>OW964548.2:25069597-25669597 GCA_943138885.2 Tholera decimalis
AACATCTGGGAGAACAATTATGTCAGTGAGTGAGTGGTAATTTAGCTTTATATAGTATAATAACTAGTATTTGCGTGTTGCGCGAGGTGCAAGCACCTCGCGTGCTTGTGAAAAAAACTAAAGCATTGCCCCTCTAAATCAAGTATTTGCGTGTTGCGCGAGGTGCAAGCACCTCGCGTGCTTGTGAAAAAAAAAAAAAAAGGGGGGGGTGATGGGGGGTGTTGCAGAAGTATTTTGACTAAAGCATTGCCCCTCTAAATGAATCTGAAAAAAAAAAATGTTCCAAGTCTCTTAATTTCCGAGCTCCGCCTAAAGGGGGTGAAAAGGGGGGTTGGGGGGGGCGACTGAAAAATGGTTTTTACTTTACCGAGCCTCCTCTATACGAATCCGTAAAAAAAAAAAAAAAATACGGGTCTCGTAGTTTCCGAGATACGATAGGGAGCCGTGAGAAGGGGGGGAAAAAGGGGAGGTTTGGCACTTTTCCCGTAGGTTTGAGAGTTACTTGTTTACGAATCTGTCAAAATATACCCACCTCCCCATCCACCATCTGGGAGAACAATTATGTCAATGAGTGAGTGAGTCAGTGAGTGAGTGGTAATCTAGCTTTATATAGTATAACTAGTATTTGCGTGTTGCGCGAGGTGCAAGCACATCGCGTGCTTGTGAAAAAAAAAAAAATGGGGGGGGGTGATGGGGGGTTTTAGTATTTGCGTGTTGCGCGAGGTGCAAGCACCTCGCGTACTTGTGAAAAAAAAAAAAAGGGGGGGTGATGGGGGGGCGGGTTGCAGAAGTATTTCGACTAAAGCATTGCCCCTCTAAACGAATCTGAAAAAAAAAATGTTCCAAGCCTCTTAATTTCCGAGATCCGCCTAAAGGGGGTGAAAAGGGGGGCGGCGGGGGGGACTTTGAAAAATGGTTTTTACTTTACCGAGCCTCCTCTACACGTATCCGTAAAAAAAAAAAAAAACGGGTCTCGTAGTTTCCGAGATACGATAGGGAGGGGGGAGAAGGGGGGGAAAAGGGGAGGTTTGGCACTTTTCCCGTGGGTTTGAGAGTTACTTGTTTACGAATCTGTCAAAATATACCCACCTCCCCATCCACCATCTGGGAGAACAATTATGTCAGTGAGTGAGTGGTAATTTAGCTTTATATAGTATAATAACTAGTATTTGCGTGTTGCGCGAGGTGCAAGCACCTCGCGTGCTTGTGAAAAAAACTAAAGCATTGCCCCTCTAAATGAATCTGAAAAAAAAATGTTCCAAGTCTCTTAATTTCCGAGATCCGCCTAAAGGGGGTGAGAAGGGGGGCAAGGGGGGCAGACTTTGAAAAATGGTTTTTACTTTGCCGACCCTCCTCTATACGAATCCGTAAAAAAAAGTACGGGTCTCGTAGTTTCCGAGATACGATAGGGAGGGGGGAAAAGGGGGGTGAAATGGGGAGGTTTGGCACTTTTCCCGTAGGTTTGAGAGTTACTTGTTTACGAATCTGTCAAAATATACTCACCTCCCCTTCCACCATCCGGGAGAACAATTATGTCAATGAGTGAGTGAGTCAGTGGTAACTTAGCTTTATATAATATAACTAGTATTTGCGTGTTGCGCGAGGTGCAAGCTCATCGCGTGCTTGTGAAAAAAAAAAAAAAAAGGTGGGGGGGGCGATGAGGGAGATGGGGGGAGGCTTAGTATTTGCGTGTTGCGCGAGGTGCAAGCACCTCGCGAGCTTGTGAAAAAAAAAAAAGGGGGTGTGATGGGGGAGATGGGGGGGGCTTGCACAAGTATTTCGACTAAAGCATTGCCTCTCTAAAGGAATCTGAAAAAAAAAAGTTCCAAGTCTCTTAATTTCCGAGATCCGCCTAAAGGGGGTGAAAAGGGGGGCGGGGGGGGGCGACTTTGATAAATGGTTTTTACTTTACCGAGCCTCCTCTATACGAATCCGTAAAAAGAAAAAAATACGGTGCTCGTAGTTTCCGAGATACGATAGGGAGGGGTGAGAAGGGGGGTGAAAAGGGGAGGTTTGTCACTTTTCCCCGTAAATGAGAGTTACTTGTTTACGAATCTGTCAACATATACCCACCTCCCCATCCACCATCTGGGAGAACAATTATGTCAATGAGTCAGTGAGTGAGTCAGTGGTAATTTAGCTTTATATAGTATAACAAGTATTTGCGTGTTGCGCGAGGTGCAAGCACCTCGCGTGCTTGTGAAAAAAAAAAAAAGGGGGGGTGATGGGGGGGGGGGGTTGCAGAAGTATTTTGACTAAAGCATTGCCCTTCTAAAAGAATCTGAAAAAAAAATGTTCCAAGTCTCCTAATTTCCGAGATCCGCCTAAAGGGGGTGAGAAGGGGGGTGGGGGGGGGGGGCGACTTTGATAAATGATTTTTACTTTACCGAGCCTCCTTTATACGAATCCGTAAAAATAGCTTTATATTATAGTACTAGTACTCACGCGGGGCTTCGCTCCCGTGGATTCTATCACGGTAAAAACATAACTCTCCTTTTTTGCAGTCGGGTAAAAAGTAGCCTATAACCTTCCTCAAGCTTCAAGCTAGTTCCATACCAAATTTCATCTAAATCCACCCAGTACTTTCGTAGACTAGCGCGTTCAAGCAAACAAACAAACAAACAAACTAACAAACTTTTCCGCTTTATAATATTAGTATAGATAATATTATTTGTCACTTATCAATGATATTTAGTTTTCATTTTCTCGTTCGATCGTAGATCTCATCTTACACTTACCTACCTTCAGGTATGCTAACTCTTTAGTTATCTTTTTTTTCCATATATTTAAACAAGACGAGGTAGTTGTTTCCTAACTGACTACCCTGAGAAGAAACACCGTAACAAAATCACAGGTCAAAGTATTTTTTTAAAGTCCATACAATCCGTAATGATCAAATAAATAAAAGTACTACAAATAATTAAATTAATGAATTCTGTATTTAAAAGGTTTAAATCGTTTCTAATTTAGTTTTCTAAAACTAAAAGATTCATTTACTAGGCCACTTTAATTATTGTACTATCTCGTTACATAACTAGACGTGATTGCCAAATTGAAATTGAAAACTACGTACTCTGTGTGTTTTCACTACTTTATAACGAGGTACTTATATTCAATGAGTAGGAAGCCAGTAGCCCGCGGCCCGCGATAGAGCATCAACAAGCTTCAACAAGTACTCGTAGTATTGACTGCAATATGCGTGAACATAGCTACTCGTAATATTGATAGATACGTTTGTTGAATTAGATTCCAAAGCCAGTTTTTGTTTTTTAAACTTTGTACCATATAGATTAGTGGGCCCATTTTTACATACCCAGACTCAAGACAATTGTTTGTGGGTCATAAAGACATTTCTCCCGGTGCGGGAATCAAACCGACAACGCCACGCAACGTAGCAATCAATTGCTCAACCACTGTGTTTGGTCGTCATATTAGATACAAGAGGGAAAGTGAGTAGTAGTGGTCCATTGGTTACTACGATTTTGAAGGTTATATGTTCCATCTCAACCAGGCTTATTTGTAATATTTCCATCATCACCACTGCTCTCAAAACTGAGAAGTAAAACATTTTAAGGAAACCGGCACATCCAAGGACCGAACAATCTGAAGACATGCGACATCTACCTATACGCACTGCTGCTGCTGGATTACGGCCTATTCTCTCTCTGTGTCCCAACAGTGAGAACGTTTTGGAAATACTTTCATTAAAGAAAGAAAGAAAGAAAAAACGTTTATTGACACATGCCACAAGTACACACAGTAAAAAAAAAAATAAACAACATCTTATTATTATTAAAAGAAATTATACATTAAAAAATAATAGAATTCAACACATCTAGGACTACTAATAATACTGTGACTCACGGCTGCGCCAAATAGGTAGTACGTATGGCGAAGGAGTGGAATTCCCCGCCGGAGTCTGTGTTTCCTGATAGCTACATATAACCTGGGGGTCTTTATGTCAAGAGTGAATAGATTACTTCTAGGTATGCGTGCTTCATCTCCATCATCATTTACGATCAGGTGACATGGTGGTCAAACGCGAGCTTATTATAAAAAAAGGCTTACAATGAGACCCATCCTTCCTGCGATGAGAGCTGGTCACTGGCATGTTGGACCAAGACCGTAGAGCCGTTAATCATGGCTGGTTGGTCCGTGACGGGGACACAGATTACGGGGACAACTTTGATAATGTGTAGAAAAAAGTTTCTTTTTGGGTCATACACAAAACGGGTTATAAAAATATACGAAATAAAAAGTCGTTATTTTTTTTTTCGAATCAGTCTCATTTATTAGGTAATCTTACAAGTAATTAGAAATTAATCAAAAACCAGATCGTTATTCAGATTTCAGCAAGTTATTTAACTTAATTTTTTTTTTACGTCCACTGAAAAGACCCGTTTCCACAGAAGAGAGGTTAATCAATCTGATATTGATATTTACTTGCCATATAAACTCGGTATTATTAACAAAAGTTATCCAGCCAATTAAAGGTACTTTGGAGAACACAAACAAAAAAATCTTATTTTTTCTTTGATAATATTAGTAATAAAATGTCATTTTTCAAGGGCAATATTTTGATTATTTTTCATTTTAGCCTCTTATCCTTATCAATAAAAAATCGTCAAACTAATAAAAAATCAACAAACAAATACGCTTTCAAAAATGTTTTATCACTATCATCACTTTCAAAGAACGAAGGTCGTACTTTAGGTTTTTTAGGTGGTGTAACTGAGTCATCAGAATAGTTATTCTCACAGAAAATCCTCTTTCGCGGAGTACATGGTTGACTAGTCACATTGTCTAATAGTTCTGGAGAAGATGTTAACAACAATGGCGAAGGAGTTCTTGGCCCAGTGATAGTTGATACAGATGCTGTCTCCAAAGTGGGCTGATTGAATTTCAGATCCGTACTTACAAGAATAATTTTCTGAAAGTCTATATGTCTTTGATGGCAAAAGACTTTGTTTTATGAATTTTATAGCATTATACTGACTAGTGCTGTTGGCAAGAAGCTGCATGATGATAAGGTTTTTATTTAAACTATTAACAAGCAATTGATGCGATGTCTTTACGCTTTATTTCACAGTTTTCTTGCAAATCTTCTCATTGCCTTTAATTATTACATTACAATTCTTAGTTACCCATCTTTGGTAAATTATTGTATCATTGCCATTTAACAAAGTGTACTTTGGAACTCTCTCAGAACATTGTGTATATTTCCGTTCCAAGCAAGGAACACTAAAAGCATTATTACAGCAAAGAGATTTTGCGAGATCGGTGGCAGAATAATGATTTAATATCGTAGATTGGTGTAAGGCTCGAACAATATAATCATTATTCGTATGAACGGAATACAGGCAAGTATTTCTTGACGCCGCTTTAGGGAATATTACCCAGAATGGACGATGTCGGCGGAATGTTTCATATGAGACATTCAAACCAGTCGTATTATAAATTTTTTAATGATATTTGTATCATTCCACTTCACTTCTAAACCTAGAAGCGAAGTGAAATGATACCATTTAAAAGTCGTATTTGCTTTTTGACTTTTCTGCGCGTGATCGTTTCCTCTTTACCAGCCGTTAGTCTGCTATTTTCGTCATTGATTAAAAATTCATGTATTCTTTTTCTTAAGTCAATATTTATGATAATCTCCTGTCCTTTACTTTTTTTAAATCTTATTATTCCGTTCTAAAATATTTAATCTTTCTATAAAAACTGATTTTGAGCCTTCAATATTCGGCGATTTCGTAATCGTATTGCTTTACCCACCTTCTCACTCACTACACGTGAGTGTGATGAGCGAGAAGAACTGGGAGAAGAAACCGGTGTATTCACGTGTACTATTTCTTCTGTTTGTTTTCTTAGTCGATCTCTTTCACGTCTTAGCTTGCCTTTTTAATGCCACATTTTTCGCATCTGTCTGGGTGTAAAATCTTTAATTGTCTTCAATTACCCATTTTGTTTCTTCAGATGATATCTTTCGCGTTCTTTTCTACGTCGTTTTTCTATGGCAGTAGCATCTAATTTAGCTCTAGCTCTTCGCATGCTAAGTTTTTTCTGTTCACGACGATGTATTTTGTTTTCTTCGTCAGTTCATTGGGTTCTAGACCGACTTGATCGAGGCATTGTACCTGAAACAAACCCAGCCATGCTAAGCACACCACATTTGGCAAAAAATAAGTCAAGCTCCTTTTTCGGGTGCCGATACCAATAATGCAGTATTTAAATCATGCTATCACGGTTTTCCCGTTTGTTTGACCAACATTGTAGCTTTGTTAGCATGGAAAACCGTTAAAATGTTATTTTTTGTGGACATACATCTATCCTGTGGTCATTTATGTTCACAGGAAAGATGTCCACAGAAGATATATTTCAAACTAAAATCAAAGCAGCCATTTTATTTTTAAGGTTACAATCACAACAAAAGAAATTTTGAAAATACTGCTCAAAAGGCATATCGGCGGAATATTTACTAAAATATTGAATAATAACTTACCAAATTACAACCTAAGCAGGAAAGACGCACTGAACTTTGACAAAAACACTTAATTTTATTTTGAAACTTCGTAAATTATAAAACGGCACGTAGATGAACTGATAAGGACTCCAACAAATGGTGGCTATCCAGGGTTGTCAATTTAAAAAATATACGACATATGGTAGCTTTAGTAGAAATTAAAATTTGGTTGATTTTTAGGTCCACCAAAAAGACCTAAATCCGTATAACAGCATGTTTATTGGAAATAAAAAAATATATGTTGTGCAATTATTAACAACTATCTAATAAAAATAATATTCATTATATACCACGTAAATGCGACAGTGATGTTTTGATAAATACGTAACAAAATAATTAACTACATCTATCCAAACACTCATACCCCGAATCTGAACAGTCCACACGACGAGACTTTTGAAACATTTTGATTTTTTTTTTAATAATAATTATCATTTTTTTTGTTTGAAATATTATGGGTAAATAGAAAAGTAACAATAATTTAACTGAAAAATAAAAGTCTTCGGATACTGTCGTAAATTTTTAAGTTATTTTATCCGAACACCCATATGTGTATGACCCTTTTACCAAAAAAATGCAGTTTCACGGGGTGCACGTCACCTAGACGCGATTGACCAGCTCTGGAAATATGTATATCCACCCAAAATTACATCGATCTGTTGCGTTGTTTTGACTTGAAAGATCGGCAAACAAATACGCTTTCACATTTGTCATTACGGATTGTTAGGAGCACTTACAAACAATACTGCTTTATGTTGACTAGGAGTTCGACCAACAGTTGGAAATAATTGCTTTTTTTATTGAAGGACATCCTGATTATACTGTAGTTTCATAGAAAATCTCGGCTTTGGACGTACTATTAAAGCCCGTATTTTTCTCTGGGAATAACATGGATAATATTACAGGATTTAAGCTAATACAGTTCGTTGACAAGTAATAATACTACTTTTCAATTAACTGAATTAGCTTAAATTTTAATATATTATATTAGAAACATTATAGTACCCCGCAGGCCAGTACAAATTATAATGATGCAGACTGAGCGTCATGGTTTGCACGATACATTCAATTATGTCATTCAAATATATAAATAATAAAAAAAATATTCGATAACTTGTTGCCTCCGGGCCTAAGCGTTATACAAAGGTGAAACATTCCCGATAAAATTATCATAATGAGTATAGACCCGGCTAGCTCTGTGGGTGGGTATTGTCCTGCAATACAGATTGCTAAACCAAGCGGTCTGCCATTAATTAGTGGTGATAATTATCACCAGTAATTAATGGCAGACCGCTTCATCAAATACTCAATTGCAAACCAAACGTTAAATTTATTTATGTCATTTTTATTAAAAGTTATTTATTTTCAGTGAACGAAATTACTGGGTAATATTATTGGCAAATGTATCGCTTTTAATTCGTAATCCTACTAAATATTTTGCTTGTTAAAATCTATACTAATATTATAAAGCTGAAGAGTTTGTTTGTTTGTTTGTTTGTTTGTTTGCTTGAACGCGCTAATCTCAGGAACTACGGTTCTGATTTGAAAAATTCTTTCAGTGTTAGATAGCCCATTTATCGAGGAAGGCTATAGGCTATATATCATCACGCTAAGGCCAATAGGAGCGGAGCACGAAGAATGTTTCAAAATCGGGGGATTTTTTTCCACGCGGACGAAGTCGCGGGCGGAAGCTAGTAGTATATATAATAAACACGCCATGATCATATTTTGCTGTTTGATCTATAGTTGCATTTGTAACTACACAAAGAAAGCACGTATATGTACGCTCTGTGCGACCGGCACAGCTCCTTTGACCAAATAGTACCTAACAAGAATTGTCTTTGACGGAGTTCTAAACTAATTGGTGTTTCCTTACCAATTCAAAAGGATATCGCCTGAGTATACTCCCACACATTGTGCTTTGTAGTTTACGTAGAAGTCATAATGTACGAACGCTCACGAAGCAACGTCTCTGGCTCTGAGTGTAGAGGCCACGAGCGTGTCTATTTGATTCTCATCTATACTAATATTATAAAGAGGTAAAATTTGTAAGTTTGTATGTATGGGGTAATCTCTGAAACTACCGAACCGATTTTGAAAATTCTTTCGCTTACATGTAGCTGCATTATCCCTGAGTGCTATGGGCTATAAATTATCTTTATATCATGCATATTAGCCGAGCTATTATAATCTTTGTCAAGCAAGTCGGGGACGGGATCCCGTGGAATATTTTCGACTTCTACGCGGATGAAGTCGCAGGTAGAAATTAGTTGATGATGAGGCGCTTTGGAAGCGGTGCAGATTTAAAATTCTTTTAAATATTTATTTCAAGTACATGATATGGCTACGTTCACAAAAGGTCTTTTGAATGTTTGACTTCTTTTTACCAAAGTAAAGACATCAACGCACACGATTAAAACAAAAGATCTTTTGATTCAGTTCTTAAACGTAACCATAGTTCAAAATGTTCACAATGTAGGAAAATTCTAGCCTTGCAAGAATTCTGTGTGCTTGAACTGTAACTGCGTGAAAAGCGATTATTGTGGAACAATTTAGTTGTTTTTGACATGTCTTTTATAATTATTAACGGTTTTTTAAATTCTTTATCAGATCATTCACTCTTTGATATGATTGAGCATTATTGCTGGAAACTTACTTGTTACTCTCGACAGTCTTCGTTGCAGCAGAAACTATTCCTAACTGATATCAATAGAAAATAAGCAACGCTTGACTGTCAATTATATAGCCTCGATTTAATTGAGGAAACCTGTGTCGAGGTGGAAGCGAGTTAACGAAATTATATAAATACGAAATTTGGCTAAGATATATTATATACTAGCTTCTGCCTGCGACTTCTTTCGCGTGGGAGGTTCATCCCGTTTTTCATTCATTCTAACACAAATTTGTCCATTAACTACAGTTAGCATTTTACATGCTACCAAATAAGGTCTAGTCAAATTGCTAGGATGTAATGGTTTTATTAAAAAATGGACTATATAGCGACCTAAAAAGTCTGTCGTTTCATCTAATGATATCCATAGTTTCTCATTTTTATAATTTTGCCGAATCGAATTGATTTTATTCTTAAAAAACTTGTCCAAGTAAACTTTCCGTAACTGTGATTCATCTGGCAGAGTACGATTAGTACACGTACAACAACAGGTACTACACATATATTTTTTAAAGAAATCTTGAAAAGTAGTATTTTTCATCTGAGACCACGGAATATTGCACAAAATAAGAAATTTTATAAGATCGAAATAAAATTCCTCTTCGGGCCGCTCAAACTTTCCCTGGTGTACTGCTCCTTCGATATGTCTTTTAAAGTTTCCTTTATTTATGGTTTTCAAATGGCTTTCACATTTTGAACAGTATATTGTACCACTAGCGTGATCGTAAAGTAGTTCGGGATGACCGGATATCCATTTTTCTACAGTTCTGAACTCTGAACTCTGTTGTAGAGATGGAACCTCGTATATATCACCTTTTTTTTTATTCTTGGTTTATTTAGGGGCATTTAGGGGTATATATCACCTAAAACAAAGACATGAAAAAAATTCATTTTATTTAGTTTATTTAGCTTACTCCGTTTGTTTTATTTTTCGTGGATCAAATTTAGTCATTGAAATTTCACCCTCTTCGTGTCAACCGATTGATCTAAAATTTGGTATTCGCCTTTGATTCTGGTGACAATACAATTATGTATATTCAATATTATTGTCAATCCAAAATGGCTGCCGCTACAAGATGTCAACTAACCTATAGTAATTTATTTTACCAATACATTGCAAGAGGACACAGCACACAGGGCATTCAAATTATATACGGATTCCAGTAAAATGTCGGTTAATAGTGGAGTTAGCTGAATTGCGACTACATTACTAGAATATCATAATTTTGTTTCGCACTAAGCTCACTGGTTCATACTCTATTAAAGATTTAACATTATTAAGACTCATGGTATGTTCAGCAGGTTAAGCGAACAAACACAATACTAAAAATATTCTTATAGTACATCCAAACATGCTTTATACTCCTTGTAACTAGTAAAATATTACTTACCAAAGCTTGGTTTAAATATGTAGATCCAATTCAATAGTGAAAAATCTGAGTCCGTATATTCGAGCCAAATCGTGGTTTAGTGCAGATTCCGGAAGTCAGTATGTACACAAGCCAGGGTCAAGTAACGTTTTCACAACACAGAAACAAACAAAGATGCGCACTCTACGAACCGAAGTAAACGAGTGAGCTACCTGGCATGTCGTCGGCGGGCGTACGCATTGTTATGATAACCGGTTATTGTACCACCCATGATCCTTTGTTCTGATTGGTCGTTGGGTTTTGTCAAATCGTGACTGTGTGCCGTTAAAAAAAATATGAAGAATAATAAAGAATAATATTGCTCATTTTATTACAATTCCTACCTTTTTTTGAGGATGGCAAATCATCAAATGACTCCTTCCACTCTGGCAGAATAAAATTCCTACATAAGTTCCGTTTTTTTTTTTAATAATCCACCAATTCCGGAGGAATGTCCATATTAATATATACGTTTCGGATCAATGACCCCATTTCAATCTACCTACTCCGATCACTGATGATCATCGAGTACTCGAAGACGGCTGAACCGATTTGGAAAATTCTTTTTTTGTTTAATAGGGTATACTTCGAAATTGGTACCATGTGTCACCAAGTCAGGATATGATGATGAGATCCTGGAGAAATCGAGGGAACTCTTCAAATATTATAGGCACACCTATGTCGGTTTGGGTATTTCTTATAGTAACTTGTGCAGATGCTCTCAAAAAGTACCATTTGGGGAATTGGAACTGATGATGAAGACCACAGATGGCCGCCGAAACTACTCAATAATAAGTATTTCGTGGATTGCGATTCGATTACTTGAATATGGATATTAAGCACTTTATGCTCGTCACAATGCATATGGTGATGTATAGCTGATGGTGAAGTACCAGGAGAACTCCTCAAAAATTAACGGCCCAGCATTGGGAAAATAAATATTTTATAAAATGTTATAAGTAGTTGACACTTAGGCTCTTGTAACTAGGTAAATTAAAAATCAACCAACTAAAAAGAATGAAATAAAAACTTTTTACCAAAAAATTAAACCGACTCCCAAAAAACACTGCAAAGTGAAAAATAACTTTAATTTCGGAAGTCGGTGCCAAAAACGAAAATACAAACTATTCCCATAATACCAAATAATTTTCCATTCCAATTTAAAAGAACGCGATTCCCAGTATCGGTGTGTTATGCAATGACAATTAATAAGGCTCAAGGGCAGACTTTTCGTGTTGCTGGAGTAGATCTCGGTGTCAGTTGTTTCTCGCATGGTCAGTTGTACGTCGCTCTTTCCCGGGTTAGCAGTTCTAGAAATCTTTATGTTCACGTGCCGGACGGGTCAACTTTCAACATAGTTTACCCGGAAGCTTTGCGCTGAAGTATTTTCGTTCTATAGGTACTTAAGCCTCATGTGAACGTGATCTAAACAATATTACCAATACATTAACTTAATAACACACAAGGAGTTACACGCTGACGGAGTCGCGGGCACAGCTATTAACAATAATATTGTGCGGTTCGGTATTGCGATATTTTTCAACAGTATTATAGATTGACATATTATATTTCCCTACTAAATTACGAAAGTTAATCTGTCTGTTACATCAAAATCACTGAACCGTGAGGAAGGACATAGGCTACTTTTTTTTACGGAAATCGACGGAAACGTGGACGAAGTCGCGGGCAACAGCTATCTATGCTAATAATATAATTTAATTAATTAATTTATTTGTCTCAGACCATTGATCCATAGAGTGTTGGTAAAAAACTTAACCTATTGTTAGTACAATAAATTAAAACATACCATCAATTTAATTGGCGACATGCACGCCTGTGCGCACATGCCTACGCCTTATTGCGCACTTTAAAAACGATTACTTTGCTTTTAGTTTCGTTATACCTCAAGCCATGAGCCTCCGCATAACTCTCACAGACGGCCAACAATTTCCTTAAGCCACAGATTGATGGACTGAGCTGTTGCTCAGTCCATCAATCTGTGGCTTAAGGAAATTGTTCCATGTCATCAGCATAACTTATGTTGTTGATCATTCTTTCATCAATAGAGCATCCGACCATGGTGCCGCTCAACTCACCAACCAGCCGATCCATATATAGGTTAAAAAGACTGGGTGAAGTTAACCCTCCCTGCCTTACGCCACAATCTAGCCTGTAAAACTCAGAATGAGCATCAGCCCACCTGACATAATTCTTTTGATTTTTATACCAATATTGAAATATGTTAATGAACTCTGCAGGTAGCTCGGTATCATCCGATAATTTCTGCCACAAAATGTCATAGTTTACCAGGTCAAAAGCTTTTGACAGGTCCAGAAAGCAGCCATACACTGGTGTCTTCCGGTCAGTGTAGTACTGCACAGTCTGTTTGAGGCACAGGATTGCACTTTCAGTAGACAAACCGGCTCTAAATCCAAACTGCGCGTCATGTAATTGAAGGCTGAAGAGTTTGTTTGTTTGTTTGAACGCGATAATCTCAGGAACTACTGGTTCGAATTGAAAAAATATATTTTAATTAAATAGTCAATTTATAGAGAAAGGCTATAGGCTATATATCATTACGCTAAGGCTAATAGGAGCGGAGCGCCAATGAAGAATGCTTCAAAATCGGGGTTAAATTTAACGTTAGCCCAAAGTAACTATTCCACGCGAACGAAGTCGCGGGCAAAAGCTAGTTTTGAAATAAGAATATTGTGATTTACCAACACGAGCATTTCAATCTTACGACAGGTAACGTAAACGCGCCTAATAACGACCCCTCAAAATCGGCACCCATTACCGTCCGTTTCATAAAACTATCATTTTAAAGAGTTGCATTAAAGTTAGACAAGTCGTTGCTTTAGAGAAAATATAGATGTATTTGTAATGCAAATATTCATCACTTGCTTGTGCGCGTAAACCAACGATTTAAAGAATAATTGCACAGTTTGTCGTCGGACTCCGGATATAGCGCATATTTAGTAGTGTCCCGCTCCCGATTACGTAAGGCTGCGAGGGTCGCCCTGAGGACACCGTAGAGCACACGGTGCAAGACTGCCCCGCCTGGGCAGAGCACCGACGTGTCCTCACGGCGGCGATAGGCGGAGACCTCTCGCGCCCGGCATTGATCGAGGCCATGCTGCGGGGCGAGAGGGAGTGGGAAGCGGTCGCCTCCTTCTGCGAAGCAGTCATGCTTCCGAAGGAGGAGGCGGGCCGCGTAAGGGAGAGGATGGCGTCCTCCCTCCAGCCCAGCCGCAGTGGTAGACGCCCACGGCGTCGGACGTCGGCCGACGATCTTCGGCCACCG
This sequence comes from Tholera decimalis, assembly GCA_943138885.2. NCBI lineage: Eukaryota > Metazoa > Arthropoda > Insecta > Lepidoptera > Noctuidae > Tholera > Tholera decimalis. Next base: position 25,083,505 of record OW964548.2, read on the forward strand.
TAGGCGCGGGCACGCGGACAGCGAGTAAAGGGCAACTCGCTGTCCGACCATGGACCATGCCCGGGTCGACCAGTGGCGTGCCTAGGGTTTCAAAATAACGCAAGCCCAATAAAATTTTAACCGATTTCAAAAAAAGAAAGTTCAGTTTTCGACTGAGTATGTAGGTACCTACGTATGTATCATCGCAATTTTCTCATAAACTACTGGTTAGGTACAATAAATTAAAAGTGAATTCATCCATCTTCTTCTTTCCTCTTCTTTCTTCAATTTCACTCTTGCTTGTCGTGCGGTGAATGAGGTAACCAAAGCACACTGAAGGCATGCTAGTGCTAGATTGAATATAATAAACATATCAGCAATTGCATACCTCCGGTGGCTTTGAAAAAAGCCGTTTGGTTTGCTTCATTGCTTGAGGGAACAAAGTTATGGTAAGTAGTTGCTTCCTTCGTAACAGAACCCAGGTTACAGACAAAAAAAAAACAAATCAAAAAGTTACAAAACGAAAGTTAAAAAATAGCTAGATAGAATGTAATAAGGAATTTAAATAAATTATTTATATTCTAATTGGAATCGTCTATCTTTCTTAAGAAATGATTTAATTACATCAGAGTAAAATGTTGGTGATCGTTTTAATTCTACCAACAACTGTTTTTCAATAGCTATCATTGATAATTCGGAAAGACGCTCTTGACCTTGTGTATTTCTCAGATACGTTTAAGAGACGAAAAAGCACGTTCCGCGGAAGAACTTGTAGCAGGAATAGTTACAACAAGATACGCTAACTTTAACAGCTCGGGAAAGGCATCTTCGAGGTTATTCTCATGAATGAAATGATTGACTGATCTATTAAATTTTCGTTTATGCGATTTACTAGTCTGAGAAATACACAGATTAGGCGTCGGTTTTAATGAAGAAATTAACTGTTTTTTCTGAGCAAAGTTTAAAGATTTTACCTTATCTTCGCCAATCAAAACTTGAACGCATTTTAAATCCTCACAAGGTACAATTACCTCCATTGTTGTAGGTAAATCACCAAAACAATTGTATCACTGAGAAAATCTTAGAAAACAAACAAAACCTTTTCTCACTCACTCAAGCAAATGAAACTGAAGTTAGTTGCACTCTAGAATGTCGAGAACTACTCAAGTGTTGTCATTTAGGCAAAAAAAGTCGCCAGGTATATGAAAAATCTAGCTAATTTTTTTTTTATTTTTAAGATATTGCTTGAATACAGTCAAAATCTGTTATAACAACATCCAAGGGACCACTCATATTTGGTTGTAAAAACCGATAGTCGTAATAACCGGTGATGTTTTCAAGGTACAAAGTATTTTGTACCTATGATTTTGGTCTATATAACCGGTATGTTGTTCTAAATGATGTTGTTGTAAACGGTTTTGACTGTATTTAATTTCGTTATTTTAAAAGTCGCTAGTTTTTATTGTTGATAAATGTTAAAAAAGTTTCCAAACACGTTAAAAATCTCCAAGATCTTTCAACGTGTGGCTAAAACGGCAACACTGCAGAGTTGGCAAGCTGACAAGGTCACGCATACGCATGCAACTTCATACGAATGCCCTGCTTAAATCTGCCATAGTGATAGATTTTTTCTACGCACAAGGCCTAACTCGTTATACGGCACATCGCTATAAGTGCGAAAGTGACAGATATAGTATTTGAAAGCCCGGTAAAAGCCGGTGCGTGTAAGCGAGATAGCAATATGTAGATCATTAGATGCTACAAATGCGAAACTCTGCGCGCGAACAATCGCGATGCGTAGTAGTGTACTCAGTAGATACATTGTGTTATTTTGATAAGAATTAAGCGCGCGAACTTTTAAATAGTTTGGGTTTGACATTGATTCTCTATCGAGCATTTTTTAGTAAGGCATGCCGGGCTTTTGGGCTTATATGAAGGTACCGCCACTGGGGTCGACGGCGCGTCGTGTTCCACGCGCGCCTCAAAGAGGCCGAAGCCTGCCGGGGTCGTGGGACTCATCCCATTACCGTGGCCCCGGTACGTAAAGGGTTATTGAAGGAACACCGTGGATTTTAGTCAGTAAAAGTCTGACAGTCCCTCCCACCCTGCCCGGGGTGGGAGGACTGATTTGATAATTTTACCAAGTAAAAAAAAAAAAAAAGACTGTTATTTAACTTACCTACGTACATAACAATAATAAGCCTACCTCCTATTAATTTTCTGAATGAAAAAAACTTTTTACCAAAAAATTAAACCGACTCCCAAAAAACACTGCAAAGTGAAAAATAACTTTAATTTCGGAAGTCGGTGCCAAAAACGAAAATACAAACTAAAGACACCGACTACCGAAATTACTCCTGGGGGCCCTAAGTATATACTTTTTACTTATAATTGTAGATAATATAACTAGCTACATTATGTAGTACTTCATTTTTGATAAAGTACCATAACTTCTAATGTTTTTATATTTTTTTATTTATTGGGAAATGATTCACTGTGTACACTCAATGGTATTCAATGAACCGGGGGCTGGTACACAGCAGGGGCGTGCATAGGATTATGACAGGGCATGCGGCGGAGTAAAAACACACAAAAACTTCTTCTTTTATCGATTTTTAGCATAGCCACAGCCACGCATCGTAGCATGGTGGCGATGCGTGGCTGTGGCTATGCTAAAAATCTATAAAAGAAGAAGTTTTTGTGTGTTTTTACTCCGCCGCATGCCCTGTCATAATCCTATGCACGCGCCTGGTACACAGTGAACCGTGTGTGCAAACAATGAACCATGCCAATAACCAAGCAATACAATTATCGGATTATAATAAATCTTGTTAAATAAAACTCTGGAATCTATTTAACGTACCTATATATTTGTAGTTACAATCAAAAAGCGTTATTTTTGGTACAAAAAAGGTACATAATATCGTAAACATTAATGAAATTAACTTTAATTTCTTAGATATCAACAATTAGGTTTTACTTAGGTACTAATCAACAGGCAACAAGTTTGTAAGTAGAAGTAACATTTATAATATTATTTTCACAATCATTAATTAACAAATCCCTCAATCTAAATGAGATCTTGTTAACAATAAAGTTTCTGTAGTAATCCTAATCAGTCACAATGTTCGTATTTATTATAGAGTATCACAATAATTATTTTCTTTCAGCCTTTTATAACAAAAACATAAAAATTAAACTTTAATAACGCATATTTAAAAGAGAGATATTAACAGGAAATATATAAGTAGTTTGACGTCGATTGTTAGAATTTTCAATTTTAGGAAATGGCAGAATATATTTAATATCAACAATATTAACACCAGCTGTATCAGGTTCCTTTGGATTAGTAAATTTCTGTTGAATCTTACTTTTTAATTTTAGGTATGAGACATAATAATCACAATCTTCTTCATCATCCAAAATTTCCAGAATTTTACCGACGTAATAGATTTTTTCATTTTTTGTTTTAAAAAGTATTATAACAAAGTCATTTTCACGGGGACTACGTCTAAGTGGTGGGAAATCATCTTTTAGAACTATCTCATCTTCATCAGAATCACTTGTAATCTCACCTCCAGAAGATGATCCACTTGCCTGAAATTCTTCTTGATCTTCATCCAAAGATTCAACTGGGGTCACATTTCTCTTTCGTCGTTTACAAGTATTTTCCTTTCCTTTGAATAAGTTATGTGTAACTTTTTTTACAGCTTCAGTCTTTCTTGTTTTTTTAGACTTCTTGTTTTTCTTTTCAGCCAGAGCATTCTTTTCTGGCGTGTCGGTTGCGATCATAGTTTTGCCAGCTTTTCTTCCACCTTTTCTAATATTTCGTGGTCTTGCTTTTAAAATTGGTCGAAAATCTTTCGGTGAAACAAAATTTCCTATACAAGGTTGAGATCTTTCTGGCGTTTTTCTACTGGTACTTGGTCTAATAACATCGCAGGGAGTGGTAGACTTATCAGGTGCACTTGAATCTGATTTTGAGTTGGAACTTACAAATAGTGCAGTTTGCAAAAGCGTATTAGTTGAAGAAGGTCTTATAGGTTCACAAAAATCTATTACGGATGCAGAAGAAGCATTCTCAAACTCAAAAAGATCTTTCATTGTTGCTAAAGAGGTTGCTTCAAGAGACAGTGAAAGTAAGTTTCTAGGTTCAACCGTATTTTGGTCATAATTGTTGGTAAGTAGAGAGGGTGAAGGCATTCTGTATTCACCCGGGTCTTGATCAGCATTCAGTACTGAAACATCCGAAAGGTTTGTAGCACAGCTTGTATCGTCGTCGTCATCTACATTTGTTGGTGTTGTTCTATCTAATATCGGTTCTGGCCTGTCTGTGATGTTGCTCGGCAAAAAGTCTAACTCCGAAAAAATCTCTCTATTAAACGGAAAGATACCACATTTTTTGAAAGCGTTTGTTATGTTTATTGGGGTTAACGCTTTTAAGTATGCTCATCCAACACATTCTGCTATATCATATATAGAAATAGGTCTCCCCGGGTTGCGTAATAGCCACGAGTCAACAGCAGCGTTATAATAGCATTTGAAAGGTCCGTTCACACCAACATCAAGCGGTTGGAGCTTGTTTGTAGTGTGTGGATGCAGCGTCAGCACTGAGACTCCTGATTTCTTTGCAATGTCAAGCGCTTCGATCGAGAGATGACTTTCGTGGTTATCCATTAGTAATAATGATGGATTGTCTTTCGAAGACGCTGTGAATTTCACGAAATGTTTTATCGTTTCAACAAAAAGGTCACTATTCATCCAACCTGTCTTAGAAGCCAATCCTAACGTTCCAGTAGGCGCGCCCCTAATCATGTGCGCTACGTATTTCTTGCGAGGTAAAATCATGACAGGTGGGAGCGCGTGTCCAGTTGCATTAACGATTAAACACGTAGTTACTAAAATCCCACGCTCACCACTAGTAATCTTAGCGATATTTCTACCTTTTTGGGCTATCACTTTTCCAGGCCGTTGTACTGTGGTAGTGGATGTTTCATCCAGATTGTATACTCTAGTACCATCACCAAATTGTGGAAATCTTCCATACACTTCTTGAAGATTGTCAAAAAATGATTTGACATTTGTAGGATTGAATGATGTGGCTCGTGCAATACTACATGCTTCGGGTTTTTTAATGGACAAATCAGGGTGCCTTTTTTTAAATCCACGTAACCAGTCTTTACCCGCCATTCCCTTTTCTTTCCAACTAGTGGGATATTCGAGCTTGTTTATTTTCGCCATTTGAAAGGCGAGTTTTCTGCATTCCTTTGTATTTAAACCGTAAAATTTGTTGGCACAATCGAGAATATACATCTTTAGACTTATTTCCTGCTCCTCCGTGAATATTTTATTTACGCTGTAGTTTGGTTCCATGGAAGCAGACTGGTCTTTCATATATTTTATCACATATCTTCTTAATGTTGGATATGGTATGTTGCTATCTTTTGCATCCTTTCTCAAACTCATGCCGCTAAGATGTAAATTTACAGCAGCCTTCATTGCTTGAGGTAGGTGGTATCCTTATTTCCTCGCAGATCTATCTAATTTTGTTCGACCCATCCTGAAATTTTGAATTTTATTAGTTTTTTTTTTATTTCCTAAAATAACTAGGTATAAAAACCAATTTATCTGGTTTAATACTCAATCTACTAAAGGTGGTACGCAATGAACCAAGGGTAGTACTCAATGAACCAAGGATGGTACTCAATGAATCACTGGTTCATTGTTTACTCTCTCAAAATGGTTCATTCTATACCACCCCATACTTAAACATTTTGAGGTTAAGTAGCCAGATGCACAAACACGAGGTGCTTAACAAAACTTTCTTAAGTAAAAGCCCAAAAAACAAGTAATTTATTAATCCAATTGATATTCAGCTACTATTTACACAAATAAAATGAGACGAAATTTTACTTACGTTATTTTTACACAATTTTCGCTGCAAAAACACAAAACACCGGCGCGCGCGGCCACTTGCACCGCTAGCTTGCTGTCGACTGGGGAGGGAGGAGGGCCCCTCAAAGACGCTTACTTAATGCAGTTTGCACCAAACGGCAACGTCGCGTTTCTGAATTATTTGCATGGTTCACTCTGTACTGCTGGTTCATTGTTAACCACTCGACCCTAATTTTAAGGAGAACATTTCCGTCATAAATGACATTTAATAATCGTGTTTTGTTGGTATTTAGTGTGTATATGCCGACAGATTGTATTGACAATTTGAATGAGTTTTGTGAGTGTTTAAGTGAAATATCGGCCGTTGTAGAGAGTGAGAGTTTAGAACATGTCTTGATCCTCGGAGATTTTAATGCTCACCCTGGCGAACTGTTTAGACGGGAACTTTTAAGTTTTTGTGATGAACAAGGATGGTTTTGTGCTGATTTTAAGATGCTTGGTGTAGACTCAGGTACTTATACATTCATTAGTGATGTATGCGGCAGCAGACGTTGGCTTGACCATTGTCTGGTATCCGAAGCAGCGTGGAAGTCACTGGAGAAGGTGGAAATTTATGAAAATGTGTACTGGTCTGACCACTTCCCTCTCTGTATAAATCTAAACCTTGGAGTGGTGGGGCGGACGGATGCTGCCGCAACTAAACGTGGAGGGAGGGTCGTGGATGGGGCTCTGTGGGGAAATAGAACACCAGCTCAAATAAATAGATATTATGAGTTATGTATGGAGAAACTTAGGTGTATAGATTTTCCCTCTGAACTAAGCGACTGTTGCGATCACTTTTGCCAAAATAAAGATCATGGTGAAATAATTGACACGTTGTATAACAACATTGTTACGTCACTTCAGGAAGCGGCAAAAGCTAGTTGTGGTTTAGAGAGTGGTCGCAAGGGTCGACGTACTGTGATTGGGTGGAATAGGTACGTTAGGGATGCTCACGTGGGTGCTAGAACTGCGTTTATGAACTGGGTGTGGCACGGAAAACCTAAGTCGGGACAGTTGTTTGTAGAAATGAGAGAGACACGAAAAGTTTTCAAACAGAAATTGAAATTTTGCCAAGATAATGAGGATCAAATCAAGATGGACTTATTAGCAACTGAGCACAAGAAAATACATTTTCAGAAATTTTGGAAGTCCACCCAGAGATTAAACGTAAGACCGGCGGTCCCCGTGAGCGTTAATGGTGTATCCCAACCAGAAGAAATTTTGGAAATGTTCAAAACTCATTTCTCAGTAACATCGCGATTGCAATCTACTGAACAGGATCTGGGTCCAGAGAGGAAATGTTTCGGAAGCCCAGTTAATATTTCGTCTAAAGAAATTAATCAAGTAATTAAGGCCATGACTAGAGGTAAATCTCCAGGTCATGATGGGCTTAGCATAGAGCATCTCCAATCTGCCGGTCCGCATCTTCCCAGGGTCCTATCCATGCTCTATAACTTCTGTATGAGACACTCCTATCTTCCACCGGAGCTAATGAGGACAATTGTTGTGCCCATAGTGAAGAATAAGACAGGAGATATCTCAGATAAAGATAATTATAGGCCTATTTCGCTGGCAACTATTATTGCAAAGGTGCTTGACTGTGTGCTTGAGCGTAAAATTACTGGACAGATAGAGCTGCACGATGCTCAGTTCGGCTTTCGAGCTGGACTTTTCACAGAAACTGCTATCCTGGCGCTCAAGCACACGGTCAGGTACTACACTGATAGGAACACTCCTGTTTATGCGGCTTTCCTAGACCTATCGAAGGCTTTTGACCTGGTTAATTATAACATACTATGGCGTAAGCTGCGAGAGCAACAAGTACCTCATGAGCTTGTTGAACTTTTTAAATATTGGTACAGCCATCAAATTAACCAGGTCAGATGGTCGGATACATTGTGTGGGAGGTACGGGTTGGAATGTGGGGTGAGGCAAGGAGGTCTGACCTCCCCGGTGCTTTTTAGCCTGTATGTCAACCAGCTAATCGTGGAGCTCAGCAGCACTGGTGTGGGATGCTCAATCGATGGCAACATTATAAATAGTATCAGCTACGCGGATGACATGGTGTTGCTGAGTCCGTCGATTGAGGCTCTTAGACGGTTGCTTGCAGTATGTGAGAAGTATGCTGTTACCCACGGACTCTTATATAATGTAAGAAAGAGCGAAGTAATGGTGTTTGGTGTGGGTACCAAAAAGCACAGAGCGGTACCCCCAGTCTTCCTGTATGGAGTAGCGCTGAACAGAGTGTCGAGTTTTAAGTACCTGGGTCATATAGTGTGCGATGATCTTTGTGATGACCAGGACATTGAACGGGAGAGAAGGGCGTTTTCGATCCGCTGCAATGTGCTGGCCCGGAGGTTCGCACGCTGTACAAGTGCTGTCAAGATCACCCTTTTCAGGGCGTACTGTCAGTGCTTTTACACGTGCAGCCTGTGGATTAGGCATACGCAGAGGGCCAACAGCGCCCTTCGGATCCAGTACAACAATGCCTTCAGGATGTTGGTGGGCCTCCCATGATTCTGCAGCGCGTCCCATATGTTTGCTGAAGCGGCGGTAGATAGCTTTGGCGCTATTATGAGACGGCGATCTGCGTCACTGCTGCGTTGGATTCGTGGGAGTACCAACAGCATTCTGAAAGTCATTGCAAACAAACAGGATTGTGTTTTCCTGCAGCATTGGACTCGCATGCATTGCGGTGAAGCTGATGCTGCGGGAAAATATATGAATTAGTTTTTAGTGTTTATTATTTTAATTAATTTTATTACTAACATAGAATGTAAGGTGTTTTACTAGCAAACTTTGTATGGATTTCTTTTCTGAGATAAATAAATAATAATAATAAATGATTTCTATGTAGCTTTAACCATTAAGGTTGCACACACGACGGAAGCTTAAAAAATGGTGTAACTTCTCCCGTTTTCCCAACATTTCCCTTCACTGCTCTGCTCCTATTGATTGTAGCGTGATGAAAAGTATACTATAACCAGCTCAGGAGTATGAAAAATAATTGTGCCAAGTTTCGTTAAAATCCGTCGAGTAGTTTTTGTTTCTATAACGGTTATACAGACAGACAGACAGACAGACAGACAATAATTTTACTGATTGCATTTTTGGCATCAGTATCGATCCCTAATCACCCCCTGATAGTTATTTTTTATATATATTTCATGTACAGAATTGACCTCTCTACAGATTTATTATAAGTATAGATAGGTATCATTTGGATTTTGTTTATTTTATTTTTTTATTGATAATAGTCTCGCGTTTGACCACCATCTCACCTGATGGTAAGTGATGATGTGGTCGAAAAAATTACCTCAAGGAACCTGTTTCCTTGGACTATTTCGTTTCTTTCTTATTATATAAAAGTATAACACAGGACATTATGTACCCATGAGCCAATAGCCTCCATTCTTCACGTATGCAGCTGGATAACCGTATATACCATGTAAGGCTGCCTATCGAACTACGTAACATGAAACCTCTTGTCCAGATTTTCTGACAACCTAGGTACCGCAAAGACATATGATCGGTCACAAACGGTTTCACGTGCTTTCAAAAGCACAGAAATCGATAGCTTTATCCTTCCATGGACTTAACTCGACAAGAACGACTTTAGTCTAGATTTAAGATGAAACATACGGCTTGAGTTTAGGACCTAGTAAATAGTTCAAATTTGTAATAGTGTCTAACTGAACTCGAAATATGCCATCGGGAAAATATTTAACGCTAAATAACATGAATTAAATTTCCATTTTCAGAACAAATTACCCAAGTATAAATCGCCATAAAATCAAATATTGTATATCATTCACCATAACATGATTTTAATTGGGCTAACTAGTATTAGTGGTCCCAGAAAATATTTATCAAGTACATATTTGGGTACAATCATTTGTCATGTGGTATATCACCTATACTGGCGAAGTACCTAACCGTTAAAAATCCGAATAGGTATTTTATATTTCTCTCAAACATTTTCAAAAACCATGTCATGATGTCTTTAAGTCAAGAGTGAATAGACATCTATGCAAGCGGGTTCCATCGTTACTCTCACTTCATAGTATTATAAAGTAAACGATGATGTGATAACTTCGCTTACCAGCATGTGAGACAGTGATTAAATGAGAGCCCAGCAAAACATCTGCCTACTTTCACTAGCCTACTTGTTCGAGATTCGTATTGAATACATAACTTGAATTTTCCCTCTTAGCCGAGAGGTAAAAGTAGTTTAATTTAGATATAATCATTCACGACGTTCAATATATCAGTAATAGACGTACACGTAATGATATTGATGTGATACCAGACTCTACGCGCAATCAATAACATGTTCTGGTGAAGCGAACGTGATTTGACTGACAATGTCGGCTTCGTACAAACAAACTCAAATACCTAATAAACCTGTTAGGTATCCCTATGAATGAGAACAAATACTAGCTAAGTCTGTAAAATTTGAATGTTTTTCAGCTTCGACATATTTATCCTCATAAAAATATAATTCTAAGAAATAATAAGTAGGCTAATAATAAAGTATTACCTACATATTTAAAAGCTTTGCTTCTAATTTTGATAGGTAAAAATAGAGGGAGCGCAATCATCATTTCTTTCAACCAGTACTCTAGGAAACTCCTACGTTTATTTCCAGGAAAAGAGATTAATTGAATAAAGAAGAACGGAGCTCACAAAGCAAGATTGGCTCGCTCGGATCACTTCTTAATTTTGTCGAGATAGCTGAAAAGCTAATCAGGTTTAATTCAAACAATGAATCTAGCTAGAAACCATTTTGTTTTCTACAGCTCTGCTGGCCAGCGTAAATGAAGCGCAACGATCTCCTCAACGAATGAATCTGTTTAGTTTTTTCATAAGTTAAAGCAGGCTTAAAGTCTATTTGGATGCACATGAGTACCTATCCGTATTTTATAAGACATAACTGTCTATCTGACCACGTAAACTCAGTAACTGACCTGAAACTATACCTACCCCTCTATAAGACAGGTGAGAAATGGTCTGGTTTCTGACTGTCCGTGACGTCTATCGCCGTATAACTAAAAATAACTACAGACAACCTTTTCTATTCACTTTGGGGAGTATTCTTACCAAGTTTTAAGTATTATGGCCGAATTTATAAGATTTTACATGCAACCTTAGAGACGTCCTTTGACTCCATGGGGGTTGTACAGACGCCAGCACATGAAGCTACCCGAAACTGTCAAATTTTCTCAATCAACCTTGAACCTAATTTCTTTAACAATAAAGTTAAAAATCTATTAAAGATATTTGACAGATTGTTGTAGCTTGATGTGCTGGCGTCTGTACCTATATAAGTAGGTACTAAAATCCGTTCATATCAGATGAGAAACTTGATTGTTATGAAGGCCATAGCATCATCATCATTAGTTTCTAGTCTAAATGTATGCAGCTGAGTACAGATTGTTTACAAGGTGCGACTGCTTATCCACCACAACCAAGTAGCTGGGATACACGTTAACCCTTGGCAAGACGGGTTTGAGATTTAAAAAAAATGAAGTGCGGCTGTTATTATTAAGCTACAAGCTCCTCTAGCCATAACATACTTACTTACTCCTAACTTCACGTCTCTGCAATGAGCAGATTAAGCCGGGTCCGCTGGGACGTGTTTTCGTGTTTGCAAACAGTATAACATTGTTTGCTAAAGCCGGGTCCGCAGCGTCAATTTTCTAACAAAACATGTTATCAAAACATGTTAGCAAAACCGCCCGTCCGCTGCGCCAATTGTTGTAATGTTTTTGTTTAATTTCAAAAATGAGTTCCGAAGAAGAAGACGTGGAAGCTGTTATAGCAATAGTAGATTTAGTTCCCCAAAGAAGAAACAGAAATAGATTCTGGGTCCGACCCTACCTGCAATCTCGTTCGTTCGTTATAATATAATTATCAAAAACTGAAAATTGACGATAGGTTCGGTATAAAAATTGTTTTAGATGTTCAGAAAGTGATTATCAAGAGCTGTTATCATTCATTTTACCAGATATAGAGTAGAAAACATAGTATTAAAAAACAAAGTATTTTCTTTATTACACTCCATCACAAACCAAAGAGAATTGCCATACACAATCAACACACTCTTTGAACGATTCCATCTTCCTCTCACGCGCTCACTAGAGCGCGAACACAAAATGCGTCACTTTCCCTCCCCGCAGGCGAACGCGGGGGATGTTATCTATTCGTCTCGGCAAACATGTTTTTGTGTTTTTGCTGGAAGACGGAATCCTTCGAAGAGTGTGTTGATTGTCTATGACAATTCTCTTTGGTTTGTGATGGAGTGGAATAAAGAAAATACTTTGTTTTCTTCTCTATATCTGGTAAAATTAATGATAACAGCTCTTGATAATCACTTTCTGAACAGTATCATTAGAACTTAAAACAGGATATTTAGGTACCATTTGTATTTATTGTTTTTTCATCATGGCGCTTGCAACAGTGCCGAAATATCGGAAACTCAAAACAATAAATACACATGGTTAGTGACCATGTTAGCTTAAAAACTTTCTGAACATCTAAAACAATTTTTATACCGAACCTATCATCCATTTTCAGTTCTTGCTATTATATTATATTGAACGAACGAGGTTTCAGGTAGGGTCGGACCCGGAATCTATTTCCGTTTCTTCTTTGGAGAACTAAATCTACTATTGCTATAACAGTTTCCACGTCTTCTTCGTTGGAACTCATTTTTTAAATTAACCAAAAACATTACAACAATTGGCGCAGCGGACGGGCGGTTTTACTAACATGTTTTGATAACATGTTCTGTTAGAAAATTGGCGCAGCGGACCCGGCTTTAGGATGTACATAGATACATCCGTCAGTGATGATAAAACGTATTATATCATCATCAACTTAGCCTTTTCCCTACAACGTTGGCTCCTCTTCCAGTCTAACCGGATGCAGTTGAGTAGTGATTTACATGGAGTGACAGTCACACAGTCTATATGACCTACACAACCCAGTAGCGGTATAAAGAAGATATATAACCTTTAGAACCCTATTGGCTGACACTTTTGAAAGTCATATATGATTGTTCAAACCTTCACCAAATTATTTCGTAGACAATCAGCGCTGTATGAGAGTGCTACAACCATAGATAAAATAAATAAGTAGATTTGGTCAACAGACGAAATTATATCGGAACCGTGTGTCTCCAGTTAGGCGCTGGGCGGGGCAACAACTACACATGCAGTTTAATAAAATCAATAGATACGCACTCGCGCACACACCCGCATTTCTTAAATCAGAACGTACTATACAATCAATAATAAACCTTATTCCGTCAAACACAGCGTGTATTTACCATGCACCGTAGAATTTACCCACACAAAAACATCGGTCGCTATCGTTGTGCTGTGCAAAAGCAATTTATTTTACATATACGCTAGTGATTGACTAAATCGGAAAGTTATCGATTCTTCCATTTATTATTGTACAATTTTTTTTTGGGCACCTGAAAATGAACCAAATAAAAAATGGCATGTCCAGAAAATATTACAATAACAATAAACATATTATTAAGAACATAACATTACATAATTATTATTAAGTACTACCTACTAAGTATTAAGGGCTACCCTGGCGCTTTCGACTTAAATCTTAATATTTAATTATCATAGTGATAGGTCAAATAGAAGTCGATGTTAACTTACATTACGTTCTTGATCGGAACATACCAGCCGTATAGGTTGTATAGAATCCTGAAAAATTGATTGACTGATTTTATGAATACCCTAAATCATGAGAATAGCTTTCAGTAATAAAATAAAATTTAACACACTTCTGCAAATATCAGTTGTACTCTTAATTTTGGAATTGTCCATTCAAAAAGCCTGCGACTTTTCTTTAGAGACTAGAACATTTCTGCGTTGAAGGGAACCGAGCATATGGTGCCATTTTTTGTAAGGTACCAGTTAGGTGGCATGCCTGTGGCATCAATCCATTCCTTTTTTATGTTACCATCTTTTGGGAAGCTGAAAAGTACGAAAAGCACTTATTTATCATTTACATACATCCTAAGCTACTTCTAAACGTCACCATATAATAAGCACCGCAATAATTACGTAACACACTATAAATCAAGATCTGAATGATTTTGACGTATATTGCTAATCCATTGCTTCATATGTTCGAAATATTGGTCTGCCCAACAACGTAAATACCGCAGTGAGTGTTGTTGATTTAGCATAATGAAACCGATTCCTACTGTAAGTGTGTTACGCAACTATTACCTGCGGGGTAACCGCAGGTAATAGTTTAGTAGGTTATAATAAGTCTTTGTTATAAGAAAAATCCTAGTTATTTCGAAGCTTCAATGGAAGCAAAATACAAAAACCATAAAAATTAAAGAATAAGATAAGGCATAACATACGATAATTCTAAACCGAAAAACACCACCGATTATTAACGTAAAATTAAAGTAACTTACTTTACGAATATTGGTTACGCATTTCTCTACTACTCTGTAAAAAATCAAAATAAGTAAAAAAACATTATTTACATCGATCTTCCAACCGGGCTAAAACGGTTGACAGATTGAAATAAACTATTGTAGCGACGGCGACGTCGGAACTCCTTAAGCATGCTGCGGGCGTAAAATAAATTGTTTATTTTTTTTTACTTTTTTGTACACTTGACTTTTCAACGTATTTTTATTTCTGTCATCTCATGTAAAATAAAAGTTAAACATATTTTCTTAGAGGTTTCCGTATGTTATAAAAAACTTTTTACCAAAAAATTACACCTAGTCAGGATCTGATGATGGGACATCATCAGATCCTGACTTGGTGACAATGGGACCAATTTCAAAGTATACCCTTTCAAACAAAAAAAGCATTTTTCAAATCGGTTCAGCCGTCTCCGAGTAATCGGTGATCATACATAAAAAAATAATAATAATATACGCGTCGAATTGATAACCTCCTCTTTTTTATGTCATCGGTTGAAAAACCCCTAAACTATAATAGCAATATTTCATTCGTCAATCGACATTGCTGTCGATAGCCTACGTTAGTGGATCTGCACAAGCACATCACTAATTCATCGCAAGAAGTGGCGGCCTCACTACGCGATGAATCCGCGTAATACAGTTTCGTATGTTATGTTTACATTGCTTGTCCAGTTACTTAGTGACGAACTCAGGTAGTGGTTAAGGAGCAATGTATTTATAGCAAAAGGAGTACAGTCGCTCTGATATTTGAAAACAAAAATAACATAGTAAAACCAAGAAATATTTTACGATTTATTGTTTTTCATGATTTTAAAGACAAATATTGTAAAATACTTGTACTTACATATGGTAAGTGATTCCATGATTCACATAGATTTGATTTTGGCTTCGGTTTTTACAAGATACCACAAAACAACTCGGCATTCATATATGTTATCACGATCACCGTCGAAAGCGCACTAGTTCGCGGAGACGGCCACTTGCCTGTGACATGAGCCCTGTGGCCATGTCGCGCGGACACCGATACGCCCCCTTACCACTTCTCTGTATTTTTGATTTCTGTGGCTACAACGCTCCGAGAATGTTAATTTGAAAAGGATTGCCTACAAACCTACTTATTTTGAAATATATTCATGGTTACATCATAAGCACTTGGGTTACTTATTCTTTTAAGAGTCACAAACAGCTCTAGACAAAGTGCCATTATGCCATCGATAACGTTTGTCTAAAAGTCAAGGTGAACAGTTGACTACGTGCAAGGGCGGATCCACCGTTGTGGGCATGATGGGCATGCTACAATGAATGTAGAGGAGAAGCTCTTCTCCTCTACATTCATTGTAGAGGAGAAGTGCTTAGAGCCGGCTTCTGTATTCCCTACCACATACAACCTATCAGCCTTTAAGGCAAGAGTGAACAGGCATCTTCTGGGCTCGCTCGTTCCATCGTAGACCTCATCTAACACTTACCATCAGTTGTGATCGGGATCAAAAGCGGGCTCATTCGTAATAAAAAAATGTGTGAATTTATAATTTAAGTAAGCACCTTTCTAAAGTTATTGGATGTAAAATGTTTCCTAGCGTCTAATTTAATTTTTATATCCTTCAAAGTTGTAAAAAAATATCAAAGTACTCGGAGAGTATATTAAGCCGTTGGTCCTGTATCTGATCTCTGTCCGGTCGTGTCGAATTGGCATCCCATCGGACAATGAGAGTAAAGGAACAGCAAAATGCACCTGTACGTATGCACACACCTGTGCACTATACTGCCCTGGGGCCATACCATGACGTGTTAAAGCGAGAGTCGTTCGAGCGAGAAAGAGAGATGGAGCTATATAGCGTGCATAGCTTCATCCCTCTTTCTCGCTCGAACGACTCTCGCTTTAACACGTCATAGTATGGCCCCAGTACTAACTAAAAGGCCGTTAAGCCACAATAGGTCATTTTTCACTTTTTAATTTATCCTTAAACTACTTTCAATTCTCTGTCTTCTGGTCTAAGAATAATTTTCTTACGATGCATACTTTTCGAAATACAGCAATTTTTCTGAGCATTTAAGCCACATAGTTTTTGTCACTTCTTTAGTTAAAAAGCGACTAAACCACAATACTATACAGTACTAAATATAATACAATACTAAAAATTAGTTAATATTTACATAAAACCAGAAACTATGGCCACAAAAATAATTTACAACCATCGTCCTAGCTGGCGTAGTTTTGTAGAAAAATTATTTTTACGTTTACTCAAAAAGTACTTTTTGGGGTTAGCGTTAGCGGCTTTTTAGTTAGGGTATACTGAAAAAACAGGAAAAAAAAAAAAAGGGCAGTATAGTATGTCCTGCGCACGTAGCTAATCTCCGGTGAGGTTTGCCGCCGTGGACGAAATCGATCGACAAGATATTACTTAATTCACAGTAGACCGACTCTTCATTTGTCGTTTCTAACAATCGGATATACTGCTAAATTAAGATGTCTGCACCGAGATATAAAACTAACTGGGTACATCAGTCATTGGTATTGCTATTGAAAGCTTATATTATTAATAATACCTACATACCAGTTTGATTATGTAAGCTTTAGAGAGCCTCTGACCCCCAGAATATTAGAAATCCATCAAGATGAGCAGTGGTTACAGGTATTACTTACGTATTGTAGGTCGTGACTTTGAACACAGGCAGGCACATTATAAAGTAATGTATCTTCATCACTACTTCTCTCAAAACGGTGAACGGGTGAAGGAACGATCGTGGGGAAACTAGCACGTTTTAGGACAGACCATACGATGATTTCCGACATCCATCGGCCACTCTGTGTAGGTTTGTGTCCCGGCAAAGGGAACGAGATGAACTGATTATGTTACGTTTTCATAGATACCATTAAACACGCTAAGCTTTATTCATATTGCAGCAGGTACACCATTATGTTAAAGCACGCATTAACTACACACAACTATTTTAAACTACTCGAAATAGTACATTGTTCACCGAGAGGAGAAAGTGACCGATTACCGTCGAGGGTGTCGTTTGAAGCCCGAGCCATAGGCGAGGGCTTTAAAACACCCGAGATCGGGAATCGCACTTTCTCTCGAGTGATACATAGTGCTTTATACTACACCTACGATAAAAATAAAAAAACTAAATCTTTACTAATTGAAATTTATATTGAAATTGTTGCAGTTAGTGAAGCTTAACCGGTCACAAATAGAAGTGCCCAGACGCGTTAAAAAGTTATGAGACAGATTACATGTAATCCAATTAGCAGCCGGTATGTTATAATCGCCTGATAAGATTAATTTGTCAACATTAACTGAGTTAATTAAGGTATACACAAATTGAAAATGGCGCCAATGGCGTCTGCAATTTTCACATGTTCTTTTTTAAAATTGATTATCCTGCCGCCGCAGGGTCGCACTGCCAGCCCGACACCATCCAACACACAGCTATAGTGGCCAGTGTCATTTTGCGAACTTGGAGATAAAAACTCACTGTAAAAACTTTTTGGCTTTTGATATTTAGGTTACCGGCGCATAGTCTTACCCAAAATTAAAAAAGAAAAACCACGTAAGAAATGGATTTTCATACACATTTCTCTCACGCTCAGATGCGTTTTCTCCCCGCATATTTGTTCGATATGCAATGACGTACTTTCTACCGCAAATTTGATAAAGTATCAAGGTACTTTCCAAGCAGGTGTAGTATAAAAATTTTAACGTACAACCTATGATCGTAATGTATTAAATTAAATGATATTTGATTTTAAGCTGTTTTTGCACACGAATATTATGACATCAATGGTTGAAAAATTGCCTCGTCTTCCGGAAAATATCCTTGCTGCGGTTTTATTTTACTTAAAAAAATACTTTAGAACTGTAGATAGATAGAATACTCTTTATTGTACACCAATTTGATCACATCATCACTTACTATCAGGTGAGATGGTGGTAAACGCGAGCCTATTATCAAAAAAAAATGCATGGATTTCATTAATATGAAAGTTACCTACATATAAAAATCTCCTAACAATCATATTGTGAAATCAACGCAAAACAAATTGCTATTGCTAAATAAATGAACACTTACGAAAAAATAGGTTTTTAATATGTCCCGAGTCAACGGTACGTCGCGCGTCGTGTTATACGCGCGCTACAATCAGCACCAATGACAAGGCCTTACGGTACCAATGCCTGTCGGGTTTGCGGGAATGTTCTAACGAGATACCACTGCCACGAAACCCATGTAATTGCAGAAACCGGGTGGATTTTTAGTCAGTAAGTGTCTAACACTCCCTTCCGCTCAAACGCAAAGCTGGAGGACTAGTGAGGAGGAAGTAGCTGTACTTTTTCTTTTTATAAACAGAACGGGCAATGTGGGTAGAATTCATATTACTACCAATCTAGACCCCTACAATTAAGCTAAACTTTGAAAAGTTGAAAATCTATTAAAAAAAAAATTTGACAGATTGTTGTAGCTTGATGTGCTGGCGTCTGTACATTAAGCGTTATCGTACAAAAGGCTTGAGGTTTGATTTCAACTACGTAAAGGGACATCCCAATATAATGCAATCATACCACACCACCGGGAAGCGCTATCAGTGCAATGATGCGTCCAATAAAAGTTACACTAAAACTCTCGAGCGTCACAAAATTTTTTTTTAACCGACTTCTAAAAAAGGAGGAGGTTCTCAATTCGGATGTATGTATTTTTTTAATTTTTTTTTTATGTTTGTCCGCGCATAACTCCGTTGCGTCCGCTTGCCAACCGATTTGAAAAATTCTTATCTTGTTAGAAAGGGTATACTTCCCAAATGGTCCCATGAAAATTTTATCGAAATCGGAAAAGCCGTTTCTGAAAAATCAACAAAAGTCTAAAAAAATATTTACGTTGATGATCTTTTCGTTTACTCTGCATTGCGTTTTTTGTTCGCGCATAACTCCGTCATTTACGAACCGATTTGGAAAATTCACTGACCCACTAAAAAGCACGAAAATAAAAACTTTTTTGCAAAAAATAAAACCGACTTCCATATCAAAACACTATAAAGCCATAAATAATTTTAATTTCGGAAGGCGGTGTGAAAAATAAAAAGAAAATACAAAACCAATAACACCGACTACCGAAATTAAAATTATTTATGGCTTTATAGTGTTTTGATATGGAAGTCGGTTTTATTTTTTGCAAAAAGTTTTTATTTTGTTAGCTTATGTTGTCCCAGTGAGAGCAGTGGTGGCCCAGTGTTAACGGGCTCGACTTGCGAGTTACAGGTCCTGGGTTCGAACGCTGTCAAGCACATTACTTTGAGTAATTTATTTCATCACCACTGCTCTCAAATCGGTGAAGGAAAACATCGTGTGGAAACTGGCATGTCCTAGGACCAAAAATTATGGCTTATGGCCCATTTCCTCTCAGAGAGAGGAGGCATGTGTCCCAGTAGTGGGAACGTAATAGGCTGAATTATTATTATTGGCCCCCCCAAATCTTTCCAGATGTACTTCCAGACTTTGGTTACGACGTCCGTCTTGAGGCACCCACCGCATGACAATACTGGCCGATCTGTCCTCACGCATCCTGTAGATGTGTCCCACCCAACCCCACTCCAGCCTTGCAGACTTATCAGCAACGTTGTTAATACTTGTCCTGGAGCCTGGTAACGACATTGCGGATCCTGTCAGTCTGTATGATATTTAAGATGCTATGCTTAAAAGTTTATACAATTTGTAGTAGAGCGGTTACACTCAAAAGGAGTCTCTTCTCTGCAGAGAAGTGGTCACTCCCCGCCAGCCCAGCAATTGAGAGCGTACATTTAATAAAGGGCTAATTTAGCGAACCTTGATGACAAAATTAGTAGGTACCTGGCCGAAGAAGCTAATACTCGGAAAATGGAAGGCTGGAAATGGTTATCAACGTAAATAGAACAAAAATAATGGATGTACGGCACAGTATACCTACACACCAGGCCTTTACTAATAGCTTAGAATTTCATAACATAATTAGGTATATCAACTATAGTGCGCGGAATTTAACTGAAAACATTAAGAAGGTCTTTTAAAGTACCTATATTAATTAATCACAACCAATTGAATTATGTCTTTAAAATTAAATCAAAATCAGTTTATACGCTTAGGAGCTACGATGTCAAAGACACACCGATGAAGATACACGCGTCAAAATTATCCAAACCAACTTCTTAGTCGGGGATTTAAAATTTCTGTGATCTTTTCCAAAATTTTTGTATCAGATTCATATTTGGATTGCGCAAATATGATCATGTTTCTGAGTATCGCACTAAACTCAAGTGGCTGCCTATTCGCCTTCGCCGGAATGCACATATTTTATCATTACTCTACAGTATTCTTTTCAATCCAACGACTCCCTTTTACCTCAAAGAACGTTTTAAGTTCCTTCATGAAATCATGACACACATTACATACGTTAGAGATTTGAGATCATCAGAGAATTTGAGACTTTGATGCCTACGCATTCCACAAAATTTTACGACAAGTCGTTTACGGTGCAGGCCATTCGGTTGTGGAATGGATTGCCGGTGTCAGTAAGACAAGCTCAGTCACTTGCTGTTTTTAAAAGCAACCGATGCTAATCATTTTATTTCAAACTTATGATTATTCCTTTGCTTTCTCCACACGATGTTAAAGAACACATTATACATATATTTATTTATTTTATGTACTTATGTATTACCTATATATATATATATATATATATATATATTGTATTTTTATTAGGTTTTCCTTTATTAATGAATATTTGTACAGTAGTACACTAATATAGCCCTCCCCATTTTAATTAAAGCTCATAAAGTCCTTCCAAACCACTAAGTTATACTTCCTCAACAGCGGTGACCGGTCTTTCTAATCAGATAACGATATAAGACACAGTTAAAAAAATGGGCAAGTGTGAGTAGGACTCGCGCACGAAGGGTTCCGTACCCTTGTCGATAAAAATACCATCTATATATATAAAATTCAAAGTCCTGACTGACTGACTGATATATCAACGCACAGTCCAAACCGCTGGTCCTAGAGACATGAAATTTGTGAAGAGTAGGTATCCACTAAGAAAGGGTTTTTCGAAGTTCCACCCCTAAGAGAGTGAAATGGGAGGTTGAATTTCCTGTGAAACTTTTTATTCTCTGGGTTGATTGACTTGAACATTTGTATACATACATATATTATCTTTAGTTAAAATTATGAGAAACGTGTCTCACAGTTTTTTCAAAATCATCCCCCAATATAAAATTCAAAGCCTTGACTTACTGACTGATATATCAACGCACAGCCTAAACCGCTGGTCTTAAAGACATGAATGTTGAAGGGTGTATTCTTTGGGAAGAGTAGTATCCACCAAGAAAGTGTTTTTCGAAATTCTACCCCTAAGAGTCTGAAATGGGGGGTTGAATTTTCTGTGATACATTATTAATTAATTAGTACTTTATTCATAAAAAATAGCCAACTCACATATTAACATTGAGAGTTTCCACCCTAGTAATGTTGCTGCGTAATTTAAACCCACCAAAATTCTGCAATGGCACCAGGTTACGAGTGAAAACATTGCAACGAAATGTTATCAAGGCAACTATATTGACCGGTTTTTCCCGAGGAAGTCTGTGTTTATTCCGAGGATTCCTTTAACATCATCCAACTACCCCTTCGAATTCCAAAGAGTTCAGTTACCCCTGAAAGTCTGCTTTGCCATAAGTAGATCGCAAAGTCAAACTCTTAATTTAGCAGGGGTAGACTTAAGGGAGAACTGCTTTTCACACGGCCAGTTATACGTGGCCTGCTCTAGAGTAAGCTCCCGGAGGAGCCTGAGTGATTTTAGCACCTAAAGGAAAAACAAAAAATATTGATTACTTACAAAGAAAAAAAAATGTGATTTGTTTCACATAAACTTCGTGGGCGAAGCCGCGGACAGAAGCTAGCGGCCTATAAAAAAAAAAAAAAAACAAAAAAAAATATCACATTTGTTGTATGGGAGCCCCCCTTAAATATTAATTTAATTTATTTTTTGTATCTGTTGTTATAGCGGCAACAGAAATACATCATCTGTGAAAATTTCAACTGTTTAGCTATCACAGTTCATGAGATA
The DNA here is from genome assembly GCA_943138885.2 of Tholera decimalis. Classification (NCBI taxonomy): domain Eukaryota; kingdom Metazoa; phylum Arthropoda; class Insecta; order Lepidoptera; family Noctuidae; genus Tholera; species Tholera decimalis. Next base: position 25,105,997 of record OW964548.2, read on the forward strand.
CAGCCTGGTGACAGACGGACAGACAGACAACCTTAGTAATGGGACCCTTTTTACCCTTTGGGTACGGAACCCTCAAAATGTTGACACACATTGTCGGCATCTCTCTAAACTATTTTTGTACACCGAGAAATAAATGAATTAGATACCTCTCTCAGCGTGCAATTGACAAATTGATCACAATCACTGCACCGTAATGTGACCAGATCTGAATCCGTACTAGAGCTCAACTGAAGCTTAACTTGTAGTTCAATGACGTCAGCTCATCCAATGTCTGTAATCTGTTAAGACGCAAAGCATAGGAGCGGGCAGGTACTAGAATCGTAAAGCAAAAGGCTTCCGCCAGTGGCATATTGACAAGTTTTACTCCTGGATTAAATAAGTTTTTCATCCTTTTCTATTTTTTGGTAGGATTATTATCAAATGGCTCCTCTCGCTCTGAGTGCAACAATCAATCATTTATTTACAAGAATGTAGGTACAATAGAAATAAAGGTGGTAAAATGCAGTGAGAAATGAACCATGTACGTGGAGCGGAAGGAAGTGTCCGACTTCTACTGACTAAAATCCCTATCCTGTTTCTTCAGTTGCCCTTTCGTTTTGGGGCCGCAAAATCTCGTTAGAATATTCCCACAACCGACAGTCCTCCTGACCAATTTCGGACAAGGTGGGCAATCTCAACGGAGATTGGCTATTTGCGCAGGAGATACTATAGTGCACAAGTTTGTGCGCACGTATAGGCACTTAGTAGTGCTTGCATAAAGAAGTAGGATGGTAGGTACCACACTACCCTATCCAAGGCACTGTTGGCCCACGGGTATCTAAATACGGGTTACTAACTTCCGATACCTATGCTGCCTAGCTAAAGCTATTAAGGTATATATTATTATATAATATTAAGGTATCTAATAGGTCTTAGATACCTTTTACCAGATAGGACACAGGAATTCGCATGCAAAACCTATTGTTTAAAATTTTGCACATTCATATCTAACCTTCGCACATTATTCATTCATAAAATTATTACATCTTATCTATACTAATATTATAAAGCGGAAAAGTTTGTTTGTTTGTTTGTTTGCTTGAACGCGCTAATCTTCGAAAGTACTGGGTGGATTTGGATGCAATTTGGTATGGAAGTAGCTTGAAGATTGAGGAAGGTTATAGGCTACTTTTTACCCGACTGCAAAAAAGGAGAGTTATGTTTTTACCGTGATAGAATCCACGGGAGAGAAGCCCCGCGTGAGTACTAGTCTCACATAAAAAGGCCAGATGCTAATGGCTGAAAGATTATTCAACAAAACGCGTTTGTGTCATTATATAAACAAAGCCACTATTGTTTTAATAAGTGTATTTGCAGGTTAATTACATTTATCAACCGACGACAAAAAGAGGAGGTTATCAATTCGACGCGTATATTTTTTTTTTGTAATGTATGATCATCGAGTACTCGAAGACGGCTGAACCGATTTGGAAAAATCTTTTTTTGTTCGAATGGGTATACTTCGAAATTGGTACCATTATCACCAAAGTCAAGATCTGATGATGGGATCCTGGAGAAATCGAGGGAACTCTTCAAATATTATAGGCACACCTATGGCGTTTTGGGTATTTCTTATAATAACTTGTGCAGTTGCTCTCAAAAAGTACCATTTGGGGAAGTGGAACTGATGATGAAGACCACAGATGGCCGCCGAAACTACTCAATAATAAGTATTGAGTGGATTGCGATTCGATTACTTGAATATGGATGTTAAGCACTTTACGCTCGTCACAATGCATGTGGTGATGAAGAGCTGATGGTGAAGTACCAGGAAGAACTCCTCAACAATTAACGGCCCAGCATTGGGAAAAGCAATATTTTGTAAAAGGTTATAAGTAGTTGACATTTAGGCTCTTGTAACTAGGTAAATTAAAAATCATCCATCTAAAAAGAGTGAAATAAAAACTTTTCAACAAAAAATTAAACCGACTCTCAAAAAACACTGCAAAGTGAAAAATAACTTTAATTTCGGAAGTCGGTGCCAAAAACGAAAAAACAAAACTAAAGACACCGACTACCGAAATTAAAGTTATTTTTCACTTTGCAGTGTTTTTTGGGAGTCGGTTTAATTTTTTGTTGAAAAGTTTTTATGTTCTGAACTAAGATTGTGGTGTTGTTAACAATGGTTGAGTATTTCGGCCGGCATGATTACCATTTGGTCATGTAACAAACTTTAATACCTACCCACAGATTCAAGCAAACGCGAACCTATTTTCAATAAAAAAAGCAAGAGGAAGTTTTCTTAAATTTATATTAGTAGTACCGGCTTTTTTATCGGTGGAAAAATCATCAAATGTTTAGGTTTGGTGGGCTAGGAAAAGTGAATTTGCTGAGTAAAGACATAGTTTTCTGATTACCTCAATGATACGCTTTTTTCGTTGCACATGTGTATTCCACACAAACAAAACGCAGTCAGAAATAAACTGTTTTTATTTTTATTATACACTAGTTTCTGCCCGCGACTTCGTTCCCGTGGGAGGGTTTCCCACGTAAATCCCGATCCCGTGGGAATACCGGAGTAAAATGTGTTATTCCAGGATGTCAACTATCTATTTAACAAATTTCATTCAGATCCGTTAAGTAGTTTTTGTGTGAAAGAGTAACAGACATCCATCCATCCACACATACTTTTGCTTTTATAATATTAGTAAGATTCTTTCTTTTCTATCCAGTCTTCTTTGTATGACGTAATTGACTCATTACCGTGCATTAGTTCAGAAACCAGTTGATCATGACAAATATCAACTAAACTAATTAGTGCAATGGATAGATTTCATGTAATCCATGACAAAATTTCGATGACCACTCATTAGGTACCTAGCTTTCGCAAAATTAATTCTCCAAAATCTGTTTTGACCAATCAGTTTCATAAAGGCATGTGAAATGCAACCGGGACACATTTCAGCGACATGCGATTTGCCACAGAAAATCATCGTGTCATGAACAGCTAAATTCATATCACGCTTAATGACGTTTATCTAAATTAACTACCTTCTGCTCGTGTCTTCGTTCACGTGGAAGGGTTTTCATGCGTAATTCAGGATTTCAACTATTTACATACCAAATTTCATTCATAACTGTTCAGTAGTTTAGGCGTGGAAAATTAATCAACATCCATCCATCCTCACAAACTACCTGGTGCGGGCGAAGGGGTCTGTCAGTCTCATACTGACTAAAACCACCCCGTGTTCCCTCGTACACATGCGCCGGAGGCTACGGAAACTCATAAGTGTTTTGCTCCCCTATTACTACTGCGAAGGGCACGCATGGAACAAAACGCGCCGCCATCTCGGGTCTCGTTCTAAAGGGGACGGCGGCATCCCCACCGCTTTTCGCCACCGCTACCAAGCACCGCACCCAAATCGTGCCAAGTCCGCCTGTGTCGTAACGAACTTCACCCGTCCGCAGATTTTCAGGTTTTCACCACTTCGGGCAATGGCCGCCACCACCTCCTTGGGAGTCACAGAATCGTCCAGCCCATCCACGCGCACTTCAGCCGTAAGTTTCACGGCTGCTTTCTGGCGTGAAGACCCAGTTACAGACTGCCGAGTGTCCTCTGCTAAGGTTTCAGCCCCAGCAATGGTTTTTTTTTTGGCCGCCTCCACTAGTTTTTTGGCCCCAGTTGTGGTCGTTTTGGCCAAACCTGTGTTCTTCTTGGGCCCAGTTGCCTTTGAAGACTGTGCCTGCAACGTCGTTCCCTCTTGCCTCCGTCTATCCGCTGGAAGTGGAGTTTGAAGAGCTTGCGCTGGGAGGAGGCTTGACCCCAACCCCTCGAAACGGGCGTTTAACATGCCAGCACTTAGCGGTTGAGGGCCACCGCTGACAGATACGAGCCGAGAGAAAAGCGGTCCGTCAAGATAGCCAGGCTTTCCCTGGCTATCTTGACATATTTGACACCTCCTTTTCCGCCATTACACGCCTTTCCTCCCTTCTGGCGGAGCCGATTAGCCCCTTTGTAGGGACTAGCGTGATGGCTACTTCAGTGACAAGACCCTAGTCCTGCTCGGGCCCCGTGTATGTCGCATTCAGCCTACTATTTGATTCTTAATTGTTTTTGTTTTTCATATGTTTAATTTTGTTCTCACGAGTAATTAGAAAGTAAGTAAGTGTCCACCTAGGCAGAGCCTTTTGCTCTAGGTAAGCCTACATACTGTAGAGTCTAGCAGGTGCTCTACAGGGCAGGCGCTAACAACTGGTCACCCATTAGCCAGTCATCATTTTGCCGCGCCTCAAAAGCTTTAGATTCGGTGTTTTTTTTTATCTTGGAGGTGGTCCTCTGGGCCAGGCGATTTAACCCAAGCCTGCGGCGGCGGCATTAAACATGCCTCCGTTCGCTGTCCAGCCAACCCGATACAGCGAACCCGCCAAAAGTTCTCTCCCCAGAGACTACTCTTCGAGGAAAGACACTCACCGCTTTGGTGCACCCGCAGCAGCGTAGTCACGTCTACTGGCAATCGACTCTCATCGATCGATCAGCAGTGACTCCATCCCAGTACCTCTCTTGGTCTGGTCTCTCACTTGGACCTTTTCGGCATGAGTAACTCTACCGGCAGAGCCCCAAGATCATTGAGACACGCAAGCCCCACCATGACGACAAAGTCAAGACACCTTCGGTGGGGATAAAAAGGTATAGCTGATTCAACGTTTTCTGTCGAATCATCTTCCTTCCTTCCGTCATACAGATTATTACAGATGACGGCAATCAGAATAAGTTATATGAAAGTTTTATATAATTTCTCCTGTATCCTGTTAGGATTCCGTTTTTCCTTTTGAGGTACGGAATCATTAAAACCACCTTAAAATTTGCACCATCAATCCGCGTGAGTAAATCTGCGGATGGACGGACAGCCGGCATGGCAATACTTGAAGCATCCCTTGCTTTACTACGGCGCGATCCATACCTGTATTGAAACGTATTAATGGTTTTTTTTAACTTATTAGAACAAAATGTTTACTCAGGATCGGTACACAGAAGCTGAATACTTTTCAAATTACTAGTTTATAATTAAATTTATATGTATTTAGTAGTTTTGACTGTGGGAGATTCTAACGGATACCTTTACAGTTTTCATATTTTTGAAGTGAAAACTTCTTTAGCGGCATTGTGCACTTTTATTGTAATGGGTAAAAAATGTTAAACTCGCGTCAGGACACGTGACCTGATCGAAAATTCGTAAGACGGACGGAGAGTAGACAGCCGGCGCGGCGTAGGAGAGGAAGTATCCCCCTCTATTTCTACGGCGCGACGAAAATGTATGCCTGCGCAAACTTTTTAATGTAATATAAATTGTCATGTTTGTGTACGATAGCGCAATAAATAAATATTGTATTCTACCACATAAGTGATAGTACTTTTATACTGATAATTAAAGCAATTCGTGCAAAATTATTCCCTAACCATTCCAAAATATCAAAAATGCACAACGTTAATATTCAAGTTTTCACTTCTGCCGGCACTCCCTGAGTGCAACCCGTTTTTTTTTCCTTTGTACGTGCTGACAGACCTTGCTTCTTGAAAAATATAGGTTTCCTTTGTGAAATCGCAAAAATGCGACAAAAAAAGACAAATCTCTTGATTGCGTTGTCCTACAGGATTGATTTTTTACAGTTGTAAGAGACTGTAAACTCTAATATAAGTACTTACATTCTATTGCTTCAGGTTCCTGAGTAAAAGGGTTTTCAAAGATAGACGGACGGATAACGAAGAGATCATATATGGTTCCCTTGCTAAAAAATGGGTACTTTTGCTGCTATGGAATTAAATTAAATTAAAGTTAGCGTCAGAATGGCTGGTCGCCTATGGCAAGCGGCTCTGAAAGTATATTCAAGAATTGCTACCTAATTGCTAATATTTGCTACATTTCTTCAATAATTGCTACATATGATACATTCAGAGAAATATGAATATTTTTTTGACCAGCCATTCTGACGTCAGGATGGATGGTCAACTTCGTGTTCGGCATGAAGGGCGCAGAATTTGTAAAAGTTTGTTGTGTCAATAATTGCTTAATAATTGCTACATTCACGAATTTAAGTTTGAGCTTCGTACTTGTACTAAGTAAAAAGATATAGCTTTTATTAAAATTTGCATGAACAAGTGCCTAATAATTTGGAAAAGCAACAGATTGTTTCACTATAGCGTCTTGCTTGTCAAATCTTGCAGGCGTTTACTTCAACTTAATTAAATGATGTTTGGTGTGTACAGTGTGATTTTTAAGTCGACGGAATTTTTAGATATTTCAGATATGCTAAAATTTATATAAATGACTAGCATTTTTGGATATAAAATAAAAAAACATATGAAAGAATTGAGATCAAGAAAACTATATGACAATGTAAAAATATACTTTTTATATTCAATGCACATTTTTTTTAACGTGGTATAATCATTAGATGAGTCCTCCCACCCCGGGCAGGGCCGGAGGGACTGTCAGACTTGTACTGACTAAAATCCACGGTATTCCTTCAATAGCCCTTTACGTACCGGGGTACACGGTAATGGGATAAGTCCCACGACCCCGGCAGGCTTCGGCCCTCTACAGAGGGGGCCTCGTCATATTGCTGACGCTCTTTGAGGCGCGCGTGGAACACAACGCGCCGTCGACCCGGGCATGGTCCATGGTCGGACAGCGAGTTGCCCGTTCAATGCACATTAACTAAAATATTTATTTTAAATTGTAAAAAGAGTAAAGGAATATATTTTTAAATTAAAATACATTTTTATATATATCATTATCACTAATATCATCATCGTCGTCATCATTATCGACTCGAGAAATATAAAAGAATCGCACACGTTGTCCATCGGATCATTAAGATAGAGTATTTTATCCTCTTCTTTAGTAATGTGGTTTATGCATTCTTGCCATTTTTCTGTAGTGATATTAGTTATGCCTTCTTATATTAATGACTAATCTCTTTATTTCTCCACACAAAAATAACAAAAATAAAACTAATTACATTTGATAGCTATACATCCCTTAATTTGTAAGGAGCTGGTGTTTGAATTGGGCAAAAAGTTGCCTGTAACACAAATCACTAGGTCTCCACCCAAGGAGAGAAATCAGCAGCTTTTTCTTATAATACTTATACTTATTAAATATAAATTATAGTAGAAATGTACACTAATTAAAATGAAACAGACACAACACTTGAGATTGTAAAATAAAAAATTAAATTATTACACTTCCACCATCAAGTTTTCTTATTTTAGCTACATGCCCCTTAGCTTCAGCACATATTATAAACTCTATGGGGTTCAGCTCGTAGCAGCTTGGGGGCAGGAGCATCTCGTGCGGCAACGCGGCAACCATGTCGTCTAGAACACATTGTTGATATTTATTTTTTTCTGGTTTTAGGTGCCTTCAGCATTGTTTCACTAAAATATTTTTTTTGACAATAAGCAACTTTGGTTGTCAGATTTTCTTCATGCAGTTGTGAACAGGGATTTCTGTGAAAGAAAAATAATTAACTCGCTATAATTTGATAATAAAAAATGTGATTACCATATTAAAATTATCGGTGAATATTTAAGTTTTAATTTTTTTTTTAATCTTAACTGAAACCTCCGCAATACGTAACGTTTTTAGTAGTTAGGACTATTTTATTATGTGCAACACAAAAAAATGTCATAATTCCGTCAAATTAAAAATCAGACAATTAGTATAAAAAAAATTAGCTAAGTGCGAGTCAGACTCGCCCATGAAGGTTTCCGACGACGACCGACGGCGAAGTTACTACTTCGCCAAATAAAGTTGTTTTCCGTGGTGTTTGTATGAATTACAAAGTTATATTTGCGGTTCTAGAAAATATGCTACATCTCAATACTGCTATCCCGATCTCGTTCAAACCAATTTTCGTTGAAAGTTCACATTAAGATCTAGGTACAGCATATATTTTTTGTAGATTTAGCACACCATTATAGAAGTTAGAGGACGCCTTTACCACTTTGGAAGCGTATATCTTTTAATTATATAGATAAATTGTCAAAAAAGCTAAGTTCTGCAGCATATGCCGTTAGAAAAATACGTGGATTAACTGATATCGAAACAGCACGTTGAACGCATATTAATTGATTGATTTGTCATGAAGAAGAAAAAGTTGAGATATGCATATACAATAGCGAGAAGTTTCCAAAACAATTTGCGTTAGCTAAACTGTTTAAAATAAATGAGATAGTGGGTATATCGCGCGTGAAATATGTTAATCCATATAAATTATTAATCACGTTTGATAATGAATTGTATGCCGTAAAAATGATGAATTGCAAAACATTTCACGAATTAGGTTGGCGTTCACAGAAATCATGGGAAGTTGCGGTGTCATATGGTATCATCAGAGACATAGAATTAGACCTTTCAATCGAGGAACTTACTCAAAATATATTTTGTGACGTTACAATACTATCAGCAATTCGCCTCAACCGTAGATGTAAGGAGTCCAATGAAGGTGGCAGCTCTAATGGATGGACTGCAAGTGAAACTATACGCCTTTGTTTTAAAGGTTCACAGGTACGTACCCTCACATGTAAACATATTTGGTATGAGATCTAAAGTGGAGAGGTACACATTACCCGTAACTCAGTGCTCCAAATGTTGGAGATTTGGTCATATTGCAAAAATGTGTACGTCCAGTAAAGCTAGATGTCCGAAATGTGGGGGTAGCCATGACAATTGCGATATAACACAATTCACGTGTGTAAATTGCAAGGCTAATCATTTAGCCCTTGACAAGAAATGCCCTACGTACTTGAAAGAAAAAAGGTTACGAGAATTAATGAACGAGTTTAACTGTACATACCGTAAAGCACTATTGCTATATGTACCTCCATCTCCACCTCACGCTTCTCGCGTTCATAATAATGCTGTGATAGAAGCAAATACTCAGACAAGCATACAGGAAATAAGCAACCCATTAGAAACATACAAATACCAGACAACATACGCAGACAAAGTAAAATCAACCGTTATTTTATCAGAGAAGAAACAAAGTGTAATTTCGCATTCCAATTCGAAACATAAACAGAAACAGACACAACATAAAAAACGCAGGGAGTCTCGTCCGACCACGTCGGCGGCATCTGACTGTATGGACTGGGACTCGGAGGCATCATTAACATCGTCTTCAAGTGTAGAATGTGAAACAGCATCGCAAACGGATAAGCCACCGAAAAATAATAGAATAGACACGTCATTTAGTAACCTCATTAGCATGATAACAAATAGACTATTGAAGAAAGGTTCGTTGCAAAATAAAATAAACAGTGTAAGTAGTTAAGATTATAGTAGAATGGTTGTGTGTTATTTTAGCTAAGAATTTGCCAGAAAACTCAATTGTAAGTAATCTCATTAATGGCTTATTTAAATAATCATCTAGGGTTTAATATTTTGCAATGGAATGCACAAAGTCTGAGACCCAAATCAACATTGTTTGAACAACTTTTATTTAAAGATAAGATCCATATTGCTGTTATCAGTGAAACATGGTTTGAACCGGACAGCCAATTTAATTTGAACGAATATAATATTTTTAGACTAGACCGCTATGACGGTTATGGTGGGATAGCTGTTATTTTACACAAATCAACTAAGGCGCAACCGCGCAATGTATATAACTATAACCCAGGTATTGAGGTGTTGTGCGTTCAATTGTTAAATTGTCAGTATATTGAGAGTATAATAGCTGTTTACTGCCTGTCAACAGTACGTACATTACAGAGAGATTGGGATAATATATTTTCAATATCAAACAACAAAACTTTAATTTTAGGTGACTTTAACGGCCACCATTCAAAGTGGTCGTATAAAACAGATCAACGTGGGTCTCAAATATTTGATTCGATGATTGATCACAACTTTATTTCAGTTAATTATGGAAGTTACACTCGTATAAGATTAGTTAACGATGTCTTGCAACAATCCTCTGCCGACATTTCTTTTGTTTCTTAGGGGCTATCTCCACGAGCGAGAGAATCGCGACGGATCCGCGCTTCTATCGTCGGGTCGTCTCCACGAACGAGCGATTATTCCGCCAGCGTATCGTCGCGACTGGTAACGGAATCGCCGCGTGCCCGCGACGACTCGTAACGGAATCGCCGTGTTTTCGCGACGAGGCGCGAAATGACGCTGTGGTTGACAGCGCGCCCGCCGCGCGCTCGTTGCGAGAGCACCGCGTTCTGCGGCGAGCGCGTGGCGTGCGCGCCACCAGTAGCGACGATACCGCGGCGATACGATGTTACGCGCGCACATTGCCACTCGTCGCATCGCCGCGATAACATCGCCGTGTGGAGACGCGTTCATAGAGAGTGTATAGAAATACGTGGCACGACGATATTATCGCCGCGATTCTCTCGCTCGTGGAGACAGCCCCTTAGGATTCGGCTTTAAATTTTATTTGGAAAGTTACTAACGAATCATTAGGGAGTGACCACCTCGTTATAAAATTATCCACCAGTTTTAATGTTACCAAAGAAACTATAAAAAAAAGGAACTTTAAAAGATCTGACTGGGTAAATTACACTTTGTCTGTAGAAAGCACTCTCCAAGAGTCGGATGCCCCCGTGGACCCGCAGTTGTGTTATGATTTTTTTGAAAACACTTTACAAAAGGCAGCAGATGCCCATATCCCGCAAATTATTATTCCTCAACATATCAGCTCTAAGTTTAAACCGAAACCACATTGGAGTCCAGAGCTGTCTAGAGCCATAGCATTGCGACGTTTAGCGTTGGCCAAATTTAGGCGTAACCCTTCTCCACAAAACTATGCACTATTACAAGAAAAGATTCAGGAGTCGCAGAGGAACACGTAAGGCAAAATGTGATTCATTTAGAAGTTTTTGTTCGAATATTGACTCAACAACTTCTGCTAGTGATATGTGGCGCAGAATGAGATGGGTAAAAGGCCGCAAATCCAATTATCAGGATGTTGATTCAAGTTTAGCAGAAGCACTACTTAATGTCCTAACTCCTGATTATGTTTCTCCCCCTGAACCCGACTTTCAATCTTGTAACAATAAACTTGAAACTGTAATTTCAATTCAAGAACTCGAAAATTCCATCAAGTCAAAAGATACGGCACCAGGCTGTGACGAAATATCATTTTCTATGATTAAGAATCTCCCAGACATAGGTAAACTATTATTACTTTCTTTATACAACAAATTTTACGATTTTAGTTTTGTCCCAAGACAGTGGCGTAATATTCAAATAATCCCTATTCCCAAACCAGGACGAGACTCAGGACTAGCTTCTTCTCTTCGGCCTATTTCTTTAATGTCATGTCTTTGCAAAATTTTTCATGCAATTTTAAACAAACGATTACAGTGGTATCTTGAAAACAGATGTATATTCTCGGATAATACAATTGGTTTTCGTAAAACTAAGTCATGTTTAGACAGTCTTAACGCTTTGACGACAAAGATTCCACTCGGTTTTACTTCAAATCTTGTAACAATTGGTTGTTTTATAGACATTAATAACTCCTACAACAATATTGATATCATTAGCCTATTAAACATACTCGACGAACTTAAAGTTGGTCGTACGATGTGCTCATATTTGTGGAGATTCTTGAAGGAAAGAATACTTAAAATTACAGTTAATAATAAATCTTTTTCGCGGTCCACGGGACGGGGTTTGGCTCAGGGAGATCCACTTTCTCCTCTATTATTTAATATCGCGACATACAATATATGTAAACCTGCTACAAACGTTGAGATATCTCAATATGCTGACGACTTTGTTTTATTTAAATCAGGATCTAATGTAAACGTAATCGCCTCGGAGCTACAGACTGCGTTAAATTCATTTAATTCCTTAATCATTCAGTTAGGATTAGAAATATCTCCTACTAAAACTAAGGTCTGTATTTTTAAGAGAAGTATGTGCAGAGAACCTATTATTTTAAAAGTCAATAATGATAATCTTGCTGTAGTTAATAACACTAAATATCTGGGGATGTGGTTGGACCGGTCGCTTAGGTGGGGGAAACACATCAATGAGTCAGTTCAAAAAGTTTTAAAATATATAAACATTTTAAAAGTATTAGCGGGCCCTGGTTGGGGTGTGCATCCCAAACACCTGCGTCGATTATATATATCCTTAATACGTAGTACATTAGACTATGGCAGTTTCCTTTATAAATGTAGTTACCAGTGCCATTTGTCTAAATTGGATAAAGCACAAAACAAAGCCCTTCGTGTCATTGGTGGCTTTATTAGGAGCACTCCCATCCATGTGATGGAGAGTGAGTTGAATCTACCTCCACTACATATTCGTAGAAAATTTCTAGCAAGTAAATTTTGTCTTAAAAGCATGTCTTTTCAGGGGAATGTAGCGATTAAAATGATTGAGTCCTTAACTTTAAATCATAATTCTCAATACTGGAGATGTAGGAGACAACCTCTGTTGACCTCAATTTATTCAAATTTTAAGTCATCTGCTATCCATTCTGTTAGGTTGATTGAATTGTTTTCCCTCGAGACATGGGTAAGCAACATCAATGTTAAGAAAATAATCAAACAAAATATCCCACATATATCTAAAGCAAAACGACAGTACGAAACCACTCATTTGAGACAAATCTGCACAAAGTTTATAGACGAGACTTACGTTGACTGTCATAAGATCTATACAGATGGTTCTAAAACGGGTGCTGGCAGTGGAGCTGCTGTCTGGGATCCACAATTAAATACATATGTCAAACTTGCTATAGACTCTGATATATCGATTATGCATGTCGGGTTAATTGCAATAGCAGAGGCTCTTTCTTATATAAACTCAATCAATCATACCAAATTTGTCATTCTAACAGACTCGAAGAGCGCGCTGCAACATTTGGCTCGATGCACCTCGTCCGTGCGAGGAGTACCGATTGCCTACACGATTTTGGAGTCTTTATTCAAGCTGGACCAAAGGTCAATTTCCATAATTTTGCAGTGGATCCCGTCTCACATCCAAATTCCAAATAACGAAAAAGTGGATCTTTTGGCGAACGAGGCAGTGTCAGACGGAATTTGTCTAAATGTTCTTCCTCTATTTACAGATTTCATTAGAATAGTAAAGCAAAAATGTTCAGATGAATGGAATGAATACTTCAACCAGAGGTCAGTAGAAAAGGGTATTTGGTACAAGACCATACAACCACAACTCCCAACGTATAATTGGATTGACCAAAACAGGCTTAGTAGACGTGAATTAGTTATGGCACTTAGACTCCGTTCCGGACACTTCACCCAACTGTGAAGAATGTGGAGTAGTCGAAGATGTACAACATATTTTGATGGAGTGTATCCGAAATGAGACTGCGATTCCATTTACTTAGTTTTAATAAATATAATGTTGGAGAGTGTACTTCCAATCTAGCCTATCCCTTATCGGACCAGGCTAAAATACTGTACAAACTGGCATTATTCGCTTTAAGTTCATGTCAGTTTTAAGTTAGACCTAAGATTCTGGTGATGTTACAGGGCGACGTTATCGCTCAGCGATAAAGCCCTTAAAATAAAGAGAAAAAAAAAATCCACAAATATATCTAAATCTGTGTTTGAGTCCAAGAGAGCGTTAATAGCAGCTAGAGTTCGAGGAATAGACGACTTGGAGTGTGCAACTGTTCAACGAGTTTGAACAGCCAGTAGGCGGTGTTTTCTATGAGCACAGTAGTTGTCCGGGACAAACAGATTGCAGACCTCATTATGCAGGTCAGGTGCATCAATCATTATCAATATCACAGTCATCTGATCACGCGACCGTCTCACTTCCAACGAATTGAAAGACAAGCAACCCAACAGAAATTTAGTGGGATACAGGAATGGATAATACCCATACAAGTGTTTGTAAAGGTATCTTAGGAATGCTTTTTGTACTTTTTCTAAAACTAGCGCATACTGCTTTTAAAAAGGATTCCATACGCACGCACTAGACTCAAGTTTGCTGCGGACTAATGCCCCAAAAACAAGCTTGATTATGTGAGGGTTTTGGAAATCACGACAGTTTCTTAAAACAAAGCCAAGGCGCCTGAAGGACTCCTTCGCAGTAGATGTGATGTGGTCGTGGAAAGTAAGCTTACGGTCGAATATGACACCCAGATCTTTCATGGAATCAGTTCTTGCTACTGTATCTCCATTCAATGTGTATAGAAAGTTGACTGGGCGCCGCATTCGACCAAAAGACATTACGTAGCATTTTGATTTATTAAAGTCCATTTTATTTTCTAAACTCCACTTATATACTGAATCAATGTCTGATTGCAAAGCTTGGCAATCGAGCTCAGACTTTATTTCATAAAACAGCTTTAAGTCATCAGCATATAAGAGGCATCTGGCATTTACAACCACATCAGGGAGGTCGTTAATCATCAAAATGAAAAGGAGAGGGCCGACTAATAAATTTCTTACTCTTTCTAAATTCTCGGTTATTAAATTTTAGTGTAGAAAATATCTTGAATCTAATAAAAAGTTTTATTAGATATTGTTTTGGGAAACAAGGACATGGAGAATCAAAATTCATGTTATTAAAAATTTCATAATGAGTACTACCCGGCCTTTGTTTCATTTTTTTTTTCAATATTTTTAATAAACCTAGTCTCAAGTTGATTTTGATACGACAAAAAATAGTAATAGTTTATTTATTTATTTATTAAAACTTTATGCAACACAAAATGTACAAAGGCGGACTTACCTTTCTTCATTAACGGGTAAATGAAAAAATGTTAGGTGTTTATCCCTTCTTTTACGTGATTTGCACCCATCTACAGCACATAAGGCACGATAAGTAACGATTAAAATTGAACAACGTGCTTGCGCTTCGCTTGCGAAAACCGCACTGAGTTTGGTCCGCAAACGGCCCGAGACCGCTCGGCCGGGCGGTAGGTAATTATAGCGCACAAGTACATGGAGTGACGGAGCCCTGGTATAGGTTGAATGCCATCATAGATATAGAATTCAATAGGTTGGTAATGTCAACAATTAAACGTGACCAAAAACCATTGATCTAAGTATATGTAAAATGTGAGTGTCAGTGTGTGCATAAACAGTGTTGTGACTAGTCTATTCCTTTGTTGGTCTCTATCGATAATTTATGTGATGTCATGAGTTATTCTATTAAATGTCTTATGGGTCTGACGCAATAAATGCTGTCAGCATGCGACTAGCCTCATTTAGCGGTAAAACGTGAGATGGACGAATAGCAAAGTACATATAAAAGTTAAAAATAGTAGGTACTTGTTCTAAGAACAATACTTATGCCGTAAATATGTTTTATTACAATGTTTATTTGTCAGAATATCACGCAATTTATATTGGAAAGATTAAAAAAATATACTTACTCAATAGCAAAAAACATCTTCACAATTAACGCAGTATGTCCCGGTAACTCTCGGTATACCAGGGGATCCTAAGTTAACCAGAAGGATTCTCGAGCGTCCCTAGACATTTCTATTAATACTTTGCCATATCATCCTATGTTGTGCCACTAACTGAGCGGCCATAAAGCTAACATTTTAAGGAAAATAGCGAAACATAAATTATTTTTTTTAAAGATTACTAGCAGGTAGAATTTTACTCACACTTTACTAGCAATCTTGTTAATCTCTCCAACTTAGCTAAATATGCTTGTGTCTGGAGTGGGTTCACGGCAATAGTGTAATGGGTGGGAACAAAATTCGAACTTGCGACCTCTTGATCATAAGTCCGACACCTTATCCATTAGGCTATTGACGCTTCAAATTTACTTACTTAGATTTACTTATAAAAAATATTAATGAAATGCATAATTTGCATTTTTAAGTACCCTTTAAATAACTATAATACATAATAGCCTATAATCTGTAGTTACTAGTTCCAGAGTTTAGCGTGTTAAAATTCAAACAAACAATCTCACCAACTTTATAATATTAGTATAGATACGATTGTAATCTATCTATATTTTATTTTCTTTGTTACAATAATTATCTACATATAATCTATTTTTCCAAGATTATACATTTGTATGAAGCTATCGTAGCTGTCGATATCAACAAAAATAAGGCCATCGCATCACTAAAAAGTGAGGTTATAACTCTTTCGTATTTCTCTATTTGTTATTTCTCAAATACATCGGTTTTAGGCATGCTAATTCATCTAAATCGTAAATAAAATAATGTTCTCATCATATTTTGCTTATAGCCGGCTTATTAGTGCATTGTTATTGCAGAAATAACGATGTAAACACAGGGCCGGATTAACCATTAGGTGGAGTAGGCAACTGCCTAGGGGCCCCGCATCAACTAGGGGCCCAGGCCCAGTGCACGCACCAAGAAAACATGTTTCTTCGAACGAGAATTATTTGATGTGCGTGTGAACTTAGGGACCTCACTTTTAGCTCACAAAATACAAATCGTTAGATTTAGTAGTAGAATTAACACAATTTTAGAACAAATCTGGGAATAAGTAAACAAATATATTAAAAACCACAGCCCTTAATGTGCGTTTCCTCAGTTCACACACGATTTGGTCAGTCAAAGTAAGAAAAAGGTCCCCGAGAATGCCATTGCCTTATTCACATACGCTTATGAGTTATGACTTATGAGTGTTAAGAATGTCAGGTCTAGAAAGACACATTATCAAAGTAAACTAAAAAAAGTTGTTTGAAGTTTTGAACTCGTTTGACGTTTAGTACGTCATCATCATCGACGTCAGACGTTCGAACCACGGTACGAAACTACCTACGAACCGATGGGCAATGAAATGAAATGACGAAACAAAGTTGGCACGCTCCTACGAATAGGTCTTATGATTTCGTTATTTTGTAAATGATAAAGCCTAGAGAATTTTCTTTTGAATGTAAATTCGTTAACACTTGTTATCCCATAACCTTGTTCTTGAAATAACACAATAATGGCTCCGGTAAGCATATTAGTTTAATTTATTGGTGATGATTGAGCGAATTTTATAGAATACTTTATAATTATTGAATGCAACCTTTGATTTCGAGCGGTAATTGTAATTAAAGTTCTTAACAAATTCTTGCCATGAGTCTATGTACCAAATAACTAACACTTATCTTTTAATTACTCTTTGAAAATGTCGCTGACTAGTCATAATTTGTGGGACCACTCGCTATGATTTAATTTCGGTGTTTCGATTTTATAGTGAATATTCTTTTGGGCACTTAACATGATAATTAGCTCTTTAGAACAGTAGGTATTGTGTGAACTGTTGATATGATTATTGCATTTTCGTACTTGTGAATTGTGTGATTCTGTAATCATCTAACTGTGCAAACTTAGGTGATATAAACACGAAATGACACTTCATCTGCTAATTTCTGACAAACAGGGTAAATTAACAGGCCTTTAATGTCTTTATCATAATTACTATTTCAGCCTCCAAAAGGAAAAGCCCCAACCAAAGGTGCTAAACAGATTTTAATGGAAAATGTGTCAACTATTAGCTTTTACCGCATCATGGCACTTGGTGCAAGTGCAGTGTATGGAGTTGTCTCTGTTGGCTTTTTTTGGGACAATTTAACTACAGGGATTATTGTGAGTTATTTGCCATATAAACCACATTTTATACACCCTTTTTTCATTTAATTGTTTCATGTCCATGGGTCCACCAGTCTTGACTAGACAATTGTGTGAAATTCTAAGTAAAATTTTATTTGTTGTTTAAAAGTAAATTACTAGGGAGTTTTCATTACAAGATATTGAATTTTATTTTATTACATATTTATAAAGGATATAACTAGGTACTTATACTATTCAAATTTCGTTTTCAGTTCTTGAACATTCTTGTGTTAACAATATATTTAGGGTGCTATCAAATGATGAAATACATCAGTCGGCCTACATATTCTGACAGCAATCAACTTATTGACCCGGGCCTTGACTTGAATATGGAAGGTGGCATGGGCGAGTAAGTACTGCAATGCAAATTTTAGTACCTATTCAAACTTCCTTAGAATAAATGAGTTATAATTGTTGGAATAGCATTCTATGCAAGAGTAAGCATGTATTAAGTGAGGGTAAGTGATGATGTGGTTCAAATGAAACATGCTTACCTGGAAGTAATCTATTCACTCCTGACTTAAAGACCCCAGATTATAGCTATCAGGATATTCAGACTATGCAGAGAATTCCTATATTAACAGTAAATGAATATAAAGTTAAACAGTTAAACATATTTACCAAATGTGGACACATTAAGGAATAGTAATTATTATTTATTATATAGTAATCTTATAATTTTTTAAGAGCTTTGCTATATAAACTGCTACTTATCAATCAATTAGACATTAATAATTAATCATATTTTGCTATTATCACATTGAAATATATTTGACCCTCATAAGTACTTGTTTATTAATTCAATTTAGATACAAAATGTATGTTGTGTGAACATTGTGTTGTGTATATGCTTGCCCTAACTGTAGTATGCAATTGTTAAAGATCTGTATATTTTGAAAGTAGTACCTTTTTCTGTAACTTTCCATTAACAATTTGAACTTCTATTTTGTTTGGTTATCTCTCTACATAATATCTGAAATATTAATTCTGCTACTGTATCTTTCTGCATGAAGTTTTGAATAAAAACCCCTAACATTATTAAAATACATATAGTCCGATTTTTAAACTATATTATACCAGAACTCACTTTTGGTGCTGCTAGCTAAGATTGTGGATATGCAAGGCAAATGTATAAAATATTATATGTTGCTGACTAGCACGCATCAACATATCTATACTTAATATTATAAACCGGAAAAGTTTGTTTGTTTATTTGCTTGAACGCGCTAATCTTCGAAAGTACTGGGTGGATTTGGATGAAATTTGGTATAGAAGTAGCTTGAAGCTTGAGGAAGGTTATAGGCTACTTTTTACGCGACTGCAAAAAAGGAGATTACCGTGATAGAATCCACGGGAGCGAAGCCTCGCGTGGTTACTAGTTTATAATATAACCTTCCAAATTTTCAAAATAAATTAAAAAATAAGCACTAGAAGAAAATGTAGACAATAGTGTTAATACTAATTACTTGTTTGTTTTTAATTCTTATCTTTATTTTGTTCCAATAAAGATTATTATTTAATTATATATCTCTTCATTATTTGTCTATATAAGATGAGATCCATTCACAGTCACACTACACAAAAGCATTCAATACAAAAAACACTACTACATTACACAAAACATTTACAACTTACTATACACTATACCATACTTTCTATATACTTGTAAGTCACACTACACTAAAACACTTTATTATGATGTACATTATATTGTAACTGATTGTTCATTCGTATTGTAAACTGCGTCCTAAAATACAACTTAATTATCTAAATTCTGTGCTTTAATGAATGTTTATTTTTAATGGCTATTATGCTGTATAAATGTAAAATGTTATAAGCACAATATGGTGAAAATAAATAAATGAAATTAAATATATATTTTCTGACTGAATGTATAAAATTGAGAAGTTACGCTTACGCATGCACAATTTTAATTTTCAGACATGTGAAAGACATTGTGATACTATCAGCGATCACGCATGTCCTCGCTGCAGTATCCAACTACTTCTGGCTGTTGCTGCTCCTTCTCCCGGCACGAGCCTTCTGGTTGCTGTGGACCAACATCCTCGGCCCCTGGTTCTTCCAAGAGGCACCCCAGGACACCGAACAAGACGAAAAGAAAAAGAAAAAAATGGAAAGGAAAATGAAAAGATATCAACAGTAACACGATTTTTTTTACAAGCTCGTGTATACATATGTATAAATGCTCAGTTCATATTTAAATAAAACTGTTAATTAGTAGATTTTTACTAGATGACAAACAACTACTTGCTAAGGCTTCTTGTTGCAATATTTGATTCAGTTAAATTTTATACTATTAAAATGTTCACAGTTTTATACATATACATGTAGTGTAGGTATAATTATATTTATCAGTAGTCATCTTCTTTAAATCGCATGCTGTATAGTATTTTTATGTTTCATGATCAGTCTGCATTAATTTATCCATGGAAAGCAGCAAAATGAAGACTAAATGTTTTATATGTTCACACATTATTACTTAATGTGAGCTGTTTAAACCGCCGGTGCCTCCTACCCTTTATTGCTTAATGTACAGGTCAGTTAAGATTGTCCAATACATATGCACATTATACGGCACCCTGTGGCACTATCTGTGTTTTAAATTATAACATTTTATTCTGTTTATAGTAGTTTCATTTTAAATTCTAATTATTTTCAATCACTGAATTTTAACTTTTATCTGTGTTTTACATTATTTTTTATTTATTTATTACATGTGTGTACGGAGCAGAACAAATCTAATTAATTTATATTAACTGTCATGTGCAATATTTGAAAGATTTTTATGCATACTGCTCTTCTTGTATACAAGATTAGTGAATAAAATTAAAGTAGGTATGTAAATCCTCGTTTTATGTTTTACAGTGATACTTCATATCGTTGAAATTATTAACAAATTATTTTATGATAGCAGCCATAATTTTAATAACTTGTTTTTCTATGCGGCTACTCCACATATTGAAATATATTATATTTAAAGAACTAACTAATTTTACAAATTGTTACTTGTAATACAGACAGTAATATTTTAGCTTTATACTTAAGCAGACATAAAAAATCATTCAGGCACGCTCAATATACAGCGTGGCGATTAGGTTATCACATTAATTGAAACCACGTACTCTGTATTAGGTATTTTATCATATACAATTAAAATAATTTAATAATAAACAATATTATAGCCGTGGGACCTTTTTTCCATTTTAATATTTCACAACATCATGTATTGCATAAACGTAATCAACTGACCAATCATTCGGCGCGTGCTCCGCCGGCGCCGGCGCCGCGGCGTTGCCGCTTTTACAGGTCTGTAAACTAATATATTAAAGGATTATTTAGGAGTAATATAAACATTTTTTACCATAACGCCATTTATTTTGTTTGAAAAATGCATTTTCTTAATTTTAGTAAAATTATTTATTTTGTTATTTTAACGGACTGATAACAACTTACTAATAATAACTGCTTTACAATTTAATGTGAT
The DNA here is from genome assembly GCA_943138885.2 of Tholera decimalis. Taxonomy (NCBI): domain Eukaryota; kingdom Metazoa; phylum Arthropoda; class Insecta; order Lepidoptera; family Noctuidae; genus Tholera; species Tholera decimalis. Next base: position 25,127,082 of record OW964548.2, read on the forward strand.
AACCTAATCGCCCCCCTTTATAAGATAATCATCTACTTCATTATTTATTAAATCACATTTTTGTGATTACTTATTTTAGGTAATGAGCAATAGTTAAATATTACTTAGTATTTTTATATCTGAATAATTGGATAGGTACTACAGCAGATTATTATATGGGTCAAATAGGGAAAAATAAACAAATGTAATAATGTAGTTCTTTTGCAAGATGCGTATACGCTGCGTTTTTACCTTGGAAAACCAGCACTAGGTAAGTGTTATTCACGTCGAGCAAAAACTTGTTGCTTGCCGAACCCTAACCATGACAATAAGTGTTTCTGGGAAAAATCATACCACCAGTAGACGCCACTGAGTACTTCAACTCAGTCTTCTTGGAAAACGTCTAATTTTTTACCTGACTTCTAAGGAAGGGTTATGTTTTTCGCGCGTATCTTGTATGTGGGTAAGACCGCGAAAAATTGTACAGTTACATTCATGACATCATAACGCACGTTACGCACATGACTGAATGTTACGTACATGACCATTATAAAGCTTAGCTCACATCATTACAGTATAGAAATAAAAGTCAGTTTTTAATAAAAATTGTTTTAGTATAGGTAGTTATAAAAACACAACAGCTATAAGAATGAAACACAGATTAGGAAAAAAAATCGTTCTGTGACGGTTCTGACTAGCTCGCCACTGTTGTCTTTTTATTTCTTCGGAACATTGTTTAATTTTCTTCCGATTTTTATTCCTCTCTGCATTTTTCCTTTTAAGTTCTTCGTATTTCGCAGGATTTTGTTCTTGCACCCGCTCACGAAATTTTTTTTTACCTTTCTGCATTCGTCAACGCCATCCGTGACATTTTGGATAACTAAATAAACTGACTTGTATTACTTTATTTTTTAAATAAAGTTTTTTACAGTCCGTTCAATCGACTTTAACTTCTATTCCGCGGGTATAAGGGTGGCATTAAAAGCAAAAAGTGTAGAAGACAAAATCGCTTAAGGGGACAGAGGGACTGTACAAGGGTTTATTTAAATGCCTAAATCTTATTCCAAATAGAGTATAGATTGTTAATAAATTATTATTGTATTAGTTATTCTAACAAATTATCTGACTTACTTTACTCAAACAATTTCTTTAGGAAATGCATATCGTTATAGGTACCTACTATGCCTTATAAATGAGTAGATAATCACGACGTCACTATTTTCAATAATATTTTTCTAATGATAGCAATTTACAGTTATCTGCTTATTTAAAACACATAGCAGGTACCATACAAAATATATCAATCACCTCACCTGTTAAATAAATCTTTTTCTAAATTATACCTATGTTTATTTTTTTAGAACAGTTTTATTTATTTTTTTATCAGTAATATATAGCGTATAACATGACAAACAATATGATAAATTAAAACATAAAACTTGACTGCGTAGTATTTAAATTTTATTTAAAAAATATGCACTAGTCATCACTAGTGTATTCTCAGCTTAACAATTTGTCATGACTGTAACGTTACACATTTTGTTACACACTGTTATAATCATGACAAAAAATGCGTGGGACATAACCTAAAACCAAAATTTCACCTAAATTGCGGATAGCCAAGGACTGCGACGTAGTTTTATTCGTTTGTGTAATAATGAACCGACATAAACACGTATAATATTGGGACAGAATATACATAGTTACCTTGTAATCAAACACTTTAAATACAAGTTTTTTTGGAGACAAATTCGTTGCCAACACAGAACACCATTTCACTCGAAAAATAATGACATATTTAATTGTTTAAATGTTCGCATCATGTTCAGTGGTTTTGCCACGCAAGAAAATATTAGAAGTAGCTGGATTATTCTTAAAGTGTGGCAGCAATAGATGTTAGTTTCATGACGTTACACACTCAGCAAAATTTTGGACACGTTTTTAAAAATTAATAAAAAAATATTTGTTACGTTATTTAGTGAAAGCTTTTCATAAAAACGTTGGTTAATAAGCATCACAAAACTTCAACATAACTTAAAAATACGGAATAGCCATTACATTTTTTAAGCAATGGCAGTTTTTGTTAAAAGGATGGTAGTTGGACAAATATTTTTTGTATGGATGTGAAAGTAGTATCAATGAAAAAATTACAAAAAAATACAATTTGTAAGAGATGGATTAAATGTTGTGGAATTATCTAAGACAATACAAGCATACCATTCAGTACAATATACAACAAATCTCATTTATCAAATAAAGTTGATGTTATAAGTTAAATGAAAATTGGGACAAGCGAAAAATGACTAATGTACAATTTTTCGCGGTTTTACCCATGTATGTATGTTTGTAATATTCTTTATTACCTCATATCTCCAGAACCGCTGAACGGATTCACATAATTGAAGTATCGTTAGATTCGTCGTAGCAGCCCAAGTGTTCCAAGGTGAAATTTAAAAAAATCATACATGGCGGCTGTGCGAAGCCATTATACGTAGAGAAAAAAATATTTTTTTTTCGAGTACCACAATGTGGGTATTAAATTAACGGGCTTATCACAAGGATTTCAAAAAGGTATATCATATTTATTATTAGTGTAATACTAGCAAAAATAATATAAAGAGAAAGTTTAAAAATATGGACTTTGAGCTCTTTCACTTTCTGAATCCGGTAGATTGCCAATGTGACACGACCGGGAAAATTAAAAAAAAAAGTTAATTAATATTTTAACTGAAAAGTTGAAAAAAAAATATTTAAAAAATCTAAAAAACCCGACTGCTCAACTGAAATGCAAGAAACAAGCAAATTTTTATTTTAAAAAGTGACAAGAAGGCGGACGGAGCAAATTTAAAAAAAAAATACGTTCAATTGGGTCCCGCCTGCCAACGAATTAGGCATGATATAGAAATATAACTCTCTAACGAAGCCCGCTAAAACATGGTTCCAAACTCATACCACTAAACTGATAATACGAATGCAACACGCGCACAAACAAAACAAAATACTTTGCTAAATTTATTTTCTGCGCATAGATCCGTCAATTCATTAATTTGGGGCGCTATTTTATTTAGTAAGATAATGTTAGAGCGAAACTGAAATATGAATCAAGCGAGTGCGAACGAGATGGATTGTTTCGTGACATCGAGCGGCGAGGGTGGTGTTATGCAGTATTCAGTAGGAGTCAGTCATTTATTATGAACTCAAATATTATAAATTAATATTAAACCTCTTTACATTAAGTTTACAAAAAGTGTAAAGCTTCATAAAAGGGAATGCCCGTCGGCCATATAAAAAAATTCCTGACCCACAAGTGTGAAATATACGCCAAATGTTACTACAAATCGTAGGTAACCCATTACAATTTCAATAATTATCAATAAAACTAGGTAGAAGTCAGTTACAAACCTTTTTCTGAAATATTGGTCGTAATAAGTCTAGGGTTAAGGATGCCAAGTCGTCATTTAGGCGGGTCCAACCTAAGTCCGTGTTTAAAAATTGATATCGTGTGCACAACTAAAATAAAAATCTTCGAAAAATGGCCATAGTCGTTGCTATACCATAAAAAAGCAATCCGTACGTAACTCAATTCGCAAGCGCTATTGTACAATAGAATCAAGTAAACAAACAATCGAAAATGCAGTAATGTTAAACTGTCAGTCTGTCAGTAGGTAAGGCAAAGGAGATGTGATTACAGCCTACGATACGTTTTCTATCCAAACAATATTTGATTTTAATTAATATTGACATGCATATATTATTTTTTTAGATTTATGGTACACATAGGTCGAATAATATTAAATTAATAATTACTGTACACTAAATCTGCAAACTAATTCGTTAGGAATTATTTTACGATTCCTGTTTGGCTGAATGCCACTTACTAGTGTCAAATAAACACTGACCTCCAATAAAAATAAGAATGAATTAAACGGATATCAGGTTAAATATTTTAATGATTTCCATATTTTTAAATCCTACTTAAACAAACTTGAAAATTATTTCATTATACATATTTTATTTTAAAAAGATTTAAGGACTATTCGCAGTTTCTGTCCATTTCAAGCATTTGGACAACAGCCTTTGGAAACGAAACAGTTATTTTATTCCTATTTTAAATGGAAATCATTATTTCCTCAGGATCTACCGAATTTCATATTTATTATTTTCTTAAAGTACATAATTAAGGTAAGAATTCATTAGCTAACCCCCAATCAGAAGAGGGTTAGGCTGTGAAACTAGATTTATATATATAATTTGTGAGTAGAGTAAATTTAATATACAAGGTGGTTTTTAAAAAGTACGAGCCAAAATTTAAGGGTACTCGAGGTACTCAAAACAAAACTTTGTTGTTTAGTAAAATGGACAGAAACATCTCCTAAATATTGGCTAGCTCTATTTATCAGCTCATATACGGAGTGCCGATTTAATGACCTGCATTGTTTCAACGTGATGTACTACTACTGATAACATAAAACACATTAGACGTGATTTAAAATTTGTATTCTTAAGCAATCCTTAAATTAAGTTATTAGGATTTACCCGAATTTTTCACGAAATGCTGTGCAACAGTACTAACCGTACAAATAGGTACAGCAGATTTATTTAGCATACGATAGCCAGTGCGTGATGAATATATGTCTTCGTTACCAAAATGTATAGAGCAAACCCTACTGGCATTAGTTGGTAACCAGTCATCCTCTCTTTTTTCTAAGCGGACTGCTGCAATCCACTGTAGTCGTCGAATCTCTTTTTTGGGGAAACTAAAATAAGAAACACACAGGAAAACCAATCCATCCAATTTATAAAACTCTGTACGTATTATAAAATATATAATACTTAGGTATTAAAAACTGGCTGGCTACCTGTTGCATAATACTGACAACTCGTGGTTGTCTATACGAAAATAAAACACGAAATTATTTTACTTACGAGTGATAAGCTATCCCAATTAGTTTTTTACTTCCTTCTTTCCGTCTTTTACACCACCTTACTACGCAGGAGGTCATTTTTATCCCTCAGAAACGAACTTTTTCTTGGATTTTTCTCTAATCAACACGATTCTGGTGTCTGTCACTGAGCGCACGTCAGACTGAGAGGCGCTTTGATTGTATTTTTTTTCACCCCGCCTACTTGATTGTATTTTGCGTGGAACCATTTTTGAGCGGAGTTCGTGTTCTATATCATTCCTAATTCGTTGCCGCCTGCTTGTCACTTTTTAAAATAAAAATGTGCTTGTTTCTTGCATTTCAGTTGAGCAGTCGGGTTTTTTAGATTGTATAAATAACTTTTTTTTGACATCTGTCAAACTGACGTTGACAATTGTGAATTGTGATAAAATTAAAAACCATCAACAAATGTTAATGTTTTATGATAGAAAATCTGACGTAAATATTTAAATTAATTTTAACGCCATCTATTGAAACCTTAAATAGTTCACGTCAAAATTGATACAGAGCTGCCATCTGTACTCTGTGGTTATAAATTTATCCACATATTAACCGGCAAAGTTAAAAAAGCACACAAAAATACGTAACTAAAAGCTTTTGTCATGCTTCTTAACGTAATAGCATTAAATGCTCTGAATTACCCGAATGAATGTTCTGAGTTTGAACGACCTGCAGGCCTAAAAAGGCCACATAGAGCAATTCCGCTAAAAGTGAATCACTTTCTGAATTCCCATCAGATCCTAAGCAATTCCTCTATTATTCGTAAAATGGTTACCAAAATTAGCAGAATCTACGCAAAGCAGAATCATATTTGGTGTTAATGTTGTCGCAGAAAAAAAGTAAAGATCGTATTTTTACCGGTTATTTTTCCTTTGCAGTTTTTATTAGCCGAGTAAGTTATTTGTGCAGAATTTCTGTAGTTAGTACATAATTAAGGTATTGGATGCAAATAATCAACGAAATATGGCAAATAAGCTCTTAGATCTGAGAAATTAACTTGGTAGACTGGCAACATTCTTAATATTGGCAGATTGTCAATGTCATGCCGTAACTTGTAACTTCGTATCAAAAAGTAAAGTAATATGGGTACCGTCAAACGGGGTGAATAGATAGGTATTCGAACTTTGGTAACGATTTTCGTAATGTTGCAGAATTGATATCCATCTTTTAAAGCATGTATTTATTGAGTCTAGGGCTTTCATCCCGGGAATCTCGGTCTCGAAAATTTCGAGTCTCGACGATTTTTTAGTATTTTCGAGACTCGAGACTAACACTTTCGGTCACGGAAATAACGAGACTTTCGAGACTTCAGTAACATAAAAACTGTATTAAATAATTTATTAAACCAACAGTCAATTTTTATAGTATGGATATGGCAATGGCAGCACGCTCGAGCATAGAGTAAAGCTTAGTATTATCTGTGGAGGTTGAATAACCTTATTGACAAGTAACACAGATTTTGTCTACATATTATAAATGTAAATTGCTGTGCCCGAAAGGGTCCATGTGAGCTACTACTTATATTAAGATCTTGTCAACACAATTATGATTGCAATACAAATTGAATTATGGAATTATTCTGATTGATTTGAAAGGGGTTTGAACTTTTTTGTATGAATACTGGCATGTCGTGGCACATGCTGAAAGTGGCATGTATGTAACAAAAAATGTCAGTAACATGTTACGCCAAAATTCACATTACCGAGATATTTGAAGGTAAATATCGACATATGACTACAACAACAATCATTAAAAGTAGACTTATTACGTGTTTATAAGCATCAGATTGTATCCAAATAATCGTTTCCAGGTTGATTATGATTACTAATATTTATTGAAAGAGAGTAGGTACATTACACGCTACTAAGAGCACGAGAATACTACTACAAATAATTATTTATCCACTAAATCGCATCGCAATGAAACGCAGTTGACATGTCATTATCGCGTGGCGAATCATGTGACATGTTACTCAGCTTGAAAACGTTTTTCAGCAGTTGTTAAACAAAAGACAAAAGGTATGTCATTGACGTTAACATTTATTTAAAACTGTATGACAATATCAAACATAAATGAATATTAATACTAAGATATGACATTTTAAAATATTTAAAATATATCTAACACGTATCATAAATAGTACTATACTACATAATCCATAAATTCAGCAGGAGGTTGGATAGAGGTTTTTGATGCCGAACCTAATCCATGTACCAAAGAAAGAGATGTAGCAAAACACTCATTGTTCATTTTCAACCGACGACAAAAAGAGGAGGTTATCAATTCGACGCGTATATTTTATAATACAGTGAGATGAAAGACAGCCAACACGCGCGTGTGGTATTCTTTGATATGCGTTTTATTGCGATGCGATGCGATTTAGTAGGCAAATAATTAATTATAGTAGCGGTTTTGTCATACTGCTAGACTAATAAGCTAAATACTAATAAGCGTATGGACGCGTAATGAGTCTATTTGTTACATTTTTGTTCCTCTAGCCATGCATAACACTTTTATCATGCACCGCGATAAAAAAAAAAACAAAATGATGACGTCGATACGACAGATAGGTTCTATCCCCTTTCATTGTGAAAGCGCGAAGTGGTACTAAGTAGTATCCCACTAGCGTACAAGCAGAAAGAGCTTTTTCTAATGCGGGTTACTGTTGTAACAAAATTAGGGTTAAATGCCCTTTGTTTATTACGTGCCCACTACAAAAATGAAATAAAAACTGTAACAAATGTTTTTTTTTTTTAATTTGCGTTTGTTTATGAAAGTAACTACTTGATTAAAATATCTTGGTTTGACCCCCTTAATTGACTCTCTAAATAAGAAACCTAGTTTTGAGATAGTCTCGAAAGTCTCGTGTTTCTCGGGAATTTCGAGACCACACCTAATCTCGTTTTTTTTTTTCCCGGGACTCGGTAATGCATCGAGACTGAAAGTCCTAATTGAGTCTTAGGCCAAATTATTGAAATATATTTGTTTGTATTCGGATATGTTTGTAGTTAATAAAAAAGACAAAATATACGTGATTTCTAATTACCAGCCATCAGGGGACAATAAACACACCTGAGGGGTGATTAGAAAAATTTCGTAGGGCTGCCTCATTGTAGTTTCCCTAAATATTTTTTTAGGATAAAGGAAAGCAAACTCGAGTCTTTAATTCAGTTTATTTATTTATTTATTGGCATACATAAGAACACAAGTACATTGGCCGAGAAACACTGGTGCCTGTGGTAGGTAATCAAAACCTGTATTACAGGTCACCAGAATTTCACCTCTCAGAAACTGTTTTACACAAAATAATTTTATGATACCAATACTAAATTACAAGATAAGCAAGCAAATTAAGATACAATAAGAAATTTAAGAGATTAGTGCAGTTACAAACAATGGTATGGTGTGGTGTGTGTTGTGTGAGGTGTGATGTGGTGTATGTGCGTGTGTATAAAATGTTTGTCTGCGGGATTAGGTTAACTATTTCAGTACTTGCAACAGATCTTCTGTTGCATTATAAGATTGCTTAAGAAGCCAATCCTGAACAACTATCTTGAGATTGTGTTGGTTAAGTTGGTGTACATCTAATTTCTTATGGATACTGTTATAGAGGTAAGGGCCAAGGAAAACAGAGAATCGACGGCTGAAGGCTGTCTTAGTAGTAGCGGATGTGGCCACAAGGTGGTTACGACGCGTGAGCGCAGGTAGATACTCAGTCAAAGCGTGTTGCTTCATCACGATCGCCAAAATAAATAACTGTCGCACAGTCAACACTTGGCAGTATTCAAAGAGTTCGTCTGTGGGAAATAAGCGGGGCTTGAAACAACAGACCTTGAGGACCGCTCTTTGGGCGCGCTCAATCCTGATCAGATTAGATTTCGCAGCACCTCCCCAGGTGGAGTTGCAGTAACACAAAATTGATTGGCATAGCGCCTGATATACCATCTTCATAACGTTTGTATTAGCGGATTGACGCAATTGTTTAAATATATATATAAGTTTTCGAACACGGTTAGATAGGCATTCAATATAATTTTTGAATGTTAAGTTGTCGTCTATGACTATGCCAAGATACTTTATATGCGTTACTTTTTCTATTATTTTATCAGAAGACCTAATTTGGAGGAGCTCATCAGATGGGGTCTTGGACTTGCGAATCGAGAAGCTAAGTAACTTGGTTTTAGAGACGTTTAGGGTAAGTAGATTAAGATTAAGCCAGTCATTAACAGCATCAAAACCTTTCTGTGCTAGTCGATACGTTTCAGCCCAACATCCCGACGAAAAAACGACTGCCGTATCATCCGCATAGGAAAAAATTTCTCCGTTTTCTATGAAGAGATTACATAACTCATTTATGTAACACAAGAACAGGCTCGATCCAAGGATGCTGCCCTGAGGCACTCCGTAAGCAATTTGCAACGATGAACTGATTTGAGACCCTATCTTTACACACTGAGATCTATTCTCAAGGTAGCTCTGAAATAAAGATAGCTGAGTGCCTCTTATTCCCAGATTTTCCAGTTTTTTCAGGAGGATAGGAGTTGAAACCGTGTCGAATGCCTTAGTAAGATCCAGGAACAGAGCGAGACATTTTTGTTTTTTATCAAGCTTTCTTACTATGTGATCTACCAGGTTATGTACTGCATCAGACGTAGATAACTTTTTCCGGAAACCGAATTGATTTTTTGAAAGTAATTTATGTGATTCTAAATAATTGATCAATCGAATGTTAATAATTTTCTCTAAGATTTTAGATAACGCTGGTAGCACCGAAATAGGTCTGTAATTTTCAACACGCTTTCGATCCCCTGATTTGAAAATAGGATGAAGGAGGGCTCTTTTAAACAGGTCTGGAAAAATGCCTGTCTTCATGCTCAAGTTGCAAATATAGGTGAGCGGAGGAACAATAATAGTCCTATACTTCTTTAAGAAACCCGAGGAGATGCCGTCATAACCAACCGCACATTCGTTTTTCAGGGACATTATCAAAGCATTTACTTCAGCGTCGTCCGTGTCAAGCAGTACAAACGAATCTAGGGTGGAAATAACTGGGAAAGAGGGCGATGGAACGTTTTTTATATTTTCCGCAAGTTGTTTCCCTATGTTCGCAAAGTACAAATTAATGTCGTTGACTGAGTCCTGTTTATCCACGCAAATTTCCAGTAAAGCAGATGCAGAATCCCGTGGCTTGTTAGTATTTGTAATTGATTTAATTGCTTTCCATAATTGTTTGGAATTTTGGCCAGCTGTTTCCAACTCCTTTTTTTCGTAATTAATTCTCGCTCGTCTTAAAAGAGATACACAGAAGTTATGATATCTCCTGCAGGAGATAGCGAGAACTTCGTTCTTGGGATTTTTCTTATGCTGTTTTTTAAGATTATCCCTATGGCGCATACATTTTAGTATTCCCGGGGTGATCCAGGCTTTAATAGGTCTACGTCTTCTTGAAAGTGGAGTAACAGAGGTGTTTGCAGATAAAGTAGAGATTATGGGCTCTATTAGTAATTTAGCAGCAAGATTGGGGTCCTGTGCTGTGAAGACGGCGTCAAAGTTGAGTTTATCCATATCATATGCTAGACTCTCTTCATCGACTTTAGTTGTAAAAGAACGTTGTTTTGGGGCAGTTTTCTTCATCGAGATAGCTACTACAAGTGCATGGTGGTCTGTAACAGTGGTTTCCAGAACAAGAACCTTAATAGGTAATACGGCCTTTATATTAGCGTGATCCAAACAAGTGGCTCCGTGTGTTGGAAATGTATGCCCTGGGTAAAGTCCATGATGAGTTAAGAGATCTAGATAGTCCAGAGTATATGTTAATTTATTTTCCTGACCAATATCTATATTAATATCACCAAGCAGGCAAATATTTTTATAAGACTTAAGTTCATTTAATACACCGTCTAAAGATGTAATAAAATTTGATGGGTCTCTGAAAGCGTATGGTCTGTAAACAGCGATTATGACTAAGTCCACACCTATGGTGATCACTAAGCAACTAGAGTCATGTGTAACCGGTTCCTTAATTTTCACACTAGTTAAGTTTGATTTAATATAAACAATTACTCCATCATTTTGGTTATGATTATTTAAGGTAAAAAAAGAGTTGTAACCATTAAGAACCGGTATGATAGGATTGCAAGAGAGCCAGCACTCGGATAAAACTATAATATCAGGATCCGTGTCAATACGTTCCAACAATGTTAACAGCCCAGAGAAATTAGCTTTAACGCTTCGGATATTTTGGCACAACACTGTAATAGTATTATTGGCTGGTAATATTGAGGAACAATCTTGGGGGTCACACATAACTGATTCACAAAAAGAAATACCGTCAAGGTCAGATAATACGTCATTTAAGGCTGCGAATTGTAATAGAAAAAAATCTAAGGTGGCAGGCTTGAGATCTCACAAATAAATAGACCAAATCGTGGAGGGTTTTGACAAAGACAGTATCTCTTCCGTGTTTATGTAATATACAGGGCGTTTTATGTAATATCGGATCCATTTGACAATCCAATGTAATAATTGCAGCAATATTTACACTAAACGATGTATTCTTGGCATTTAAAAACAAGTATGAATACAGATTTGTTGGTTGACTAATCCAGATGTTTGTTTGAGTTAATGTGTTAAGTGTAGTAAGTTTTTTTTGTGAGTAATAATCAGATGTTTTTGTGCAGAGCTGTGTGTTATTGTTGTAAAACTGTGTGTGCGCGGAAGGTGAGCTTATTTCGTACAAAATAATATTAGAATGAGTAATTGACTTATAATTATAGCATGTGGGTAGACTTGAAAAAAAATTCATCACAGAGAATGCAAGGAATGTAAGGCAAGTGATACATAGAGAAAAATATGTTAGTTTGATTTTACAAATAATTTTAACGTGCATAAACGAGTAATACGTTAGTGAGGTACCTAGTCAAATTAATTTCTTTAGGGTTGCCAGGTCCGCTTCATTTTTAATTTGAACTCTTGTTCCGCCATCGGATCCTCTTACAAAAATACGTCCATTATTGGTCCAGCAGTATTTGTATTGCAAAGTTTTGGTTTTTTCGCGGGTCATTGCATACAGTTTTCTGTCTTTACTAGTAAGGCTTTCAGCAACATATATGGGAATTTTTGGTCCCAGTTGGCCGATAGTAGTAGAGGAAAGCCTATTTACAGGATTTCGTTTGTTGAACTCCTTCACTCCGTTCAGGATTTTGTTTTTGGTAAGAACGGTAGTCAGCTCTGTTATAACGGTCGATACGCCATCCTTTGTTTTTATCCTGTAAATATCCCTAATATCAGATGACTGTATTTGAGTGCCAATCGCGTTACAAGTTTTTATAACAAGCCCGCAAAGATCTTGTTGTGTCTCCAGCTTAATCTGTTCCGATGTTGAGGGCAAGTTTTTAAACTCGATAACTGTGAACTTTGATCTTTTTTGTAAGTCGTCGATTTTGTGTTCCAAGGTGTTTATATAATTCAGATTGTCCTTACGTTCTCGTTCCATGTCGCATAACTTTTGTTTCATTTCTTCATATTGCAAGGATATGAATTTTAACGATTTTTCCATCGCGTCACTAGTAGATTGAATACTTGCATTTTGCTGCTTGACTTCTGCTAAATCACTTCCAAGTTTATTTAGGATAATATCCTGATCCTTCTTCCAATTTGAGAGCATACAGGTGAGCATACTTGACAGTTCTTCTTTTAGAATTTCATAATCCGATTTATTTTTAATTTTCCGATTTTTATTTAATTATTAGTTTAAAGTAAAATTATAATTTCAAATAGAAATCATCAATGATAAAAATTAATAAAACTGTTATACATTTAGAGAGTATCACGAAAACAAAACTAAAAAAAATGCACTTGACTTTAAAATAATTTTCTTTATAATAAATCAGTCAAGAATTATCAACAATATAATTCAAAATCAACAATTAAGAAATAAATAAAATAATCAAGAAAATTAAAAACGCTTTAAGTAACTAAAAGTGAAATTTGAACTGTAGATAACCACTACAAACTTTGTGGCAGCCCTGTCATAATCATGGCTAATCACCCCTCTTTTGTAACTAATCACCCCTTTGCTGTGTCTATTAACCATATTTGCGTGCCTACTAACCCCTCAGGCGTGACTATTCACCCCTTTCATGTATCTAATCATCTCGAAAAATTAAAGAAAACAAGGCTTACGAAATAAGATCAATTTTATATAATAATGCATATTCTTACTATTATAATTATAGCACAATATATTTATAACGGCACTGACCGTAATTTGAAGATAACTTTAAACTATTATGACCAAAATTCACCAAAATACGGAGGCTCAAACTCACTCATACATAACGACTTGTTTTGTTGTCAACTTTGAGATTGAGTTTTTGACATTTTTAGCGATGCTGCCACAAATAAAAAGTGGCCAGACTAAGACAAATTACACCTTAGAGTATAGAAATAATATAGAGACGCTGTAATTGTCTATATCTTACTTGCTTATACAAATATCTATTGAATCGATACAGAAATATGAAACTACACTTTGTCTCTTTTTAAACAATGAATAATCTCATTTGAAGAAAGAGACGTCATACTATTTGTTTATTCTCTGCCTGGCAACATTTTAACATTGCCGTCAAAGTACCTACCTCGCGTGCCATCCGCCATCTTTTGGACGCGTGGTTTTGTGGTACATCAGCTGTCAAATGAACAACAACATTGGATTTGGATTGTGATTTTTAGGAATAAAAACGCTCCTTACTAAATTGTTTTGTGCTGTGAGTGTCTACTGGTGCAAATTGAATATGCCTACTTGTTCAATAATTCTGTGTGGTGCAAGGAAAAACCACAATCAACCTCATTTGACCATGCACAGGTTAGTAGCTGTATTTTAAGAAAAACTTTATCATGCTGTTATTTTTTTGTATAAGTATCCTTGTTTTATTTATAGAATAAAAGCTCCCAAATATACATACCAATTATATCTGATATTTAACTCTATTTGCTAAATTTATATCATGTTTTGTTTACAATACAAATGACAATTCAAAATAGTGATGTCTTTTATTTAATAAGCTATCGATAAAAACTAACATTTTTTTTAGTTTGTACATTGTAGAGATCAGTAGAGTAGGGTTTCAAAATGAAGAGCTTGAAGAGATGGTTTTGAAAATAAAACTAACAATAGAAATAAAAATAGCGATAGTACTAAAACACAACAATGTCACTTCGTCATGCAGTAGTTGGTGGTTATTTAGTTCAGTCTCTGATATGTTCCATGAACTGCATCAAACTGAAATCATTTTGTATGTTTTTTATTTGCACAGTGTCCCTAAAAATGAAGTGCTGCGCCAGAAGTGGCTTGAAGTCATTGGGATGGAAAATATCAAACCTGGACTTAAAGTACCACGTGTCTGTTCATTACACTGCAGAATCAATCTTCAATAAAACCCTTGATGTAATAAGGCTGCGTGACAGCGTGATGATGCAGTACCGTCAATCCACCCTGTAGTAAGTTAAAACAAATAATTAACTTCATATTGTTTAAATTTCCCTACGAACCTGTCGGTTCATCCAATACTTTAGTATTAATGTTTCTCAATTTTAATATTATTAAATACCTGTTCATACTGTTATGTTTAGCGCTAGTGATAAAAAAGATGAGATTATTCAAGATATAAAAAATACTTTGCGTGTTAAAAAAAAACACACGGGCTGGTTCTGCGTGAAATCATAAATGTCGAACAGGCGTTCTCCATGATGACTCAACCACCCTTACCAGTGAAACACCTAGATCAGATATATAAAAAGTAAATAAAATGAACTTTAATTTGTCGTTCGAAAAGTGTTGTTACATACAACTAACATTTGCATATATCTTTAACTTCTCTTTTAATTTGCTTTTTCAGATTTAACCCGAATCGTTTACTTCTGAGAATGCGTTACCGAGCACATCTGGGTCATAAATAAATTTCAAGGCCACTTTTAGTTTCTATAAAATTAAGCTCAATTTGAATGGGCAGTTTACAATGATTAGTAACGGTTTTGACTTTCAAAAGTGCCTAATAATTATCTAAATAAAATTGAGCATTTTACTTTGACCTGGTGATTTATTATGGTGAATAAAGGTACATTTTTCAAAATACTTTGTTGCTTTATTTCTTGTAATAACCTCAGATTTAGTATATTTCTACACTATTTATTATTGTTGTAAACAAATATCTCTATGGGCCGAAACTACGTAAAGCGATCGCCCACGCGGTCCCATACAAAAGTGCTCCGTTGCGGGAACCCACACGTCGCGGCGAATCAGACCCCGCGCCCCCTTATTGCTACGTAATAAATATTAAGTTTTCGTTCGACTCGACGACATGTACACCGTTAAAGTTGAACTAGTGACACTTTGCAGGTAATAATCCGGTTTCCGAAACACACGACACACGCTCTTTACGCAGTTTCGGCCCTATAATATCATTATTTGCCTAACCTTTTTCAAACTATATATTAGGGTAAGATTCCAGTCTATCAACTGATGCAGCTGAATACCAATATTTTAAATGCCTGAGACTGCCTATCTGACCTCCATAGTACTGGGTAATACGATACCCTTGGTAAGGCAACCAGTTACCAAGGGTATCGTATTAATCAGACTCGGGCCACTGACTAAAAACGACTGTCAAAGATTTACAAATGACAGTTAGTTCGATACTAAGCCAAAAGCGGGTCAGAGTGATCTTTATGAACAACTTTAAATGTGGAACAAACCCTGAAATCGCAAAAAACCTCAGTAGTCCTCATTGATTTATATAATAGTACGCAGTAATATATATGTCAATGGTTGTCCTTCAAGAAAGTCACTCACAAGAAAAAAACAAAGTCAGTCAGTCACTCATAAAATGTAGCCCAACCAACAGTGCTTCTAACCCCTTGTATGTTAATATGAATGTAATGCACTATAATTTTAAAAATTCAGGAAAAGAACTAAAGGACTTGCTACAGTTATTCCAAAAGTATAATCTAATTATCCAAAGTTTAAAAGTATTGTTACATAAGTAACCAATGAACCCGAAGAAATGTTAGAAACTGGTATCGATATCGATACTTTTTGGTTTTGATTACTTATGTGCTTCCCTAGTAATGGCAGCCATCTTTTGGCCGCAGTTGACAGTAGGTATGCACGCGTATTTTGTAGGTATTTCTCGTCCATATTATAGGTCATTGAATTACACCAAGAAATGATTAAAGTTGCGGGTTTTTTATTGGGGATACCGAGTTTGCCATAAAAAACGTCAGAAATTATTCCAAGTTTTTTTCCTATTCCCCCCGTCAGTTCGATTCACCCCGTTTTACGGTATTCCGTATTATAAATAAATAATAATTAGGTTCAAAGAGTTGTGAAATGTTAATTCAAGTTTCAAAACATTTGGCTGAGTCGGAAACTATAAATCTTGGTTTCAAGTGGTTTTCTACATATTCAACAACTCAAGAGTTTGTGGATTGTGCCTGCACCACTTGTAAATTTCGTGAATGCATTTCTACAATGCATACGATTATTTTCCTAGTGGATTTCGTTAGAGTTGGACTGTTTATAACAAAGTAAGTGTTAACTAAGTTTACTTTTGATGAATGTTTAATCATCATCATGCAAATCAATTAATTTGTATTTACCCCTTTTGTAGAAATGGCAAGACATGTAGCAAGAGTTTCCGAGGCTCAATTTAATATCTTGCTCGATTTTATGGAGCGTAATTCTAACTTGGCTAGGGCTCGGGGTTAAAACAACAGCACCCAAGGAAGAACTATACTGCAGTACAAACTACCAGTCAGGCTGATACTGCAATACCAAGTGCTGGTCAAGCTCATACCTCAAGACTAAGCCGTTAAACTCGTCACACAAGATACCGCAAATTAGGCAGGTAGCTCTGAATATTGGGCAGGTAGCCCAGAATATTGGGCGACTGTCAGATGCAGCCAAAAAATATTTATCACATATTGGCTCTGTGTCCACTATTGGTGTCATCAGTGTTGATCTTAATGGTTAACCTGAGTCACCTACAAAATATTCTACTGTCAAAATACTTGAATTCATACATCATGTTTTCAATTTTATTTCTATTAAATGTTGTTAAATAATACTGACCTAAAAATCACACTGTTTTATTTTCAGCCTGGTGAATATCCTCTAAGTGGGACTTGAGTATATGGTGGTTCCATATAAAGGAGTCATGGTCTGCCCCTCCATGGCTAGCATCCACACTTAATATATTCAAATCAGAGTCACAAACCTAGAAGTCAATATGTTAGTTTTAAATTATAGTTATATTAAAAAATGATTGTTAGATTTATGTTATTAAAAATTGATTAATTAATAAATAGTTTTGCCTAAAAATGCCTATTGTTTAATTGAAGTACTTAGCATTCCCTGGTTATATGGTAAGTATAATATTTTAAAGGGACCTAGTAACAGCAAAGTGAACTTAACTATGTTTATAGAGCAAACACAGTTGTGTTTGGGGCAAGTGCCTATTTATATATACTTACTATTTGAGCGTTTAAAGAGTGATATCGTTTTCGGTTAAAAAACCTCTTCATATTCTGAAAATGGAAAACTATTAATGGTCAGGAACAGCATGGTTATATCCATACTATTATAAATGCGAAAGTAACTCTGTCTGTCTGTATGTTACCTTTTCACGCCTAAACCGCTAAATCGATTTAGATGAAATTTGGCATGGGAATAGTTTAGGACCTTGGGAAGGACATAGGATAATATTTATCCCGGAATTCCCACGGGATCGGGAATTACGCGGGAAAAACCTCCCTGGCGAACGAAGTCGCGGGCAAAAGCTAGTTTTGTATATACACTCACTTGATGCATCTTATGGTGTGCACTAGTCCCTATGAACCAGAAGCTTAGTGCGCACAACACCTAAAATACAAATAATCGGGGTAAATCAATGGCTATAATATTATGTTGTTCACCTCTATATTATGTAATGAGTAAATAATAACTACCTTCTTAATGATTCCTTAACCTACCTTAGCGACAGCACTTATTCCACCTCCTCGGCTAAGGTACGGTTCCAACTCATGTATGAGGTCACAACACACTGTTATTTAGCCGATATAGTCCTATAAATTCTGAGTTTTAAAAGATTTTAAAAGCCAGTTCCAGTCATAGATGATACATATAAATACTGAGAGTTCCAGTTTACGAAGAGCTACGTTTCGGCGGCGATATAAAATTCTCTCCGTAACATGCGCGTGCTCAAGGGTCCTAAATCTGCCATTATATTATTTTTCTTAAAAATATCTGCGAAATGAATCGAAAGATGTTGGTCTTGAGTAACTCCGTATGATTCTATCTATTATAGTACTCTATGGATTCTGCTAACTGACACTAATGGTGAACGCAGACCTAGCCGCACCGCAGTCTCTACAGTCCCCGCAGTCATCGCTTTTTGTTAATGGCCTCGCACATCTATCCGCGCCGCAGTCGCTGCAGTCATTCCCGTCAGTGTTGCCAGATTTTTGAAAGCATTATCTATCCGAAGATTTAAAAAATCTGTATAAAATCTGTATTTGGTATTGGTATTTTGCTCTTTTGTGTAATTATATCTGTAGGTGCTATAATAGGGAATAAGCAAGTAATTATTTATACGAGAATAAGTAATTTTATTATAAACCGTTGACAGAGATTCTCTGTCTACTTTATAACTCTGGCAACACTGCGCGCCGTGGATGCGAATGACGTCATCCGCGCTGCGTGCGGATGACGTCATCAGCTGCGGCTAGGGGAGTTCGGTCGTTTCAGGGACTGCGGCGACTGCGGCGCGGGTAGGTGTGCGAGGTTGCATAGAACTTCATATAAAGAATTCGAATGCAAAGACTGCGGCGCGTGCGGTGCGGCTAGGTCTGCGTTCACCATAAATCAATTTCATCATTAGTAGACCATTTTACGAATCTCCATACAAAACTGTCAAACAGATGATTGCAGATGATTTGCGGGATATTAATTGAATGCAGATCATATTATGAAATGCCAATTTGTGACCATTTTACGATCTGCAATATGATTCATATTGTTATCCTAATACGATTCAAAATGGCCAAAGAGTATGTAATACACTATGTTTTAAGAGACGGGACCAAAGAGTATGTAATACACTATGTTTTAAGCAAGGAACTTGTAGTAGAAGATCCTTGGTTTTAAGAGACGGGACTTCGTACTAAAAAAATAAAAACAGGTAGAAGTTCACTTCAATACCAACTGAACGAACATACACGGGGAACAAGACGTCATACAACAGTACTACCAACCTATCAGACTAAATAGTGCTGAGCGATGGCAGCAGCCTCTTTATCGATATCGATAAAGTATACAGGTCGAAAAACGGGCTTACTTTTTACTTTTTTTTTTGTTGAAATTGAATTGTGTTGAAATAAAGCAAGGATTGTAGTTTTTAAGAAAAAAGTAGTATATTGTTAATTATTAAAACTAGTACAGATCATTAGACTTAATAATATATGTCAAGGATTGCGTTAATTAATTCCCAACGTTCTTCTGGACGCAAACCCATAGCAGTCATAAACATTTCATGTTTCATTCGATGGAGTCCCGTCGTCAGAACGTCAGTGACCGTGTCTTCTGTATTCTTTTATTTGATAAGTATTTCATTGACTGCAACCTTCTCTGATGTAATGATATCGGACATCTATGTGCTTACTTCAGGCGTGGTAATTTTGAATACCTGAAAGATTAATGTCAGTGTGAATTGGCTTAAACAGGCTTTGTGCACGAAAGCTACTACTTGGGAAAGGTTGTCTAAAGCCACCTAACTTCTTTAATTTCTTGTCATATTATTGAAAAGACTAGATATTATATAACAATTTCATGACTCAATTGCAAACCCATAGCTGTCATAAACATTTCATATTTCATTCGATGGAGCCCCATCGTCAGAACGTCAGTGACCGTGTCTTCTGTATTCTTGTATTTGATAAGTATTTTATTGACTGCAACCTGCTCTGATGTAATGATATCGGGCATCTATGTGCTTACTTCGGGCGAACTGTGAACTACTACTGTGAACATATTATGTGGTTTTTAGTTCCCTGTAAAAAACATGCAAACAAGCATACACCATGCATCCAGCAGTCATGCAAACAAGCACACACCATACATACAGCACATCATTATTTCATGAAATATTGATGTTTATTTTGCAAATAGGTTATAAATAACACTTTCACATGATATTTTTCATGCAAGCAAGCATGCAGCATATAATGTAGCAAGCATGGTTTCTGTCACGGATCCAGCGCTGCAGGGCTGACAGCAGATGATGACAGCACCATTAACGGAGCCCCACAAGGCCACTGCCTGCCGGGGTTACGGGAATGTTCTAACGAGATACCGCGGCCCCGAAACGTAAGGGCAGTGAAGGAACAGGGTGGGTTTTTAGTCAGTAGAAGTCTGACACTCCCTTCTGCTCTACCCACAGCAGGAGGGGTCATTTGATGATTTTCCCAACCAGAAAAAAAGTGGTCTGATTTTTGGTGTAGAGCCTGAAAATTATACATAAAGTAAACGCGGTTTCATTTAATGCCTCTCGCTTTAATCAACGTTGTTTATAAACAATTAAAAACAGACACACCATTTATCGATAATTGATAAGAGCCGTTGCGTTATAGCACATCACTAAACAACAAAATAAAATTTAAAATTAAAAGATCGATTAAGGCTTTTAGTACTATGTTTTAATTAAAATATATAATCAAATATCTAATTTAATACTTACCGAGCCTCATCTAATGGAAATTTTGCTATAAACTTCCTTTTTTCATTACCTTTACGACTTCACAAGTACGATACTTCACAAGTTATAAATAGGCTATTAGGTGGCATTATGGTACAATTATGTTTACTGAACAAGATCACACTTTTAACAAATTAAGATAAAAAATTAACCGTAACTAACTGCCAGAAAATATTAATCACAAACTTACAAAATACTACAAGACACACGACAATTAAACATATATGGCTGACTGTCATGAAAAAAAGAGAAAGCGCACGGAACAGGTGAGACAGCAAAATCTACCCCTCAAAGTCCATACAATTTTTTAACCGACTTCTAAAAAAGGAGGAGGTTCTCAATTCGGATGTTTGTTTTTTTTTATGTTTGTCCGCGCATAACTCCGTCGCTTTCCAACCGATTTGAAAAATTATTACTTTTTTAGAAAATTAAAAATTTTTATGGGACCATTTGGGAAGTATACCCTATACTTCCCAAATGGTCCCATAAAATTTTTATCGAAATCGGACAAGCCGTTTCTGAAAAATCAACAAAAGTCTAAAAAAAATATTTACGTTGATGATCTTTTCGTTTACTCTGCATTGCGTTTTTTGTTCGCGTATAACTCTGTCATTTACGAACCGATTTGGAAAATTCACTGACCTACTAAAAAGCACGAAAATAAAAACTTTTTTGCAAAAAATAAAACCGACTTCCATATCAAAACACCACAAAGCCAAAAATAATTTTAATTTCGGAAGGCGGTGTGAAAAAAAAAGAAAATACAAAACCAATAACACCGACTACCGATATTAAAATTATTTTTGGCTTTGTGGTGTTTTGATATGGAAGTCGGTTTTATTTTTTGCAAAAAAGTTTTTTTTCGCTTTGAAGTTGCAGTAGCCTGAAAGTGGCTATTTTAGGCCCGCTGAACGATTACAAGCCAGCGTTCGAAAACGGTTCTTTTAGTACAGTGCAAAGATTCGGCTCCTATTCGTTCATCGTTCACGTACTACAGAAGACTAGACTTTAGGTAAATTACAAACCGACCCACTAAAAGGGGAGAAAAAAAATCTTTTTCACAACGAAAATATGTACAAAACTAAAGAAACCGACTACCGAAATTAAAGTTATTTTTCACTTTGGAGTGTTTTTCTGGATAGTCAGTTTTATTTTTTGTTAAAAAGATTTTTTTTAACTTCGGCTAAGCCCCGCCACGGAACAGAAAATACAGAGGAAGTGCGATGCGACACCATTACTACGAGAACCGCTGTCGCCAAACTCACACAAATAAAACGGTAATCATATAATGCACTACAAATAAACAATTATTTTGATTTGTCATTTTAATTTTAGTCAAAACCAACACAAGTCACAAATCCTACTTCTGGAAATAAACCTTGACGCTCTACAGATAAGATTTATTTTGTTTATGTGCAGAAAATCTTTACGACGTTTTATAATCTTATGTCAATTGACGAGTAAATTCCGCTACTCGACCATAGATGGCGTTATTTTCAGTGGAAGCGATTATATATTTTATTTTGTCAGAAATAAGGTTAACAGTCGCGTCACATGTCGATATTTATTGCTACTCAATAAGTGCAGCACATTGTATTTTTCATTACATTATCGATATCGATAGATATCCGATTTCTTTTGTATTTCTAATATAAACATTAAGTGGTGGGTGGGTGGAATATTAGATACCACCAGGGTCTGGAACTTGCTTTATATACATAAATGTATTTTAAATACTAAATGAATAAATCGCAAATAAAAATACTTATACCTGCTGAATATTTTCAAAATAATCTAAATTCTCGGGTGATAATAATTAAATGCGCAAGTTAATACTAAATTGTGAAAATTATCGTAAAATGGGGTTAAAATAATATATACAGTAATTTTACTTTTCATTTAGTGTCCTTGACATAAAAGGTATTTCTTAAGAAACTGGTGTTTCGAAAGTCTGAAACGAAAGAACTGGTGTTCCGAGCATATCGTGTTTGATATGGGTGGCATTCAATTAACTCTACCCATTGCATCTATTCATTCTTTGACGCTACCGTCTTTGGGAAACCTATAATTATTTTAAATGATGATTAGGAACCTACTGATGTCCGTTTAGGGATTTCATGACATTGCTTGGCAGACAATAATTTTAATATTAATTATTAATGCAATGCAGCATAGCTTTTCTATGGTAATATTTGTCTTTATATGTTTATGGTCCTTACAATATACAAATATTTCAATAGGTGACAAAGATGCCATACAAAGGGAAAATCCTCAAATTATACTCATCTTTATGAATAAAATTAATTTGAAATTATTTTACTAAGTATAAATGTTTATGTTTATTTTGTATTATTTTTAGCATGGTGGATATCCCACCCATACGCACTAAACGTATATACGAAACGGAATACTTTCATTGTGCGTGCGGCTAAGGAGTGGAATTCCCTGCCAGAGTCTGTGTTTCCCGATAGCTATAACCTAGGGGTCTTTAAGTCAAGATTGAATAGGTTACTTTTAGGTAAGCATGCTCCATCCTCGACCACATCATCACTTACCACCAGGTGAGATGGTGGTCAAACGCGAACCTATTATCAATAAAAAAAAAACCCATTATGCTAGTTTCAACGTAATATGTATTAATGTCATTGAGGCGGGAAAAACCATGGTGGTGCACGAGCTTTTATGAAGGATCTTACACACTGAAATGACCGGTTCGTCAATGTTATGCAATGTCACAAGCATTATAAAAATGACAATAATTAAAAATAATAAGTTAAAGTTAATAAATAAGTTTGCTTACATTTTTGGTTTAAAGTGTATGCAACCTAATACACCTCTTAAAATATTTTTTGTGTATGAATGTTAGGAAATCTTAGTTATTTTTTATCGATATCTATCGATAAAACCAATATCCGACCCAACTACGTCACTAATTGAGTAGCGAAGAACTTTCTAGAATGAAATGTGTGAATGTAGTGAATACAATCAATCCAAAATAAACTTTATTTCAATGACAAAAGGTTGATTTTGATAAGACTTTCTATTAAATGATTAGAAAATTGAAATTATCTAAGATTTTATTAGAAAACAAATAAAATCGTACTTAGCGATGGTATGAACCACCTCCATTTTTAAGATTTTTTCTCTTACTATCATTTTTGCACTCCAAAATGGAACCATACGGCATAGCTGCGGAAAATTAAGTTCGCTGCGAGACTAGCAACTCAACGCGATGTTAGAACATGACCATGGTGTTATAACTTAGAACAAAAGTGACGAAATGATAACCGACTAGTTTAGGTAGGGTTCTGCTTTTGGATATAAACTACTCAATTCAATTGATTTTTAATTTATTCGTATAGCAATAATCAAAGTTTAAGTTACGTATTGACAGATGGCATTTTTCTCAAAATATTTACATATTTAGCTTAAAGTTGTTCTCCGTTTTACTCAGATATTCTAAATTATCTTTAACAAATAACCATTTTATTTTATATAAATTAAAATATTAGGGATATAAGGACAGCTTTTAAATTTCACACCTTTTATAATATATTAACACCAAGGCTCGGAACCGGTTTAAAAAATACCGGTTAATACCGGTTTATTTCGGTTTTCCTCCGAACTTTTCTTAAGAACGTAAACGTTTTGAGAACTTTATTTTTACCTAAATTAACCGGTTTATTCGACGAACGGCATGTCGGTGAACGCGTTGCAACTTGTGTGTGACTGCCGCACAAAGCGGCGCGTAGACGTAGGTACTTACGATATTTCTTTTCATTCGATTCATGCTGACTCGAAGTCAGCATGAATCGAAGGTAGACGTCTGCTGTGCAGTAAGATTTAATTACGAGTTAATTTTATTATTTGTGTTTAACATGGGTAGAAAGTGGACGAATTTATTCTATACATACTTTGACTACAATGAAAACAATAAAACTTCAAAGTGTTTTTGTAAACAATTGATTGGCATAAAAGTATTTGCTTAAATGTTTAAAATTCGCAAGTAGACCGATAGTAAACAGTAGGTATGTTACAGCAAAATATCAGTACAGCACATACAGAGACCATCATTGTGAGATCGACATTAACCAAGGAATATTAAAATGTGGCACAGAAGAAATCTCTATGGATTGTGGATCATCAGGATAAGTCTACTGCCTGAAGAAAATTACCCTTCGTCCTAGATCGGAAACCATTGAGCCAGTAAGTTTATCACAAAATTTGGGACAAAAGCGTCGGTGCTTGTTTATTGAAAGAACGGATAGTGATCATCCATGGATAATGGCACGCACCCTGGTGGGCCCACAAATACTTCAGTAGTGAGGATTTTAAACCCAAGTAATGAAGAACACATAATTAAAAAGTGAACATTGATGGGCACCTGTGAGGAAGTTGCCTGGATACGCAGATGCCAAGAAATATCCAGTAGCAATAAACTTAATAGCACATAATTATAATGTGTCATCCCTTCTATAAGGTTGGTACAAGGATCTGTCTAAAGACGAAGACGAAGAAAGGGGTAGAGGCCATGATTGAAGGAATGGTAAAGGATGGTGTGATAGAACCTTCATCCAGTCCATGGTGTTCTCCCGTAGTGCTAGTCAAGAAGAAGGAAGGCAACTAACATTTTTGTGTCGATTATCGGAGGTTAAACGATGCAACAAAGAAGGACAGTTATCCACTACCAAGAATTGACGACACTTTAGACACGCTGACAGGAATGAAGTGTTTACAACCCTAGATTTGAAAAGTGGCTACTGGCAGGTGGAACTGGATCCTAAGGATAAGGAAAAGACAGCATTTTCTATGGGAAAAGGTCTGTGGCAATTCAAAGTAATGCCATTTGGTTTGTGCAATGCGCCAGCAACTTTTGAAAGGCTTATTGGAGAGGCCTGTCTGGTATATTTAGATTACATTATTATTGTCGGGCGCTCATTTCAAGATCATCTTAAGAACCTGGAACGTGTGCTAGCAAAAATCCGTGCAGCCAATCTGAAGCTAAGTCCTAAAAAGTGCTCATTTTTCAAACGACAAGTGACTTTCCTGGGTCATGTAGTTTCGCAAGAAGGTGTGCAAACTGATCCGGACAAAATTGTCGCTGTTAAGGATTGGCCAGTACCAAAAGACAAGACACAGGTCAGAGCGTTTTTAGGGTTGTGCTCATATTACCGCCGGTTTGTGAAATATTTTGCTGATATTGCTAAGCCATTACACAAGCTCACTGAAGAGAAGCGAACATTCTGCTGGGAAGTAGACTGCGACGCTGCTTTCCGCGAATTGAAGAAGCGTCTGTGCGATACACCTATTCTTGGATTTCCTGACACTGAGAATGACTTTATCGTAGACACAGATGCAAGTAATACCGGAATTGGTGGCGTGTTATCACAGCGAAAAGATGTCACGGCAACGCGGACGCGCTATTAAGAAGACCTTGCCCTTTAGAATGTAAGCACTGTGTTAGGCAAGAAGAAAAAGAAATAGTACCCATCAAGATGCTGAGAACAGACCTGAGCAATGAGTGGAAAGAAGCGCTACAGCGTGCGCAGCAGGATGACTTAGACGTCAAACCCATTCTTGAATGGAAGAAAGCCGCTGCTCCAAAGCCTAGTTGGCATGACGTCGCTGGAATGAGCACTACAACAAAAAGTTATTGGGCACAGTGGGACAGTTTGGTGATTCACGAGGGAGTATTGTGCCGCAAATGGGAAAATACTCGAGGAGAACATTGTCACCTACAAATGGTCGTACCAAAAGCGAAGGTACCTGAAGTTCTACGGCTTTACCACGATGGATGTTCAGGAGGTCATATGGGAGTAAAACGGACTGTGTTAAAGATACGAGAGAGGTTTTACTGGAACCACTGCCGAGACGACGTAGAAGACTGGTGCCGCAAATGCACTAGTTGTGCAGCAGTTAAGGCACCTCAAACACGCAGTAGAGGAGCTTTAAAGATCTATAATGTGGGAGCCCCATGGGAACGGATAGCGCTGGATGTTGCGGGACCATTTCCTGAGAGCGAGAGTGGGAACAGGTACTTTATGGTCGTAATGAGTTATTTCACAAAGTGGCCAGAAGTTTTTGCCATTCCTAATCAGGAAGCTACCACGGTGGCAGATAAATTGGTTAACGAAGTATTTTGTCGCTACGGAGTACCCTTGGAAATTCACAGCTATCAAGGAAGGAATTTTGAGTCACAGGTATTTCAGGAGACATGTCGAGTAATGGGTACTCATAAAACCAGGACCACTTCGTATCACCCACAATCTGATGGAATGGTGGAACGTTTCAACCAGACATTGGAGAGATATCTGGCTAAAGTTGTGGAAAGCAGGCAAAAGGATTGGGACAAACACATTCAGCCGTTCCTTCTGTCATACCGAAGTGCAGTTCATGAGAGTACAGCTGTTACACCTGCTTTCGTGAACTTCGGACGAGAGCTTAGGTTGCCTGCAGACCTAATCACTGGTATACTGCCAGATACACCTTCTAGTGTAACAAAGACTAAGCGAGTGAATTGCGAAACAGAATGAACGACTTATACGAACATTTCAGACAATCCGGTCAACAAATGTCTCAGAAGGTGAAGACTCGTTACGACCGAAAAATGAAGAATTCAGGATTTGATGAAGGCTCATTTTTCTGGTTCCATAATCCGGTGCGCAGCAAAGGAAAGTCGCCGAAGTTACAGGCAAAATGGGATGGACCATACCGCGTTGTGACTAAAATTAATGACGTCACTTATCGGATCCAGAAAGGTCCACGAGCTGCGCAAAGATTGTTCAAGTTGATCGACTGGCGCGTTACTACGGGTCTAACGATGCTCGGGTCGAGCATGTCTTAGAAGGGGGCAGTGTTACGCCAGTCGTTTAGCGAAGTACGTCGAGAAACTTCGACAGAAATCTAGAATGTTCGAGACACTAACGCCATCTAGCAGCGAGTAGCAGTACTGTGTATCTTGAATAGCTTCTGGAATATTTTTGGCAATATAGGCAGTGATTAGATTTTACAAAAATGTTCTAGAACTCATAGGCCGGGGTATAAATAGATCGCAGAGGAGCGCAGAGAGCAGTCTTATTTAAAGTTCCGATGGCGGAAGGACTTGGTCATTGCGTCGAGTACACATCGGGCAATGTATATTTTTTGTAACTTGTTGTAACAATGTTGTTAATGTTGGGAATTTCATAGTGATCAGAATATTTTTATGTTTTTTTACAAATAAAATTGTAATTAAATGTTATTTTCGACTTACCGATGGAAAGATATACCTCCACGCTCTATACTTGCGGTCTAACTTTTTGTTTTACAGGTTATAATTGCACAACACGGCATTTTAAAGCAGAGCTCTGTATTCCGAAGTAATCCGAAGTGCACTAAACGCGGTGAATGAATTAATCGGTCGAGCTATGATTTTCGTATCATAAATGTGGCGCGCTTGCCACGCCCACATTACCATTCCAACCTTATTCATCTATTCCGTGGTGAAACGTAATATTATGTTTACCGATTATTTATCGTCATTATCAACTTAATTTCACCAAAAAGATATTAGATACTTAACCATTTTTTTATGTTTTTACAGCCTGCGGAGCTTATTGATGCAATGACATAAATAAACGTTCGACCCGAATCAAAAAAAAATCTTACGACTGAATAGCAACTGAACAGCGCGCGACGTTTGTTTATCGTGCGTCTGTATTAACCGGTTTTTATTGCTCTAAACCGTTTAATCCGAAAAAACCTCTATGTAATGCTCTTCCAAACACCGGTTTAAAAAAACCGGTTTATGCGAACGAAACCGAATGTAAAGGTTTTGGAGTCAAGTACATCATACCGGTTTGAAAATTTAACCGGTATCCGAGCCTTGATTAACACACGTATCTTCAAATTAATAAAATCCTCCAATTACGCAATCCCATTTTTTCTTTAACTTATGTAATTTTAAACAAAAATGGTAACGAAACTTGCGTAAATGCAGTGATGCCAGATTGGAGGGAATCCCCCCAAATTTGGGGGGTTTTTAAAGTTATGGAGGGAGAATTGAGGGACAATATTTTTGGGGGAATATTTGGACTGATGATGTCTGAACGCGATCAAACCACTAACTAATCTGTGAAAGCACACACACGAAAACAAAACGCTGTGCACGATGATAGCCGAGTGGCTCCGAAGTTGCCGCAGAATGGAATGATTTACATCGTACAACTTGGAAATCCACGCAACACACCGAAGAGTTCTGGGTTGAAGTTTATAATTTCAAAAATGCAGTCGGTGATAGAACATACCCGTGGAAATGTTAGCAAATTGGCACTAGGAATTTTGTCTTTATGTTTTTCTAACGCAGTTGCGGAAAGAGCCTTCTCTCAAGTAGCTATTATTGAAGACAAATGTCGAAACAGATTGGCCATTAACACTGTCGAATCCATCTTGAGAATAAGATATAAATTGCTAGAAGGATGTGTTCATTTTAAACCCGGTTCAAAGATGCTAAACAGGTTTAACTCAGAAAAAATGTACGGAACTGCAACCGGCGCGAGTGAAGAGGCTAATTTAGTCATGGACGCTATTGCTGAAATTGTATCAATAATAAAAAAGAATAGCCATTTATGAGGTTTTTACAAATCTTGAATTTTGGGGAGATTTCGGGGAAAATTTGGGGAGAACGCGAGTCGGTCACTTGGCAACACTTTGTAAATGTCAAAGGTTTAAAAAAAGTTAAATAATTTGTCAAATAATAAGTCAATAATTGCAAATAATTCAAGAAATTTAAGATATAATATATTCTTATTTAATTGGTGTGTATCTAAGGATACTTCTAAGTTATTGTGTGGATCACGAAACGATTATGGAAGATAAAATTCAGATGGCCATCAAATATTGTAACAGAAGATTTTAATAAAATATTTGGTGTTGTAATTATATTGTTTTATTGTAAATCAACATAAATTACTAAGTACTAAATAAAAAGGAGTAAATAAATACAGTACACTGATTTGTAGGTAGCTATATCTATATGCTATATATATATAGCTACATATGCTTCATACATTGTTGTTGTTACTTGTTGCCAGAGGGCGCGGGCGCTCTGGAATCTTCGAGTGACGGCTCTATCTCAGTATATAAAATGTACTCTGTGAACATGACTGAGGCCAATTGCGCGGTACAGCGCGTAATTGTGACACGCCTGCCACGCCTACTTTGCACTTCCACTGTATTTTCTCTTCCGTGGGCCCCGCCATTGAAACTAATACTTGCCTTTTTATCTCGTGAAAATATGCTAACAAGCAAAAAAATTGCGAGCAACAGCTACATAAATAACAGAATACAGATAGAAACTTAGGTCTTTCACTGCATTCAATCAAAAATAAGCTGTTTCAACATACTCTGCGGTATTACCTGTCCTCTATGTCGGTATTTAGGTTTCTTTTATTAAGGTTTTAGCATGAGATGAATCTAATTGCACTGTATTGAATTCTACTTCAGAAAATAATAACCAGCATTAAATGTTAAGATGATTTAATCTTATTACGAACCTGCCTGTTCTATTCTCGCTTAGATTTTCTCTAATATACAAAAACATTCGAGCAATACTAAACATAATACCTACGTATCAAACAACATATACATACATACATTAATAAAAACTTTTTAACAAAAAAATAAACCGCCTTCCAAAAAACACTGCTAAGTGAAAAATAACTTTAATTTCGATAGTCGCACATTACAATCCCGTAAATTCGCAGCATGCACTACTGGAAAATGGCGCAGGATCTCGATATTGCGGGATAGGAAGCTATAAACCATAAATATACCGTCTTGTCATACTAAGTTTCCTTTTTCCTGTGTGGGTAGACACAGGGTCAACACATCTTATTGGGCAGCTCCCAGTTTTTAATCATTTAAAATTATTTAAAATAGTATTTTTAATGTTTTAATTACATTTAATAGTCTATTACTACCCTATACTCACTTCACACTATTTCCAAGTCTCTTCCATTTCTAATAATTCTATTCTACTTACTTTTCTACTACCACACTATGGATTCAAAGCTGACAGCAAGTTTGGAAGATTTGGAGCAGCTCTTCAACTTGCGAATGACTGAATACGAAAACAAGCTCAAAAATGTTTCATCTCCTGCAAGTTCTCCTCTGGATATCACAACACTGTCAAGTGAGTTCACAGAATTCAAAACATTTGTCTGGCAAGCACTCTCCCAATTTAAGAGCCAAATTGAGCTACTGTCTCTTGGATTCGACAGACATGAAACCCTGATGCGGCGAAAGGTGCTTTTGTTCCATGGTGTGGCAGAGCATCCTGGCGAAAAGTTGCTCGATGTAGTTCATAAGATATTAACCGACCAAATGAGCTTGTCCGAGATTAAGAAAGACAATATCCATGTTTGCCATCGATTGGGAAGTACGCAGGGCAAAGCTCGGCCTATATTGGTCTGATTATACAATATTGAGCACCGTCACTTGATATGGGAGAGTAAAAAGTCCTTGAAAGGTTCAGGAATAACTATTTCTGAATTCTTGACGCAAATTAGGCACCGTACTTTCATGGACGTACGCAAACATTTCGGAATTCAGAGTTGCTGGTCGGCGGAGGGCAGGATAGTGATCGTCACACCTGATACTAAGCGTCACAGGATTGAAACTCCGAGAGAACTTCGTGCGCTGGTTTTGCAATTCCCAAATACTTCTTGTGACTCTGGAAAGGCTGAAAAAACTGTGAAACATGTTTCTACGAGGAATGTTAAGGCAAAGAAGGGCGCGCCGCGCCGGCGACGCGACGTGACTAACTTAGTTATTTTTCTGATCCGATAGTAAGTAGCTTCTTAATTTTGTCGGAGTGTATGATTTCAGTAGTTAAAGCATTGTGCACGATTTGAATCACCTTCATAGTGATTAGATTATAATAAAATGTCAGTGTACTTTTTACATTTTCCTGTTTTGTATGTATCTCTGACTAAGGAAAAAAGAGGACACGCCATAAACATTCTATACGAACAGTAGTTATAGGAATATGATGCATTTCGACGACATCCCTACTGATATACCGGCATCTCTTTTTAACTTATGAGAGTAATCATATGTAAAAAAGGACAACATTAGTTTTATCATTGCCAAAAATGGCAACATAACTTTGGTGACGTCCCAAATTACCTAACTGTGGCCGGCCGCCATGTTTTGTCACAGCCAACAACAAGTACATCAGTTGTCATCGCGACTTGCTTGTTTCAGTGTTTTGAAGAAAATTTAGTGATAATAGGCGAAAATTGTGCTTGTTTATAGTGTAAGAATTTGCATAATACTGCATTTATTATGGGTAGGTGCAGTGTGTTAGTCTGTCGCATGAAAAGCAACAAAAACATTCCAATAAAACGTTGCACAGGTAAGTAACCGAATTCATTCAAAATATCTTGTTTTTTCTATTATTTTGAAAGATTTTGCTATTTTTGGGAAGTTTATAAAGATGAACTTGCTTTACTGTAATCATTTACTGTTT
Organism: Tholera decimalis; assembly: GCA_943138885.2. Classification (NCBI taxonomy): domain Eukaryota; kingdom Metazoa; phylum Arthropoda; class Insecta; order Lepidoptera; family Noctuidae; genus Tholera; species Tholera decimalis. Next base: position 25,159,322 of record OW964548.2, read on the forward strand.
TACTGTTGATATTATGCGATTTTTAAGAAAATCATTTGTTAGTAAACAGAGAGTTAGTGTTACGGTTCGGAATTTTCAATTTATCGATAAAACATATCGACAGGTGAATATTATTTAAACTCGATTTCTTTTTATGATTTTAGATTGCCAACATGTAAAGAAAGAAAAGAACAGTGGCTGTATATACTTGGGATTGAAAATTTGAATACTACAACAAAACATATTTTTATTTGTTCCCTGCATTTTGAAGATAAATGTTTTAACGGAACTTTAAATATAACAAGACTGCGCGATGATGCTTTGCCTTCAAGTGAGTTGTTGGTAAGTTTTGAAAATAGACAAGTTTATTGTGTTTACCTACTTACTGACAAGTAACAATCCAAACCAGTTGATGGAGAGAGAGGAGGGACGAGAAGCATGTCAGCAACAGCAGTTCTATATTGCTGAAATACTGGTACAAAGTTTCAGATTTAAATACACATCAGTCAGAATAAATAGATAACTTTTTTTTTCTGAAAATTATAAAACATCCTTAAAATTCTCGTACAGACTGAATCAAAACCTAATATATGTTATATGATTTTAATTATCCACCTTTTCACACAGATTAAGACACATATACCTGCACTATTTTTCTCCTGATATAGTCATAACAAAAGGAGATGGATAATGATTAATTTTTGAAAAAGATACATACATATCAGGTTATAAAATGTTGTGTACCTATGTTAAAATGCAAGCTAAACAAATGTGAGCGTGAGTTAGTGATTAAATTCGCAATGTAAATATTATTAAACATTTATGGTTATTCTTTGTATAGTTACCAGCACAATTTGACGAGTGTGGGAGGAACAACAATTTGTTCCTCGCAGGGTTGGAAGAGAAACCTGTTTGCAGCACTTCTGACAATGCAGATGTAAGTATAATATTTCATAATGATTATGTTCCTTATGGTAATTACCATGCAATCTTGACTTTTAAATACAAATTCACTCAATATAAAAAAATGTTGTTATTTCTTTACAGTTACCAGCCCAATTTAATGAATGGGAGGCACAACAATTTTTTTTTCTTACAAAGCTCTGGAAGAGGAGCCTGTCTGCAGCACTTCTAGCTATGCAGATGTAAGTGTTCTATTTTATTTATAATATGTTACTATAGGTACTTACTATACAATCTGGACTTTTAAATACAAACTCGCTCAATATTAAAAATTATTGTCATTTCTCCTTTACAGTTACCAGTCCAACTTAATGAATGTGAGGAACAACCATTTGTTTGTCACAAAGCACTGGAAAAGGAGCCTGTCTTCTAGCTATTCAGATGTAAGTGTTCTATTTTATAATATGTTACTGCATGTACTGTGGGCAGCGTAACTGGAAATTTCAAATTAATTTACGGCAAAAACTTGAACGAAGTTGCAGAAAACTATAAGTTTATGCGTTTTTTTTTTGTTTCAGGATAAAGCGCTTGAAATTATTCAAAAATTAAAATCAAAATGTGAATATCAAAAGAAAAGAAATAAAACATTAAATGAAAAAGTGAGAAGACAGAGTAAGAAAATCCAGACTATAATCTACATCTGTGCCAAATTTCATCAAAATTCGTTCAGCCATTCTGACGTGATTGAGTAACAAACATCCATCCATACAAACAAACTTTCGCACTTATAATAATATTAATAAGTAAGGATTGTGTAGTTTGTATTGTTTTGTTTGTTCAACATGCTCATATTTGAGTAATATGTATATTTGTATAAAATTTGCGCAACGTTATTTGATTATTGTGTATACATATTTGTATTTTAGAACTTGAGTATGACTGGGATCAACGGCTTTTATAGTTTTCAATAAATCTGTATAAAATGATAATTTTTGTTTTATTATTAATGATCGAGCCAAGTAGTAGTACTTAAATAAAAAAAAATGTTAAGTTATATTATTAGTTATTAAAAATAAGTATAGTCTGACAAACGAGGAAAACAAACCGTATTTTGTATTTATTTATTCTTTTCATTGGTAATTATAGACCTTAGGTACAGGTACTGCAGTCGTAGTATGCTGATCAGTAATAGTGATACGCTAATAAGGCTCCTACACATATCCGGCACAATTCGCAGAAACTGGAAATCCGCATGAAACTCAATCTTAATTCCAAACGCTAAGTAACCCTTAGCCGCGCGCGGCAACCTCCTCAGCCGGCGGCACTGTGTGTAGAAGGTTTTTTACTCAAAACCACTATGTTGAGCGTGGTCGCCACAGTTGTTCTGGCCGCAATTTCGGTCGCATACCACGCTCACAGGAAAAAGCGAGCAATGAACACAGCGATCACAAGACTACAGATTTTTATTCGTGATCGCCGCGGTGGCAACTGGGAATAAATAGGATAGACTTACCACACCATAGGAAAATTTGTTTTATTATGAACATACCCGTACAAGTACAGAATATAGATAGTTAATTTAATTGCAAAGCATCTATTCAGTATCCACGTGCCCTGCCTGCCATATAAAATGACACTCTGAACGTGTGCGTTTATATAGCTTGCCTTACCACGTAAATAAAACTGAAGAAAGCTAAAAGAAACGTGTGCATCTGGATTGAGGGCCTATTTTTTTAATCCTTGCAAAACGAAATAAGACTTATAGGGAAATTAGTTAAAAATAGTAAAAACTTAAAGCAAAGGGCCAAGAATTTCTTAAACGTAAAACTCATTTTCGACAATTGTGAATTGAATTCTGTAAGCACCGTGCAATTCAACTATCGATATTATAATGCGCGCAGCTCTACGGCAAGCCGCCATTTTTGTGCCATACTCACAATAGGTATGCACCTTAGAGTATAGAAATAATATAGAGACGCTGTAATTGTCTATATCTTACTTGCTTATACAAATATCTATTGAATCGATACAGAAATATGAAACTACACTTTGTCTCTTTTTAACCAATGAGTAATCTCATTTGAAGAAAGAGACGTCATGCTATTTGTCTATTCTCTGCCTGGCAACATTTTAACATTTCCGTCAAAGTACCTACCTCGCGTGCCATCCGCCATCTTTTGGACGCGTGGTTTTGTGGTACATCAGCTGTCAAATGAACAACAACATTGGATTTGGATTGTGATTTTTAGGAATAAAAACGCTCCTTACTAAATTGTTTTGTGCTGTGAGTGTCTAGTGGTGCAAATTGAATATGCCTACTTGTTCAATAACTCTGTGTGGTGCAAGGAAAAACCACAATCAACCTCATTTGACCATGCACAGGTTAGTAGCCGTATTTTAAGAAAAACTTTATCATGCTGTTATTTTTTTGTATAAGTATCCTTGTTTTATTTATAGAATAAAAGCTCCCAAATGTACATACAAATTATATCTGATATTTAACTCTATTTGCTAAATTTATATCATGTTTTGTTTACAATACAAATGACAATTCAAAATAGTGATGTCTTTTATTTAATAAGCTATCGATAAAAACTAACATTTTTTTTAGTTTGTACATTGTAGAGATCAGTAGAGTAGGGTTTCAAAATGAAGAGCTTGAAGAGATGGTTTTGAAAATAAAACTAACAATAGAAATAAAAATAGCGATAGTACTAAAACACAACAATGTCACTTCGTCATGCAGTAGTTGGTGGTTATTTAGTTCAGTCTCTGATATGTTCCATGAACTGCATCAAACTGAAATCATTTTGTATGTTTTTTATTTGCACAGGTTCCCTAAAAATGAAGTGCTGCGCCAGAAGTGGCTTGAAGTCATTGGGATGGAAAATATCAAACCTGGACTTAAAGTACCACGTGTCTGTTCATTACACTGCAGAATCAGTCTTCAATAAAACCCTTGATGTAATAAGGCTGCGTGACAGCGTGATGATGCAGTACCGTCAATCCACCCTGTAGTAAGTTAAAACAAATAATGAACTTCATATTGTATAAATTTCCCTACGAACCTGTCGGTTCATCCAATACTTTAGTATTAATGTTTCTCAATTTTAATATTATTAAATACCTGTTCATACTGTTATGTTTAGCGCTAGTGATAAAAAAGATGAGATTATTCAAGATATAAAAAATACTTTCAGTGTTAAAAAAAACACACGGGCTGGTTCTGCGTGAAATCATAAATGTCGAACAGGCGTTCTCCATGATGACTCAACCACCCTTACCAGTGAAACACCTAGATCAGATATATAAAAAGTAAATAAAATAAACTTTAATTTGTCGTTCGAAAAGTGTTGTTACATACAACTAACATTTGCATATATCTTTAACTTTAACTTCTCTTTTAATTTGCTTTTTCAGATTTAACCCGAATCGTTTACTTCTGAGAATGTGTTACCGAGCACATCTGGGTCATAAATAAATTTCAAGGCCACTTTTAGTTTCTATAAAATTAAGCTCAATTTGAATGGGCAGTTTACAATGATTAGTAACGGTTTTGACTTTCAAAAGTGCCTAATAATTATCTAAATAAAATTGAGCATTTTACTTTGACCTGGTGATTTATTATCTATACTAATATTATAAAGCTGAAGAGTTTGTTTGTTTGTTTGTTTGTTTGTTTGTTTGCTTGAACGCGCTAATCTCAGGAACTACCGTTCTGATTTGAAAAATTCTTTCAGTGTTAGATAGCCCATTTATCGAGAAAGGCTATAGGCTATATATCATCACGCTAACACCAATAGGAGCGGAGCAGTAATGAAGAATGTTTCAAAATCGGGGGATTTTTTTTTCCACGGGGACGAAGTCGCGGGCGGAAGCTAGTGTTGAATAAAGGTACATTTTTCAAAATACTTTGTTGTTTTATTTCTTGTAATAACCTCAGATTTAGTATATTTCTACAATGTTTATTATTGTTGTAAACAAATATCTCTATGGGCCGAAATTACGTAAAGCGATCGCCCACGCGGTCCCATACAAAAGTGCTCCGTTGCGGGAACCCACACGTCGCGGCGAATCAGACCCCGCGCCCCCTTTTTGCTACGTAATAAATATTAAGTTTTCGATCGACTCGACGACATGTACACTGTTAAAGTTGAACTAGTGACACTTTGCAGGTAATAATCCGGTTTCCGAAACACACGACACACGCTCTTTACGCAGTTTCGGCCCTATAATATCATTATTTGCCTAACCTTTTTCAAACTATATATTAGGGTAAGATTCCAGTCTATCAACTGATGCAGCTGAATACCAATATTTTAAATGCCTGAGACTGCCTATCTGACCTCCATAGTACTGGGTAATACGATACCCTTGGTAAGGCAACCAGTTACCAAGGGTATCGTATTAATCAGACTCAGGCCACTGACTAAAAACGACTGTCAAAGATTTACAAATGACAGTTAGTTCGATACTAAGCCAAAAGCGGGTCAGAGTGATCTTTATGAACAACTTTAATTGTGGAACAAACCCTGAAATCGCAAAAAACCTCAGTAGTCCTCATTGATTTATATAATAGTACGCAGTAATATATATGTCAATGGTTGTCCTTCAAGAAAGTCACTCACAAGAAAACAACAAGTCAGTCAGTCACTCATAAAATGTAGCCCAACCAACAGTGCTTCTAACCCCTTGTATGTTAATATGAATGTAATGCACTATAATTTTAAAAATTCAGGAAAAGAACTAAAGGACCTGTTACAGTTATTCCAAAAGTATAATCTAATTATCCAAAGTTTAAAAGTATTGTTACATAAGTAACCAATGAACCCGAAGAAATGTTAGAAACTCTGGTATCGATATCGATACTTTTTGGTTTTGATTACTTATGTGCTTCCCTAGCAATGGCAGCCATCTTTTGGCCGCAGTTGACAGTAGGTATGCACGCGTATTTTGTAGGTATTTCTCGTCCATATTATAGAAGGTCATTGGTATGCACGCTTTTTTGGTAGGTATTTCATGTCTATTCTTTTTTCCTTAGTCTGAGGTATGTATGTCAAACAATGACAATATGTCATATCTAGCTTGAACTGACATTGTCAATTTGACGTTATTTCTGACTTAATTATTTTCGTTCCGTAATCGCATTGTATGCTTTTGTGAATATTTTTTGTTTAAATGTCCTACAAAATTGTTCGTTAGTTTGTCGTTCTTAGATCTTTAGTATTTTATGTTTGTGGTATTGTTATGATTTGTTAATTTCTTCCAACATATCAGCGAGTTAGGGTAGTTAACTTGAAAGCAAAAACTAAAAAGTATTTAGTATTAACTTATTTTATTTTTATTGTATATATATTTATTTTAATTTATATTTATTTATGGATGATCTAATTGACTTGAATGATAGCTTTTTCTCTTGTTCTTCTTCGACTTGCAGTTTTATTAGCGCGGAAAGTGAGACACTACTTCACACTTTGCATGATAATATTTCCACTATTTTTTCTAAATACCCCAAAAATTTTCATATAGCGCATATTAATGCTCAGGGCATCCTTTAGCAGTGCTCATCTAGATGCACTTCTTATTTCTGAATCTTTTCTTAAGCCTTCTCTTCTTTCTACGCACTATTCACTCCCTGGCTTTGTTCTGGTCAGAAATGACAGAACCGGCAAGGGTGGTGGTGTTGCCATTTACATACGTGCTGATATACCACACAAAATTGTTAGCTCGTCTCCATCCCAGTACTCTGGGTCGGCTGAATTTTTATTCCTTGAGATTACTTTAAATCATACCAAAGTTCTACTCGCGGTATTCTACTCCCCTAATTTACATATTAATTACTTTGACTCCTTAGAATAAACTTTGCCCTGCGTACGAGCACGTTATTTTAATGGGTGACTTTAATACATGCTTACTTAAAGACGACACTCGTTCTCGCAAACTTCGTACTCTCTTATCCTCTTTTAATCTTGAAATTTTACCTCTATCTGCGACTCATAATTTTGCCAACTGCACGCCTTCTCTATTGAATGATTGTTTCTTCACCTAGCAAAGTTGCTGAGTTTGGGCAGCTTACTGCAACCTTTTCTTACCACGACCTCATCTTTCTTTCCTATCGTATCCGATCTCCCAAACGTAAACCTCGCTTCTGCTATTTACGTAATAACAATGGCCTAGATCTTGCTGAGTTAGCAAGTGATGCAGGAGATATCGACTGGACCTCCGTAGTCGAAAGCTCCAGTATTGACGAGAAAGTAAGCTGTTTCAATTCCGAGCTATTGGGTCTCTATGACAAACATGCACCGCGTCGGCGAATTAAAGTAAAACATAATCCTGCTCCTTGGATTACTGCTGAAATCAAAGATGCTATTGCTCGTAAGGATAAAGCGAAGAGTAGGTATAGACGTAGATCCACGGAGCAGAATTTTAATCACTTTAAAGTTATGCGTAATCGCTGCAATCGTATGTGTCGAGATGCTAAAAAACGTTATTTCCACGAATCTCTTATTAATCGAAAGTCCTCTGATGTCTGGAAATTTCTAAAGTCAGTTGGCATCGGCAAATCACCCTCTAATACTTGTGAAGATGTTGACATATGTGCTCTTAATAGACACTTTTCTCTTCCTCCTGTTTCTCTTGAACCTAGTGTCAAAAATTCAACTTTGCAAGAGCTCACTGATTTGCCTTTACCCAATTGCCCAACTTTTAATTTGACTTCTGTTTCTGAAGACGATGTTAAAAAATCTCTACTTTCTATTTCCTCTTCGGCTGTTGGTCATGACAATGTGTGTTCGAGAATGATAATACCTATTCTACCTCAATTGCTCCCCATTCTAACTCACATTGCTAACTATTCCTTATTTTCTAGCTCATTTCCTAGTGCCTGGAAACTGGCACATATAATACCTGTTCCCAAAATAAACAATCCATCGTCCTTATCTCACTTCAGACCTATCTCCATTTTACCTTTCCTTTCTAAAGTTCTTGAACATATTGTTCATGGCCAAGTTTCTAGATACCTTACAGCACACAATCTAATTTCCCCATTCCAATCTGGATTTCGTACTGGTCACAGCACAGTAACTGCACTTCTGAAAGTCACCGACGATATCCGCTGGGCTATGGACAATAAATCACTCACCGTATTAGTCCTACTTGACTTCAGTTGCGCGTTCAACTCAGTAGATTTTGACATACCTCTTGGAGTCCTTCGTTCATTTAACTTCTCGCCTTCTGCACTATCCTGGTTTGACTCGTATCTTCGGGGTCGCTCTCAGTGTGTCCGCCTTGATGAAAAATTTTCTGATTGGTGTGATCTCACTGCTGGTGTGCCTCAGGGTGGCGTTCTTTCTCCTCTTCTTTTCTCTGTCTTTATTAATACAGTTAATCAGATCATCACCTCGAACTTCCATCTCTATGCAGACGATTTGCAGCTATACCGACACTTCTTGCTGGCTGACGCGGACTTGGCGAATAGTGCCATGAATTGTGACTTGGAGAATATTAGTCAGTGGGCTAAATCATACGGATTACAGATTAATCCGTCCAAGTCCCAGGCTATGATCTTAGGTAGTCGATACTATCGCTCTGCACTTGACACTTCCTCTTTGAGGCCATTATCCCGGCTCGGTCATTGCGTACACGGATATGTATATTAACTAATAATAAGATGTATATTAACTAATAATAATAATTTTATTTCCACAAAGAAAGAAAAGAAAATACATGACTTGTTACATATCAAGTGTATGAGTTCTTTTTACATTTAATTTTATGAATAATGTCCCCTATACTAGGAAAGTCCTGTATTATAGGAGACATCCATTCGTCCGTAATTACAATTTACAAGAATTCGGTGAACCAAACGTGTAACCTTAACAATAACTTATGTACGTGTGAGCACGTGTGCAAGTTAAGTATATGTATTTATTTATTTATTTACACACCAACGAGTTAATCACTAGTTAATTAGCAAAAAAAAAAGGCACGAATAAAATAGTTTGTAGTGAATTCGTCACTTAAAGGTGTGCACAGCACTTGTATAAACAGTAAATTAAATTAAATTAAAAATTAAGATAACTGTAAAATGTTGAGCTAACTTGCATTGAAACGAATTAGAGATAACATTGAAATTTCAGTTAGTCAGAATACAATAGATAACACTAAATTATTACAAGATCATTAGGTTTGATTAATATCAATTATAATATTAACAGAAAAAGTAAAATGTAAAAGTAAAAAGCAATTAAATAAATAATAAATTAAAACAAATAAATAAAGATAATTATTTCCTAGTACATTAAATACAATTTTTATAAATCGGGTTCATTTTAATTAAACTTAAATTACAATATAATTTCATTTGATTGTGATCAATAATCACATTAAAATAGAGAACTCTAATTAAAACAAAACAAATAACAACATTTACTAACAAACGAAAATAGTGTAGTGTGTGTGTGAGTTTGATAGGAAGAGTGTGATGGTGTTTGTGTATGTAAGTAATGATATGTGTGTGATGATGTCTGGGCTTGTGTATGTTTTGTATGATGATTATATTAAAGATTTATATGGAAGAGGGTTTTACCAGTGCTTCTGTCTCGTCATAATTTAGGGTAAGTAGAAACGTTTTAACATTTTTTTTACATTTGTATGTATTTTGGGAGTGGATATCCAGCTTTTGGTGCATTTTGTTGTAGATGCGTACACTTAGGTAAGTGAAGTGTCGCTTAGAAAATGTAGTGTTTGTGTGTGTTGTGGGGCATGGCGGTTTGGATCTTCTTCTGGCTGTTGGGCTGTTATTTGTGGTATACGGAACGGTGACATGTTTTCTCATAACTGTGCGGAGAATGTAGAGTTGTCGAACTGTTAACGTTTCAAACTCTGCATATAATTGCCGTGTTGGGAATCTAAAAGGCTTTTTTAAAATAACTTTTATAACCGCTCTTTGCGCTCGCTCTATCTGAATAATGTCGGTCTTGGCAGCCCCTCCCCGTGCAGTGATGCAGTAGTTTAATATCGATTCGCATAGTGCCGAGTAAACGATTTTAAGGATGTTGCTATCGGCGGAAACTCTAAGTTTTTTAAATAGGTAAATTAATTTCCGAACTCGCGCCGACATTGCTTGTAAGTGTGGTTTCCAGGATAAACAAGAGTCCAGTTGAATACCGAGATATCGTATTATTGTTGCTCTGGTAACAGTGGGGCATGAACAGAGGGGAGAGTGGTTGGTACATTTGTGGGCTTTTATTGATAAAGAACCGTCTGGGGGAAGGGTGGAGGGTCTTAAGCCGAAGGTAATGAAGTTGGTTTTTTTTATGTTTAGGGCAAGATTGTTTTTACCCAACCATAGCATCACTTCACTGAGTCCCCTTTCGGCAATCTCTTTTGCTGAGGTCCAATCACGGTCATATGATAGAATTACCGTGTCATCTGCATAGGCTATTATTTTTGTGGAGGGGAGGGATAGCTGACAGAGTTCGTTGACGTAGATTTGAAAAAGAAGGGGACTGAGAAGACTTCCCTGTGGCAAGCCGACAACCACGTTACATGCATCGCTAATATGTTCTCCAATCTTAACGCACTGCAATCTATCGGTGAGGAAATTACTGAAAAGAGACAGAGCAATGCCTCGAACTCCGATGGTTTCCAGTTTCGATAGAAGTAGAGGGACAGAGACAGTGTCGAACGCCTTTGAAAGGTCTAGAAAAATTCCTAAGCATTTGAATCTATTGTCAACCCTATCAACTACAAAGTCGAGTAGGGATGTCACTGCATCTTCAGTTGACAATCCGCGTCTGAAGCCGAATTGGTTTTGAGAAATAATGTTATGTTTGTTGAGGAAATTATTCAGGCGTTTGTACATTATTCTTTCTAGGACCTTGCAGATCGCAGGGAGGACTGATATTGGGCGGTAGTTAGTGACCTTGTCTCTGTCCCCAGACTTGTAGATTGGATGTACAATGGCCTTTTTCAAGGCATTTGGGAATGTACCTGTAGATACACACATCAAAAGTGTCTAGGGATCAAGCATTTTTATGCGGATTTCTTGAGATTGAGATGTGGCTTTGTAATAAATTTATGATTTTATAAATTTATATGGATCCTTTTTGGTGCATTTCATAATTTGAAACAGGAACTGTTAATCAAATTCGAGTAAAAGATGAAAATCAGCTGTCAATATTTTCCCTATAAAAACATACAACGCATTGAAGACATTATTAGTGCTACTGTTTCCCTACTACTGATTAAAACCAACGTTATTATGGAGCGGCGACGTCATTTAAGCAGGGAAGAAATGCTCAGAGCCGTGGGAATGATAGAAGCTGGTTCCCGGCAACGTACTGTGGCTTTAGCTCTGAATACAAGTCAGAGTGTTATCAGTCGACTTTGGACACGTTACCGAAGCACTGGTACCGTGGCTGAGCGCCATGGAGGACGGTATCGCTGCACCACACGGAGACAAGACCGATACATTCAAATTTTAACTCGAAGAGCTCCAACAATAACCGCCATGATGTTAGCCGTGAGGCTTCATCACTCTTCAGGGAACTTAATTAGCGACCAAACAGTCAGAAACCGCTTGCATGAAGTGAACCTTCATTCCCGAAGACCGCTACGGGTACCACCTATAGCAATGCACAATCGTAGGATTCGATATCAATGGGCTCTTGAACACAGAAATTGGGCAGAAGAACAATGGCGTTTCGTGTGCTTTTCTGATGAGTCTCGTTTTGGTATGAGACCGGATACAAGACGTATACGACACTGGAGAACCCCTGGACGCCAACAGCGATTAAAATCCTGCCAGGAAGTCCATCCTTATAGTGGTGGAACCATCATGGTATGGGCGGGTATTTGGATCGGCGGAAGAACTGAGTTGATTTGGATCAGAGGCAACCTCAACGCTCAAATTTATGCTGAGACGATTGTATCTGACGTCATCGTTCCTCTACAAGTGCAAATCGGTCCCTTACTTCAGTTAATGCATGATAATGCACGACCGCACACCGCAAGAGTTGTAAGACAGACTCTCGCCGCAGCTAACATCAATGTCCTGCTCTGGCCTGCTCAGTCGCCAGACTTGAACCCGATTGAGCATGCATGGGATATGCTACAGAGAAGAGCTCTGCCGAATATGGAGGGTATCCAGTCGCAAGAAGACCTTTTTTTTGTTGTTGCAACGAACATGGGCGGCCATTCCACAGCGTGATTTGGATGAACTCATTTTGAGTATGCCAAACCGATGTTCTTGTGTTGTTAGTATTCGCGGTAGAAACACGGATTATTAATTGTTTAAGTTACCCAATAAAATTTTAAAGAAAACTGTTATTTCAGTCTTTTTTTCGAACTTTAATGTTAGTGGTTCAAATGTCAAAAATCCCTTTATTAGGAAAATGGCAAATTTCTTTATTAATGCAAAGGTGACTTAGTTTATCGTTACTGTGACAAACGAAAACACTTTATTTGATGAATCCTTAAAGAAAATTTTAATTAATATCAATCAGGAGAAAAGTTATTGCAAAAATATATGTTGATCCCTAGACACTTTTGATGTGTGTATTTCCAGGTTGCATATATGTGTGATAGGTGGATGTATGATGTTTGTTTTATAATTAAACACCTTTTTATATGGTTTATACCATTTATTAGTATAATTATTGTACATTAGAGTTACAGCTCGTGCCGCGATCCAGAGCGTCTCTCCGGTGTCTGCGGTGTTGCCAACCCTATATGTTAGTGTTGTTACTACTCATTATGTCTCCTCTCACATCCCTTCTCTTTTCTTAAAATAATTAATCATTACAATATTCATGCAAATAATTTGGTTTCTTAACAATTCGACCACTTCTAGTTTTTTTTATTTTCTACAACAATATTGTCAAAATTAAATGTAACAGACTTCTTGGCTTTACTATTTACTATGTCATTATTAGCTCCAAGATCAGTCTGTTCATCAAGACAATCTACAAAGTTATCCACATCACAATTAACATATTCAAAATTTAAATTATCATTATTTTCCACAATGTCATTCATAATATCTTTGTTACAATTATTAAAGTCTATATCTCTAAAAGCTAAATTCTCAGTACAGTCATCATCTGTTACATTAACATTCGTTACCTTATCATAACATCTTTCATTTAATGTGTTATTTTGTATTATACATTCTAGGTCCTCATCATCATAATCATATGTATTTTTAACATTAAATTTTCTATATTTTGAACCTTTAAATATATTATATCTGTTTCTCAGAACTTTCTGCCCATTTTCCAATAATATTACATAGGATCTATCTTTATCCCCTTCTTTTACAATTTTACCTGGGATTAACTTATTCTTATTTCTATCTCTAATATAAACATTTTGTCCATTAAAGAATATTATTCCTTTACCCTTAAATTTCTTATCATGATACAATTTATATCTTTCATTTTTCTTTTGTACATAGTTTTTTATTTTCTTATACTTTGTTTCATAACCATTTCTATTCACAGGTAACAAAGAAGCTACTTGTCTACCAATCATCATCTCATTTGGCGACTTTAACTCATTATCAATAGGCGTATTCCTGTATTCTAACATAGCTAAATCAATATTTTTATTTTCTAATATACATTTTTTTAACATCCTTTTAACTGTTTGAATGTGGCGCTCAACCATCCCATTAGACCTAGCATAATAAGGTGTTGATGTCTTATGTTTAAACCCAAATTGCTGACAGAAATCTACAAATACAGAACTTCTGTATTGAGCTCCATCATCTGTATATAATAATTCAGGGATTCCCCATCTAGAGAATGATGTTTGTAAAGCTTTTATATGCTCCTCAGCTGATTGATTTTTTAATTCACTTATCTCTACATACTTAGTAAGATAATCTACTATTAATAAAAATATTTTATTATTTAAGAAAAACATATCCGCTCCTATTGTACTCCATGGTTTATTGGGAACTTCTCTTAATTTTAATGGTTCATAACTATGACTTTTTTGAAACTGTAAACAGATGTCACAATTTTTAATCATATCTTCTATTTCTTTATTCACATGTGGCCAATATAACAATCCTTTTATTCTATTTTTACACTTTTCATAACCCATATGATTGTAATGAATTTGCTTTAACATGTCAGAACGTAATGATTTTGGTACTAACAAAGCTGAATCTTTGAATATTAAACCGTTAGCTACATATAAGCTTTCTTTAATAGAATGATAAAACTTTAATTGAAATGGGATATCAGAATATTTAGGCCAATCATTTTGAATATAATTAATAAGCAATACCAAGTTTTCATCTTTAGCTGTTTCTTCTTGAAATATTTTTAATTTTTGCTCACTAATATTTAAATTTTCTATAATCATACAGACATGCATTTCTATCTTTTCATCAATATCCTGATTACATATGTTATCTTGTACATATGCCCTAGATAATGCATCAGCCACTAGGAGTTCTTTACCAGGTTTATATTTAATATCTAAGTCATAACCTTGTATGCGCATTCTTAATTTTTGCAATCTTAATGGAGTTTCGTTCATAGATTTTTTAAATATCTGTTCAAGTGGTTTATGGTCAGTTTCTACTGTAATTTGTTTGCCATATATGTATTGATGGAACTTTTCACATGCATATACAATTGCTAATAATTCCTTCTCAATTTGTGCCCATGATTTCTGCGACTCAGTTAATGATTTAGAAGCATAAGCTACTGGTGCATTATGTTGCAATAAAACTGCTCCTAACCCTGTACTACTACTATCAACCGACAATGTAATAGGACTATTTATCTCAAAATATTTTAAAACCGGTTCTGTAGTTAAGATTTGTTTTAATTTATTGAAAGCTTCCTTTTGTTTTTCACTCCATACAAATACAGAATTCTTTTTCACTAATTCTCTCAATGAATTTGTAATATCTGATAAGTTAGGTATAAATTTAGATACATAAGTTATGATTCCTAAAAATGTTTGTAACTCTTTTTTACTTGTGGGCTCTTTCATATTAACAATAGCTCTAATTTTCTCTGTATCAGGTCTAATACCTGTGCTACTCAATATATGGCCTACATATTTGACCTCAGTTACCCCAAACTGACACTTATCTTTGTTGAATTTTACTCCTGCTTGTTTAGCCCTGTTCAAAACTTGTTTTAATCTCTTATCATGGGATTCCTTAGATTCTCCCCATATTAACAATTCGTCAACATATTGTTCTACCCCTTCAATGTCACAAAATATGTCATGAAAACATTTACTAAAAACTTCAGGTGCTGAGTTTAAACCAAAGGGTAATCTTTTATAACAATACCTACCAAAGTCACCAGCATTAAATGTTGTATATATTTGACTCTTTTTTGATAATTTAATCATGTAAAATCCTTTAGAGGCGTCTAGCACCGAAAAATACTTGGCATTAGGCATTCTAGCGACTAATTCCTCAAAAGTACTCATTTTAAATCTTTCTCTGATTATACATTTGTTCAAATTCTGTGGATCTAAACAAAGTCTGATAGAACCATCGTTTTTCTTTGCCACAACCATAGAATTAACCCATTCAGTAGGCTCATTTACCTTTCTAATGACACCTAACTTCACTAATTTATCTAATTCATTTTTAATTTGATCTTGTAATTTAAATGGAATTTTTCTAGGTCTTTCTGCAATTGGTACACAATTTTCCTTTAATTTAATATCATATTCATATTTTAACTCACCTAAACCAGTGAATAATTCACTATATTCTGACACAATGTCACTTTTATTTACCAACTTTACCCTGTTAATAATACCAAGCTTTACTGCAGTTGAGTAACTTAAAATACTGGGTGTGTTAAAATCCACTACAAAGAGTTTACATAAACAGTCACTGTTGTTGTATCTTAATTTTGTATCACAAGTTCCAAGTATTTTGATCTCAGATCCATCAAAATTTGTCAATCTTATATTCCTACATGTATTTAGTTGCAATTTTAATTGATTCATTGTATTTCTATTTATGATATCCACTTGAGAACCTGTATCAATTTTAAATTTCATATATTTGTTATTTACTTGTATATTTATATACCACTCCTTGCTTACTGAGTTTACTGCATAAACTGTATCTATTCTAAGCTGTTCTATATTTTCACTGTTGACTACTGAACATTTATAAGTACAACATGAAGTAAAATGATTAAATTTATGACATTTTATACATTTTTTACCGTATGCTGGGCATTTACCATAACCATGAAACTTATTGCATTTTCTACATGGTCTTGATGTACTGGCATCTTTTTTAAAATGCTCACCTGACCTTTCTTGATAATTTGATTGTCTGCCACTGGATGTTCCTCGCGCACCATAACTTGCTTGACCTGGAGTTCTACTACGACCCCTGGCTTTTGGTTCTCGTTTATTTGCTGATAGGCGACTGTATGTTCCTTTGTTTACTGCACCTACTTCATTTGAGAATTCACTATTTAAAGTTTTTATTTGACTTTGAGCCACTTGTGCGGCTTTACATATACTCATGCACTTGTCAAGTGTCAGGTCTGGTATTCTTAGTAATTTTTCTCTGATATTACCATCAGTAATTCCAAGTACTATTTGATCTTTTATAAGACTATCCTTTAGGGTTCCAAAGTTACAATCTAAACTGAGAGATTTTAGTGCTGTATGGTATTCTTCGTATTGTTCGTCAGTTTTTTGTTTTCTTGAGAAGAATAGATATCTGTTATACGTTTCATTTGTAGGTGGACTACAGTTTTTTTCCAGACGTATGAGTACCTCATTGTATGATATGCTCGCCTTGTCCTCGAAACTATTATATATTAGCAGACCCTCTTCACCGATGCAGTGTAATAATAGAGCTTTTTTCTGTTCATCATTTAGACGTGTATCTGCTCCACTGGCGAGAAAATATAGGTCAAACCGCTGTTTCCAGTTTTCGAAACTTCTCTTTTTCGATTTCGACCCAACCAAAGATAATGGCGGCGGCGGTTGTAGTTGTTCCATCTCTTACCTCTTTTTACTTTGTTCAGCGGCAATTTTTAGTTATCCTCAGCGCCATGTATGATGTTTGTTTTATAATTAAACACCTTTTTATATGGTTTATACCATTTATTAGTATAATTATTGTACATTACAGTTACAGCTCGTGCCGCGATCCAGAGCGTCTCTCCGGTGTCTGCGGTGTTGCCAACCCTATATGTTAGTGTTGTTACTACTCATTATGTCTCCTCTCACAGTGGAGCTAGAATGTGACTAGTGTGTATTAAGCCCGATTTACACTTCAACAAGTACAGTAGCGAGTTAACTTGCGTCATCGGCGAGTTAAGTTGTTATTGTAGTTTGAACGGCAAAAGCGAGTTAAGTAGTAGTACATTAACAACTTAATTCGCCAATGACGCAAGTTAACTCGCTACTGTACTTGTTGAAGTGTAAATCGGGCTTTAGCAATTTTGATGGAATGCCGTCCCATCCGGTAGCACTATTGATTCGTAGATTGCTTATTATCGATTTAACCTCTTCTTCATCTGTTTCTAAAACAACCATTGAGTTAGCCGTACCTTGTTGATCATTTTTGGAGGTTAGGGGGAAAATCTGGGGAGAGTTGCTATTGGTTAGATTTATACCATGAAGGTATAGAATAAACTGGAGGCCAAACCCAGTAGCGATGGCCGTTTTGTAACATCAATAGTTGTACAACTATCTATTTGAGTTTACAACCATCACTCGTTTTCTAACCAAGCATAACTATCTATTTTCACAACGTACGTTATGACAATAACTGCAGCTGTAACAACCATCGGTTGTTTTGTAGCGCATAATAACCGTAGCTATCTCACAACGCTCTAGAAATCACGCAATAGATATCGTAGTTGAAGTTGGCTACGTAGCGGTATCGCAACGGTTAGAGCGAGAAAAATATAGGAAAGGTAGCGCGTCTCGTTCGCACAAAAGCAAAGATGGATGGTTATGATTTATTGCATAATGTGACGAATCTTATAAACACGAACGTCGATAATTGAATGAGTAACTTTCGCCACTTAAAAAATATTATTTGAAAATTGAGTTTGGTGTTGACCTTGATACCCGCAAGTGTTCCATTTCCCATTTCTCCACGATTGTTTTTAGGGTTCCGTAGCCAGATGGCAAAAAAAGGAACCCTTATAGTTTAGATATGTCTGTCCGTCTGTCTGTCTGTCTGTCTGTCCGTCCGTCCGTATGTCACAGCCATTATATTCCGAAACTATTAAAACTATACATGTGAAACTTAGTAGGTAGATGTATTCTGTGAAAAGCTTCCCGATTTTAAGAAAAAAAAAATTAAAATAAAGGGGAGTCCCCATACATGGAACTAGAACTGAAAATAATTTTTTTCATGAAACCGGAGTCTGTGTTTCCCGATAGCTATAACCTAGGAGTCTTTAAGTCAAGAGTGAATAGGTTACTTTTAGGTAAGCGTGCTCCATCTTCGACCACATCATCACTTACCATCAGGTGAGATGGTGGTCAAACGCGAACCTATTCTAAATAAAAAAAAAAAAAAAAAAAAAAAAAAAAAAAACCTATGCGTGTGTGGTATCTATAGACAGGTCTTTAAAAATGATATAAGGGTTTCTAAAACCACTTTTTCATAAAGTCAATCGTTTAAAAGATTTATAAGCTTCCAAAGTAGTAAAATGTGTTTGTCCCCCCTCTAACTTCTATAATAATGGAGTGAAAAATCTAAAAAATTATACGTCTGTAGATCTTAATGTAAACTATCAACCAAAATTAGTTTGAACGAAATCGGGTCAGCAGTTTTTGAGATACAGCATATTTTCTAAAACCGCAAATATAACTTTGTAATTCATACAAA
Organism: Tholera decimalis; assembly: GCA_943138885.2. Taxonomy (NCBI): domain Eukaryota; kingdom Metazoa; phylum Arthropoda; class Insecta; order Lepidoptera; family Noctuidae; genus Tholera; species Tholera decimalis. The sequence continues at coordinate 25,178,064 of OW964548.2, forward strand.
CACTATGAAAAACAAAGTTATTTAGCGTAGTTGTAAAAATGTAAATAAGCTAGTTTTAAGAAGTCTTTAAGATTTTTTTTATTCGTCAAATAAATAGACATATTATATTATATTATTATAGTTACTACGGAACCCATCATGGGTGAGTCTGACTCACACTTGGCCAATTTTTTTTCTAAAGTCGTTAAATTTTGTATGTGTGTTGAATTGAACAATAAGTAATTTTCATCTATAGTGTTAATAATTGTAAATAAATCTAACTCTTTTGACAATATCAAGTACTTACTTTCTTATTGCAAAAAACCTAAGCCTAAGCCTGGATAAGTACGAAAGAAAGTTGACTGTATGTTTAGTATCAATTGTAACTGCAACAGATATCACGTTATAAGGCGCCTTCTACACGAGACGTTGTCGAAATAGATAGTTGTCAAAATAGATAGTTTTCACAACGTTATTTGACAACGGACAACCGCTTCGTTACGTTATTAGAAAAACTCATAACGACACATGTCTAAAACCCAGTACTTTTAGTTGAAGCCAAGTAGGTATAAACTCTGTTGACCTTTCGTTGGACTCCTGGGTGGCTATCTCATAAATCTAAATTTGCCCGGGACCTGTTTCATAAAAGTTACTGATATCGCACGCTTAATAATAAACCGGAATAAGTCAAAACTTCACTTTTTTGGGAAATCGCCGTCAAAGTTTTGAGTCTCTACCTTGCTGAATACCATCTTGATGGTTTCACGTGTTTATGGTGTTATTTTTACTTTCTTGGTCTTAAATTGTAGAGAGATGTATAGCGAATATAACTGACAATAATATTTAATTATATTATTTATATCAATTGAATAAATTAAGTTTATTTTCAAAGGTTTCGACTTATGTCAGTTTAGTATAAAAAATAATTATCAATTTTCAAAATTTGTGCAAACTAATATTTAGTAATTCAGTTTAGTATTAATAAATAATATAATCTTTATAAATGTATAATACTTATTACACTTTAAAAGTAAAACGGAAATAAAAATACAGAAATATTTCGCAAAACACCTTTATATTTTTGTTAATGTATAAAAGTTTATATTTTAAGTTTTATCGTAACTGCTTTCTTAACCTAATAACAACAGTAGTTATAATAATCAGTCGTAGTAGGAACTTATAATCATTTGTACTTAGTAATTAACGTAATTTTTTAACAATCACAAAATAGTAATTAAAGTTTCATAGTCATCACAAAATGTTTAAGAGATCTAGCTTCACGTAATTATGCTAAAGAACAATAAACATCGTAATACAAAATAATAAAAACTTCTTATTTACCTACTTGTACTTGGTACATCTACGAACATTAATTATAATCAATAATTAGAATCAACATAACTAAGTAGGTTTTACTTATTAGTCTTAATCAGTCTTGTAAGTTGTGACTACTCAAAATATATAATATAAAAATACTACGAAAAAGATGCGTATAAAAAAGTTAAAGAATTGAGTTGTAAAAACTGGCATAATAAGATGGAATCAGCCCCTTCGCGATTAACTCTTTCAAGTCCTTCTTTTTATTAGCACTTATCTCCTGTTTTTGCGTATATGCTGCCTTCATGGTTATTTCTGTGACTGATTTCATCTTCCTTCGCTTATTTCGCACATTAACTTCTTTGTAGTTTTCGTCCTTGTAAAATGTCTTAAAGTAAAATAGAAACGGATTTTCTTTTGTGACCCTTAACACCTTTACATCATTCCAGTTGACATTTTGGCCGCTTTCATCTGTACCAAAATTAAAGCCCCATTGTTCTTGCATCAGTTTAAGGTCCAGAATACTGTCGAATGTTAGCTCATGGATGTTGATCGGGGGGTTACATTTTTTTGCGTTTTTAATGAGTGTTATATATTGAACTGGGGTATAGATCGGGCCGGACTTAAGATTTTTTTAACTTCTTTTTCTATCAAACTGTGTATGTTGTCTGCTTCGTTCTGCGTATACCCTCGGATCATGAATTTATGAGTGATGCTTTGGATGTTAAAAAAATAAACTGCATACATATACATCGTCATTATAAACTTATTTTTATTCTGACCCGCACAGTTATCAGAATAAAAAATAATGTTCAATGGTTCCTGTGCGTCCATACCAATTTCCTCCAAGTGTTTCCAAACGCATGTACCTATATCGATCGCGCCACGCTTCGCATCCGATTCCGTCCAAAAGTAGCTATGTACAGATTCAAAAGCGCCTTTTTTATCTGTTTGAGACAACTCGGTTACTGTCAAGTTGTAACTATTGAGTTTGGACTTATAGTAGAACGCCGACGTGTCACCACGTGGGCATTGTAAAACAGCTTGTAAGTCGTAAATTACGATTTTGTTATTTTCAGTAATATTTTTTCGGTCTAGCTTTTTTTCATCTCTACTCAGTATCTTTTCCTCATGATGTTGGTCATATTTTTCTTTAAGCCCTTGTTTTTGGTCCGTAGTTGAATTTTCGTAAGACAAACAAAGATCGCACATATCTTTTTTAGGTCGAAAGAAAGATATATTGAACTCCTTTGTAAATATGTTATAATAAGTCATGTAACTCCCTGTCTCTTTCTTGTTTCGTGTTTGTATTTCTTTAAAATCATTGTAAAGGTCTTTGATTGCCTTTCCCCCATCTATATATTCTTTTGAGGTAGTAGCTCTTACGTAATGTGATTCCATTCGCGGGATAGAGTTTATGTGTTCTTTAATATCTTTTATTAATTCGGGATTTATTTTTTTATGATTACCATGCTTTCCACGTAAGTCATCTTCTATAAAGTTATTGCTGTTTGTTTTTTGCTGTGTGGTGAATATCATTCGATCCGAAATATTCAAGGTAGCTTTGAAAAAAGTTTTACAGACTCTAATTTGTTGATTGTCAATAGTGAAATAATAGGCTTTGTTTGGTTTTCGGGGATTCTCTGCGTTCGTATATTGATATCTTGGCTTGATATCTACCATAGATGATTTAACATAAGCTCTTTGTAGGTTCAAGTCTCGTAATCCCCAATAAAATTTAAACAGCGCGTATCTAGAGTCATTACCAATTTGATTTGCGCATTTAAGTTTACATTTGTCTGTACACGGTGGTTGAAGACAGCGACTTGGATTTTTATTCTCTTTTTTTGATACAGACGTGTATGACTGACCGCTGTTACGTAAACGTTTGGCTCTGTTTTGTTTCCACTTTGAAGTATCCCTTACTCGTTTTCGGCCTCTTTTTACCTCCGTATTTGACCTATCCGAGTCACAGGAACTTGATGACGATCCAGATGGCGGAATAAAGAAGTTTCTAGGTTTATTTTTGTTTCTGTTGTCAGTCGTGTACACATCGTAAGTAGGATCATCGTCACTCAGATCTACATCGCTCTCATCAGAATATCACGGAGAAATCGCATAATTTGGTATGGAATTTAGATTTCCTCCTGAGCTAGTTGTGTCCTAAAAACAATAACACAAAATATAAATAATACTGTTTTAATGCTGAATTTACATTACTTTAATTTATATTTATTTACTAGATTATTTTAAAATACACGTATTTATTTTATTTAACATTATATGTAGTACCTAATTATTGATATATTATGTGTATATGTATATTTAAAAATAATAAAATATTATATATATGAATTGTATTAGTCCCTCCTCCTCTTATTATATTATTTATTGTATGTTATTGAATACATATTTACTGTAATTTCCAGGTGTTGTTGTTCCGGACTCACAATTCTCTCAATGTCATTTGCCTCTTCATTAGGAACATCTACACGTTTCTGGTTAGCTAGCTGTTGGTCGCACTCGTCAGAATCTTGAGAAGAACAATCAGAATATGAAACTAGCAAGTTCTTGGTAATGGCATTTGCAGGCGTGTGTGACAATTTTTCTTCATTCTGAAATTATAGGTAAACAAGTGAATTATAATAAGTTATTGTACTTATAATAATAAAACAGTTAATTGTAACAATAACACGTTGCTCCTTACGTTGGTATTTTTTTTAATAAGTCGTGGAGGAGTATCTTCAATGATTTCATTACTGTCACGTTCGTCATCATTACACAGTATCGGAGACGATTTTTCGGGTATACGTGAGTTATCATTAGAGCTTGGGGAAGATGAGCCTGAGGAAGATGAGTCCGAGGAAGACGAGTCTGAAGAAGAACTGGAAGAACTGCTTGACGATGACCTGGACTTCCTGCATTGTGGCGCTGGTGACCTGGACTTTCTGAATGGTGGTGATCTTGATGTAATACGTGGTGACCTTGACTTTCTGCATGATTAGCTGGAGACCTTGTCTTCGTGTATGCTGTACTGGACTTTATCGTCTGTTTCATTGAACAAACTCTAAAATAAATAATACACATTAAATAAAAAGGTAAAACCCTCAGTTAATTCAAAGAATATTACGTAAAAAGGTATTATGGATACAGTACCCCGAGTGTAAGTTTGCAGGAGAGTAAACGCAGCTATTTTGTTTGCGTTAAAATTTGACTAAGAGAATATCATAATGCTAAAAATATAAGAGTAAGAATACAAGTCTTAACGCAAACGCGATAGTTACGTTTACTCACTTGCAAATTTACAGTCGGGATACTGCACTTGTAACTACGTAAACACGACGTTATTTACTTACTTTTATTTTGACTGTTTTACAATTATCCGTATCAGTACATCCAGCATTATTACTCATCATAAGAAGTTTTTGGCACCGCTGTTTCCTATTTGCAGACGTCATCTTCAAGACTAAAACTATAGAACTAGAAATTTAATACTTTTTATTAGGTACTTAAAATAGATTGAAAGGACATTTTATAATAAACTGCAGCAATTGCTAGAGCACTTTTAGGCTTTAGGATCATTTAAAACGTAAACCGAAATAAACACAAGTATTATTTAAATCTACCGATAATTTTGGTAATAAAGTGATATAAAATGAATTGCTTCTCGACTGAAAGTAATAATTTTATACTAAAACGCACTAATACGCAATCTTTCTTATATATACAATTATAATTTAATGATAAACTGCAACAAGTCTAAATAGTACATGCTGTATTATAACACCGTTTTCAACTAAAGTGAAGTAAAACGGAACATGCTAGTTTAAAAAAAAATGAAGTAGAATAGTCTCACCTGCGTTTGAAAATAAACCGAATTATTTCACCTTACTGCACTGTCGTCATAAAACAACGACACCTATCTCACATCACGGTCGCCGCATCATTGAATGATTCTCTAACGCATGAAATGCATTGTCGCGAGCTTTTGTAGAAAAGAGACGGGTGATCTAATAATTGGCCATTTTGGTTTGTTTCGCGTGGCGGGATTGTACCTATAGATTCTTCAATCGGAGTTAGTTCGTTTTATTAACAAAAGTGGGCATCCTTAATTTTTGACATATTTCGGTTTATTATTAAGCGTGCGATATTATTACCTACTTTTATTTTTCTGTTTCATAAACTTTTTGATAACAGTAATAATATGGATTCTTTGTCGTCACTAACATCATTAGACTTAAGAGTTTAACTATGAATTAGTTTGTACTTACGTGAAATCTACTCAAAAATTGAATCCAAGATGAAAAACATAAGCAAAGTGTATAATAAGCAACCACTACAATGAAATAGTAAAAAATGGTACGCAAAATGCTGCAGGCAGATACAAAGCTGTAAATAAATAGAAATTCGTAACTTTTGACTCAGTTATTTCAATTTCATTATTCAATATTCCCGAATTGTTATTAAAACGTTTAATTCGTAATATTATATTCCATTAGGTAATTAAGCAAATTCCTGAATTAAATCATCTCAATTATTTTTCTGAATTTCCCCATTGTTGTGGTAACTGGCATCCTCAAACAACGGTAACACCGCATGTGTAAATATGGCGGATGTCAATTTCTAATTTTATCGACTCGAAAGTTGTGATTTATACTAAAACGTTTCTCGCTATCAAAACGTGAAAAATGGTTCAAAAATGTGTAGTCCTAGGTTGTGGAAGTAAATGGTATCCTGGATATTCCTTGATATTTCACAGGTGAGTCGTAAATTGACATAATCAATTATTGTTTGCAATTTATCAAACATGATAGTTGTATTATTAACCCTTTGTTTTTCGATCATTTACGATAACCCAGTTTCCAAATTAATATTATTCAATAGGTTTCAGTTGCAATATTTCAGAATTTCACTAATGAAACAACAGTAAAGTAAACACTAATAGGGTGACCATGAGTCATGACCATGAAAGGGCGATAAAGTGATTTTCGTATCTGTCTCAGTCTAAGGGTTATTTACCAGCAGGTTTAGTTAAGTAAGGCTAATAAGATCTCTCATTGTTGATTATAAGGCATTTGAGATTTTGTGTTTACTACTAAACTTTTGCACTAACTAAGCCATAACTAGACTTAATGGAAGCACAAACTGCACACAATGTAAAAATATGTAATGCAAAATGCACACATATTTTTATAATTTATACCACAGATAAATATAGGCATACATTTATGTTACAATATTTTATTACTTTGACTTCATTACTATTAACAATATAACATGAACTTTGTTTTTTTTTAATTCCATTTTTAGTTTTCCTAAGGATCCAACAAGGAGAAGCCAATGGCTATCAAGTGTAAAGTTAAAAAATAAATTTAATGAAACTGCAAAAATATGCAGTAATCATTTTGTGGCTACCGATTATATAACGGAGAATCGGTTAAAACCTACAGCTATTCCCTTTTATTCTGATGTGGTAAGTAAAAATCCGTAGGTTAGACTTAATTAGTAGCAAAAAAATACAGACTGGTGACAGCAGTTTGTTTTTTTTTAGCTCGCTTGATCCAACTTTTACATGTCCATAAAATAACTAGCTTGTGTATTCATTAAACTAATACCATTGTATACTGCATTCAAAATTTCATTTTAGAATTAATTCAAATTTGTTATTTTATATTTAGACACAGGAAAATATTATACATATATTTAAATGTTTTAACATTCGAACATAAAAGACTCGCACTTAGTATAGATTTTGTTTATGTTTATCCTTCATAGACAATTTTAATTTACTATTTTGTTCAGTTCACTGTATTCATGTCACTTTCTGATTCAAAAAAGGAATTTGGGAATTGCTAAGGAACAAGATATTTTTATTTATTCTATCTACTATGTCATGAAGAAATGGTCTCGAAGTAACTTAACACATTCAGGGACAGTGAATGAGACAATAGAATTTCTATTGTTATGGCGTCTGTAGCTTTTTTCTCACTGAATGTGTTAATTGCTTAACGTCAGTTTCTATAAGACAGAATAATCAATTTTTTTTTTTTCAGTTGGAACAATCCAAACTGAAAAGTGATCCATCTTCAGTATCAGTTTATTATACTACAGTGAGACATGATACCATATTCCCTTCTACACCTTCAACATCTCGTTGGGGATTGTCAGATAGTCTTGCTATGGTAACAAATAAATAGTATTTATTATCATTACCATTTTTTAATTGATACATAATTCGTGTTTGTATATCTATAGCTATTTATTTTACGTTTTTAGCACGAAGAATCATTACCAAAGAGCAGTGCAACTATGTTAACCCCGATTGTTGACCTTGAAAAACTTTTGAAAGGTGATAATTTAATTGAAAACATCCCTTCAAAGACTGCAGGACAAGGTGATATTTTACCTCCAAAGAAAAAAATATGCTGTAGAGAAGTTCTGGGAGGAATTAATGTCGACAACGAGGTAAAGTTTGTTACTTTCACTTTTTAGCACTTTATCTAAAAGTATATGTCGCGTTTTTACCATAGCAAAGTAATATGTTCATATTTAGAAATGAGTACATTCTTTAAAAATCTAGATTACTCAGATTGCCGTACTTTAAACATTATATCGAAAAAAGTCTTAAAAAATCGTGCATATAACTTCTCTTCCTACCTACCTAGAATCGTGTGATATTTAAATTTAATAAATTTATATCCATTTTAGGTCGGCGATGAAAACACTGCGCCCATGAGACCTTCCTATTTAGAAAAAAGTGTACAAGTAAAATTAAAAACAAAACGAGAAGAAATTTTGCAGAAACGGAACAAGAGCCTTGTACAAAAATTTGCACGACAAAAAAATAAGATTGATAATATGAAGTCACTGCTTGCGACTATACGGGACTATACAAACAATTCTGAAATTGAAAATATTATTAAAGGCAATTTTGCAAATATATGTAAAATATTCAAAAAACCGCCAGCTGATCCACGTGGTGTGCGGTATAGCGATGAAGTTAAAGCGTTTGCGTTAACATTACACTTTTATTCGCCAAAAGCATACGAATTCCTAAAAAAACTTGTTGCTCTGCCTCATGTTGAAACATTACGAAGGTCTTTAGCAACTTTCAATTGCAACGTTGGCTTTTTAACTGAAGTATTAGACTATTTGAAGCAAGAGGTATTGAAATCCGACAAGATATATTTAAAAAACGTGGCCCTTATCTTTGACGGTATGTCCGTGAAAAAGGATTTATCTCCTGATCAAAAAACAGGCAAAATCTTTGGATATGTCGATTTAGGGCAAATCACTGTTAATGATCCCGAACAATTAGCATCTGAAGCACTTGTTTTTCAAATAGTGTCTTACGGCCACTACTTTAAATGTCCGGTAGCTTATTTTTTCATTCAGAATTGCCTATCGGGGGATCTGCTAGCAGAATTATTACATACTGCAATAATTTTATTACATGAAATTGGTATTACCGTACGCAGCTTGACTTGTGATGGTGCAGCTTCAAATATAAAAGCCTATGAATGTCTAGGCTGTTCTTTGGAAGAAGACAATTGGAAGCCATATATTTTGCACCCAAATAGTGTAACTAATGTTTATTGCCTTTTAGATGCAGCTCACATGCTAAAATTAGCACGAAATACTTTAGCTGAATTTGTTATCACATCTGAAGCTGGAAATATTTCATATGAATTCATAAAAAAATTACATGAAATTCAAATGAAAGAAGGTTTAAAATTTGCCAATAGATTGAGCGCCACACATGTAGATTTTAAAAATAAAAAAATGAATGTAAAACTTGCCGCCCAAGTCATAAGTTCATCTGTAGCTGATTCTTTGCATTTTTTAAAAGCTAGCGGAAACCCAGATTTTGCAGATAGTGGACCTACAATAGAATTTTTACGTGTAATCGACAGGATATTTGACATTATGAATTCTAAATCCCCTTTTGACACTGGTTACAAGTCCCCGCTTTCTCTTAAGAATAAAAATTACTGGGAAGGCATATTTAACGAAACTGAAACATACCTTAGGTCCCTAAATATTAATGGTCAGAATATTTTAAGCCACAGAAGGAAAACATTTGCCTTAGGTTTTTTGATGAATATGACCTGTCTATCATCCCTAGTTACAGATTTGTGTACTATGGAAGTAAATCCTCTGAAATATTTACTGACTTTTAAAAGTTCCCAGGATAACTTGGAAATATTTTTTTCTTGTATCAGGGCACGTGGTCGGGCCCAAGATAATCCAAGTCCCCTAGAATTTCGTTACATTATGAGAAAATTATGTTTTCGGAATTCTGTCCAGCCTTCAGTAAACGCTAATTGCGTAGACTACGGGTTCCAATCATCGCACGTTCTGGAATTTAGTAAAAAACATAAAAATTTATTAGAGGCACCACTGGAACCAGAATGTGAGGCGGAAGTACATGAATTAGCCGCGTTAATTCAGTCCGTCGAAACAAGTCCCTATCAGGAAAATATACTTTTCTATATCACGGGATATATTATTAAACAAATGTTGACTCACATTTCGTGTAAACATTGCCAAAATTCATTGTTAGCTGAAAATGGTTCCCAAAAAGACCGTTTGTATGCAATGGACATAAATAAATTCGATACATTTACAACCTTTGTAAATAGAGGAAAATTACATTTCCCTTCTGTTTCAGCATACAAAATCGTGAAATACGCAGATAAAGTATTCAGACATACAGTTTCATTAAATAAGCTAAATTCAAATTTAGTTGAAAAAAATATGATTAATATTGTTCAGCAACATTTTTTATCGTCTTTAACGCAATTGTTTATACATCCAGTTTCTGAATCAATAACTTGCGATGAATTGCACGAAATAAATTTATTAAAAAATATTTCAAGTTTGTTTTTCAAAATGCGTATAAAAGCTTACTTGAAAAGCAAAATGGAATCAACTCTTGGCCCTTTACGAGGGAAACGCCAAAAACATCATAAAACTGTACTATTTAGTAACCTGTAAATACATATAAATGAAAATATATAATGATTGTGTACTTATGACCTACTTTGTTTTATTTCTATCTACATAAGGGCAGTACTAAGTCCAAAGTGTTACACCTGACAAGCTGTTCACTGTACCTATTTTAAATTATATTTTAAAGCTGGTTCATTTAAAATATTAGATTATTTAAGTATGAAATTGCCGTTTGTTCTTGAATAATTTGAAATTGGCTTGTACTTTTTTATTGTTACATTGAAGTAAATTAATTAAATTAGGTAGGTAAGTATTTAATTTAAGTCATTCATTGTTATGAAAAAAAAACAGTAATACAAAAATAGCAAAACTAATCACCGTTAAAATCTTTATTTAAACAGCCAATTTTCTCTTATGAACCGTTTAGTTACGTCCTCGCCTCAGCGGGGCACAGAGGTGCGGGAAGCAGGTACCTGCCGCCCGCACTCCTGTCGGTCCCCGTTCTCGTCCTACCCCCCAGCCCCAGTTTATCTATAATTCCGTTACTAAATCCTTCGCCTATTCTACCTTTACTTACTGGGTATATAGACAGTATAACTGCCTCGTTGGTCTAGTAGTCGCAAGCGCGACTGCTGAGCGCAGGGTCTTGGGTTCGATTCCCAGGTCGGGCAGTGTTATTGGGTTTTTCTATCTGGATTTTCTCAGTAGCAGCCCGGAGTTTGGAAGTTGGCGGTGTGACACCCCCGTGCCTAGGAAAGCACGTAAAGCAGTTGGTCCTGCGCCTGATCTATCTCCGGTCGTGTCGGATTGCCGTCCCATCGGACTATGAGAGTGAGGGAAGAGAGAGTGCACCTGTGTTTGCGCACACACTTGTGCACTATAATATTTCCCGCGCAGATGGCTAGTCTCCGTTGAGATTGGCCGCCGCGGCCGAAAACTCGGCCTGGAGGACTTAATTTTTTATATAGACAGACATTAATTTGGACTGTTTTTGAGTCTGAAAAAATGGCAATTTCATAGTTAGACCGAGAGACCAGATAAACTAAATTGGTCTAAACTTTTAACACCTACTAATATTATTTATTAATTATACTTATATTCCTTCTAACATTTTGGAAAGCAAATAAATTGAAATTGACCTTAGATAATTTGATAGGTACGTTTTCACATAAATCACGTGTCTACTCTGTTGCTATTTGTAATTGTCTTCTTTACTTTGTTGTTGTGTGGACACCCTATTTAGAAAGAGAGGAGGGGGACCTAAGGAGCGAGATAGAATGCAGTCAAGGTCAAATTTATTTGCTTCAAGTAGGTATGGAGGAGTTTGGCCTCCAGTTTATTCTATAGCTTCATGATTTATACCCACATTTGCAAAGAACGTGTTCACTCTATTGACGGATTTAGTAGGGCAATTTTCAATTGTCAAAAGCTCTGTTGATGTCGAGCGTATGCATTTGGTGTCAGTCACACTGCGAATTACTTCCCACATCTTTTTGGGGTTGTTTTTAGCCTTTTCGAATTCCTGTTCTTCATACTCTTTTTTTAGTTTTTTTAGTATGTTATTGCAGAAATTGCGATATCTTAAATAGGTTAATTTTAGAATCTGATTGGTTGGCTCTTTATTTGTTTTATTGTGCATTTTGTCCCTATTACGTATGCATTTCAAAAGACCGATAGTAATCCATGGTTTAATTATTCTTTGTTTGCTTGGGATTTATTTGTGGATAGTATTTTTAGATAAAATGGGAGAAATTATATTTAGTAATTCGGTGGTGGCCAGGGTTGGATTTTGTACTATAATTATAGTATTTATACTATAATTTCGCCCTTTGTACTATATACTATCCACATCTAAGGATAGTACGCTAACATACTATAATTTGAAGTTTGCTCCCGAATGCTTAGTTTTATGTCATAATTATGAATATTCCGACCGAATTCCGATCTTTCAAGGTTTTCTGTGTTGATGACTGAAGTAGACTTCTCTCTTTCCCAGGGTTAGATTTTGTACTATAATAATTTGTATTTAAAATGCCATTTTATTGTCTTGTGACGCTATCAAAAGCGGCAACTAAAGTGGGAATTTTACTGATTTTATTCCTACTGAGGATATGTTGATGAGATTAAATGCCAAGGACGAAGATTGAACTAATAGTAATATTCAGGAACTGATAAACTTGGAAGAGGAGTAAATTTTGGCTTAATGAGTGTTGATTTTAATGACTATTATATGTTAAATTAAAAAAATGAAAGTGTACTATATTTTTTTTATAAATACTATCCTTTTCATTTGTTTGTACTATCTTTTTCAACATACATAAATCCAACCCTGGTGGTGGCCTGGTTTGCATCAGTCATTGTGTGTACAGTAGAAAAATCACAGTTTATAACATCAGAGATAGCTTTTGAGATGTTAAGGCTAGATGTGTGATGAAATTTGAGGTTTTTAGTTTTGGGTTTGCTAATCTCGAGGTTTAAAAGAACTGCTGAGTGGTCCGTGATCGATGTTTCCAATATTAAGGTGGTCGCTTTGTTGCTGGTTTTTAGCAGTATATGATCAATACAGCTGTGTAAACGAGTAGGTAGAAGGTAAGCTGGGAGAAATCCGTGAGATGCAGTCAGGTTTAGGTACTGCTGTGTACGAGGGTCATTACAATCCGGATTGATATTAATGTTCTTATCTCCAATAATTGTGATGTGATTGTGATTTTTAAGGTCGAGTATGACGTTGTTTAAGTTTTCTAAGAAAGTATTAATGTTTCTTTGTGACGGTCGGTGGTCTATATATGGCTATAATAGTTAGGTTGTTTTCAAGGTTGCATATTAGACAGCTGGCATCATTAAAAGTAGGTTCTGATACAGTGTGATGTATGTTATTTCTGATATATAGGACCAGACCGTCATTTTGGTTAATTAAGTTCTGGGTTTGATGGGATGAATATCCGTCTAAGGTAGGGATGTTTCCTGATTTTTTGAGCCAGCATTCAGACAACACTATTACATCGCATGTTATGTTCATTGTGACTAAAAGACATCTAAGTTCTTCAAAGTTTTTATTAATGCTTCTAATGTTTAGATGTAGGACATTTAGGGTGTTTGAGACTTGTATGTAATCCGTGCGATGGTTTGGTTGGCACATATGTGATGATGAAACTTGCATATCGTCTAAATTGTTAACTATGTTATTCAGAGTGGCCATTTATATAACGTAGGGCCGCAAAGTATGTATTTTGGTTCGTTATTAAACCGAGTATGGGGCATAGCTGGTTTTGAATATAGAGGGTTGGTAGAATATATTAGGAATATGTAGGAATTGTGGCAATATAAGTATATTAAGTGAGTTATGTTTTTATATCGAATAAATACTGACGAGGCAAACTGGAGAATGACTGGTGTTTTAATTAAAATGTTATATTTTATTAGGGCAGTAGTATTAGTTATGTTTGTATTATGTGTCGTTTGTCTAGTGATAATTTGGAATATGTGGGAATTGTGGCAATGTAAGTATATTAAGTGAGTTATGTTTTTATATCGAATAAATACTGACGAGGCAAACTGGAGAATGACAGGTGTTTTAATTAAAATGTTATATTTTATTAGGGCAGTAGTAAAGAGAGAGATATGGCAAAGAATCTTGATGTATTACTTGACAGCAATCTTTCTTGGCGAGCGCAAGTAAGTGAGGTTAGTCGAAAGGTGCACTTTTCCTTCCACTCTTTAAAATACCTTCAAAGCTTCTTGCCTTTCAAAACTAAAATCTCTTTAGCTCAAACTTTAATCCAGCCGATTATTGATTATGCCATCGGCCTGCTATTTGGATGCCACTGAGGAGCTCTTATGTAAGCTTGAGCGCTTGCAAAACTTGTGTATTCGCTTTGTTTTTGGTCTGAGGAAATACGATCATGTCTCTCAGTTTCGCAAGGATCTCAAGTGGCTCCCTATCCGTCTTCGCAGGAACACTCGAATATTATTCCTTCTGTACAACATCCTATTCAATCCTGCATATCCTAGCTACCTGCGCGATCGTTTTTTATTCACTCGTCCTACTGATGTGACCTTTGTAGATCCCACCTTAAACTCCATCTCAATTTCCCATCCCATAAAACCTGTTTCTATTCCCACTCCTTCTCCTTTCATGCAGTACGACTGTGGAACTCACTTCCCGCTAAAATCCGCGAAGCTAAATCTATTAGTATTTTCAAAAAGCAGGTCAAAGATCATTACCTATCTAACATCCCGTAATTTTATATATTTATTATAGGTATATATTTTTATAGCATGCATTTTAATTCTATGTATGTATATATTTATGAAATATATCATTTTAGTTTAATTTTATAGCTAAGTATGTTTTTATATCGTAATTAGTATTTGTACACACTGTGTCTATCATCTCCTCTTCAACTCTCCTGTCGCAGGTCTGCTGGAAGAAATTTCTTAGGAAATAAGCAGCACCTTGTGCTCTTTTGTCTATTTATTTTTTTTCCTTTATAAGGGTCATATAATTAAATAAATAAATAAGTGCTTCTCCTCCTCCATTCTTTATTGTGCGCGCAGCCAAGTTGTGGAACTCACTGCCGGCTTCCGTGTTCCTGCCACTTATGACCTTTCAGCTTCTAATGCAAAGTGAACAGACATTTTCTGAAATTGCTCGCTCCATCGTAGACCTCATCTATCGCTTACCATCAGGCGAGATCAAGGTCAAGAAAGAAGATCAGGATTCAAAATAAACGCAAAATATAAAGAAATACTGTTTATTTTACATAATAATTACATATTGATCACACACAAATAAAACAAATGCATATCAACACCAGACCTTCTCACTAAAACAGTGTGGCTATCCAACTACCCAAACACTACCCATTATTTAAAACGTAAGGATTGCAAATACAGCGCAGCTTATTATGCGATTTAAATTGTTTTAATTTCTGCCACTGTATTCATTTTTAAGGCTTTGGGCACACATTTGCTAGATGCAAAAATAGGCAACTAATTTATTAATAATTGAAACTAAACTTTAGTGGCTTTCACATAACGCTGAAATAGGCGTAAAAACAAAATCGCACAGAATATTCAACGTTGAATGATTCTGGCTGGTCCTTTAAAAAATCTTGATTTTCAACAAGTTTAACAACTATCATTAACTTAAGCAAAAATTAACTTTTCAACGTTAATAGATAAAATTTGTAACAATCCTATAACACAAAAAACTGCAAACTGTTCCAGTAAGTTTTAACGGACAAGATATTCAGTGAAATATTAATATTGTATTCAATAATTGTATAACTATAATAGAATAAGTATTAATTAGGGTGGGAAATCCAATGGCACAGATATTTCACGCACTTTTACACGCAAAAATCAGCGACATTGGGTTGTGACTCTTAAAACTATAACAGAAGGTACAAATTGTATTTAAAACCAAATTCTACTATAAATAATTAGGTATTATTGGGGATACCGTATTACTCATCCATAAATCAGAAGCAATAATACAGAGAAAATAATTACTAAGAAATCTAGTGGATATTTTTTAAAAGCAATGCTAAAATATGTTACGAAGTTCATTTAGTTTGGTTAGGTTACAAAGTTTATAAAAATTGGTAAGTACTACGATATTTAGTTTCTGGAAAGAAAACCACCCATTAAAAAAAGTCTAATTAAACTCAAAGCGCGTTTGAATATTTCAAATATTTTCGTTCCAAAAACTCGGTCTTTAATATGTATGAATCTTTATTAATATCCCATCACATATATACTCCATTTCTACTAAATGATTACTATATCGAAGTAACTGGCGAATTGTACATAGGCGCGATAATTTATCTCAGATCATTAAAATTCTGTTTCAAATAAACAGATAATATTGAGCTAATAAGATTAAAATATATTAAAATAATAATTATCAAGGTACAGGACATAATCATATGCAAGTTTCAAGCTTCTACAAGCCTAGTGACCAAAATAAAATTAATTAAAGGCATTGTTTTTTCTGTGTTTATATTAAAACAAATAAAATAAAATAAAGGTATTTGGTGGATTGTGGGAATATCTTAAAGCTAATTAAGTGGGATTAGTTTGTTTAATGGCACGGACTATCATATAAATATTGTCAAATGTTTCAGAATTTGTGTTTATTGGGTATTCAAGAGTATTGTGCGTTTCAAATGCTATTAGGAATTTCAATTACTTTTATCTGTCAAATGTCACTCAAATAGAACGGTTTGCAAAAAAAAAAGTTAATGGCGAAAAATAATAACGGTTTATTTTACTTTGTTTAACCAAGTCTCACATCAAATTTAAATATAATATTTAATTATTGAAAGTCATAATTAGTTTTCTTTTAACATACTTTTCTCTCTTTATTTCTTTTTTGGCACAAATACACCCAAAAGTAAAGAGAACGCATGGCGCAAAGGCCCAGAAGTCATGTCAAAATTATTAAAACTTTATTTTATTTTTGATGATAAGCTCGCGTTTGACCACCAACATATGGAAAGGGGACTAAATTTGTTTCGCTCAATAATTGTAAATAAATAATTTAATAAATCCTTGTTTTGTTCACTCTACCCAAATAGTTCGATTTGACAGCTAAGACGAAATTGAAAACGAGCAGTTGAAACGCGCTTCTTGTCTTCATAGATACCAGCTGATATGCAGTTTTCTACACTAACAACTTTTATAAAGTAAAAATTATTTAATTCATCCTCCATTCTTGTTACGCATTTGCTTTACTTCTCAATTCTTGAGAAAACCTATCCATTATCATTCCTCAACAACAAAACTTGCACAGCCAACGGCAGGTTTAAAAAGTACTTATTATGTGACCATAATTACTTTGATTAAAATTACCACCAGTCTCTACTTCGGTGGCGACCGACCATTTACAACAGTTGGTGTATCTTTCCACGACCTGGCTGGTTTTTTGACAGCTGTCACTTTTTCCTAACTACCCTCGTCACAACTACCTCTTCATTTGACAACAATTTTCTCTTAGGTTTCTTAAGTTTTACCTCTTTAATGGTGAAAGAATCGTCGAAAATGTCGCCACTCGAGTTGATCGATCGACTGTCTTTGTGATTGTCGCCGACGATTTCACTGACTTGACTATCAAAGGTCACGTTTCTGGATGAATTTAGTCTTGGACTATATTTTAGTTTCTCAACGGAGGTTTGTGTTGCGATGTTGGTGTGATTGTCTTAAGCTGGTGGCGTGGCCGCGGGGTTCAACTTCGTCTTCTTAACTTTGACCAGCACTGTAGGTTCCGTTGATTTCCTTTTCACGTTTTTTTTCGGTACCTTCGCCTTTACTGGGGCTTTATTTTCAGTGTCCACTTCTGCAACTTTAGGTTTCCTTCCCCGTTTCTTTGGCGATTCTCCATTCTGTTTAGTAACTTTCACCGGTTCTTCAGATTCTTCTTCGGAGGCGTCACTGTCCTCAGCTATGACTCTGGCTCTGCCCTTGCTGGGTGATTTAGCTTTCTTTGGAGAGAAGTCTAGGGTACTATTTCTATTTTTGCCTTCAGTCTTCAGGTAGTCCTCAAACAATTTTCGACACTTCTTGTAATCAGGGACTTCTTTTGGTTTCATTGTATTTATGTATTCAAAGAATTTGATGAGGGTCTCTGTAAAATGATGAAGGTTGTTAATGGTATACAAAACCAATGTTTTACTTAGTAGCTCAATCTACAGAAAAAAGTTGTAACTTATCTAACTCAAGTAATTCTTGCGAAGATGGCAAAGGGGAAAGAACCGATATGGCATATCGACCCGCCGCCATTTTGAGTTGTTTTCGAAATCGCGGCGCACGATTAAAGTGTTGTATATGGGTTACTTAAAGCTTCCATACAAAAAGTTCAAACCCCTTTGAAATTATGTTTATGAAAACACTGTGATCAACCATAACTCACCAGGTACGTTACTAGACTTAATGCTAGTCCTCACATTCTTCATGAAAGCCTCCTTCAGGGACTGCACAGTCTTGGGCTGTTTGAGCGACTTCTCCCACGGCAGCTCGCCAGTCAACCACTGGAGCATGTTGTATCCGAGGATCTCCAGGTCACCGCGCATTGTAGGCTCTGGAAACCGAAATTAAAACAGGGTTAACCCCTCGAGTGTCGCATGTTGAATTTCCTTATGATTTTTGGGTAGGACTTCAGAAAAAATGATAAATCGGCAATTTATGGCCATTATCATGGTATATATTATAACTTCCTGGATTCGTTATGAGTTTATCTAACTATTTATATCATTCAATAAGCAAATCAAACTGACCTTATCTCGCAGTGATGTGATATATTTACACTTTTATAATTTTAACAGACGGGATATGACCATTCTTCGAGTCTATCCAGCTAAAACGAAACTCATGCGCAAAAGTATCGTCTGCATGGCGCCCACTATATTTAACATTTTGCCTAAACGTTGGAAGGAGCTAAATAGTAAGGCATTCAAGCATCAACTAAAAAGGTTTCTTTCGCAAAAGGCATACTATTGTGTCTCTGAATTTGTAAACGAAAAAGTGTTTTCTTTTGACTGATCGACTTAACTACTGAGACTTTTTCCTGACATTAATATTATTATATTTTTTCTGTTGACATAAATACTATTGAATATGAATGTAATTAATATAGAATCTGGACATTAATACTAAACTATATTTGACATGTAATACTAAATTGACAATGGAAATTTTGGATAAGAATGATTTTAAATTTATATAATTTACTCTCATCAACTATGTGAAATATTTGTACGCCGATACTGACGGCTAAACATGACTGGACTCAAACAAAATAATAACTTGCATGCTCTTGTATGTATACCATGTTTAAACAAATAAAGATCTCTCTCTCTCTCTCTCTCTCTCTAACTCATATTCGAAAAAAAAATTTAAAAAAAAATGTGCCTACACATTTATTTTAATAAATTTAATTTTATTTTAACACAAATTATTCCAAAAAATTAATAAAAAACTATTATAAAAAGTAATAAAAACTATTTGATACCACAACGAAAGTCTGCGGCGTCACAACAAAAACCACAGATACATTTTGTAAATTTTTTTTCGTTCATTTTAGCGGTGTATGCAGAACGTATTGCTACTTGCAACACAACCACAGATATTTATCGACCAATCCTGACCAAGCCCTAAGTGTAACTGTCCGACTTAAGACATTTGGAGCATTTTTTTCTTATGTCGCACTGTGTAACATAAGACACGCGAGAGGTTAAGGACGCATTTACATTTATCACTCGCTCAATTTTAGGTATCCTAGTAGCAACACAACAACATTGCGCGCACACACACACCTACAAACTATTGTTCGCCCGATTTTATACATTACTTAACTAATCGTGATACTTGAAGGTATATTATCTTTAATATTGTTTGACCATAATAAGTTGTAACTTATTGTTTACAAAGGGTTACATGCTTATTGATTAGATGTTAGTTTCAATTTTGTAGTAATGTTGTTGACGCCCGATTAGGAGTACTTTGGAAATAAAATACTCATATGTGATAAAAAATTAATAATAAATAAAGAAGTTTCGTCATGCCTGTCTGTCTGTTTGTCCATCCGTCCGTATGTCACAGCCATTTTCAACCGACGAAAAAAACGGAGGAGGTTATCAATTCGACGCGTATGTTTTTTTTTTAATGTTTGATCACCGATTACTCGAAGACGGCTGAACCGATTTGGAAAATTCTTTTTTTGTTTGAAAGGGTATACTTCGAAGTTGGTCCCATTGTCACCAAATCAGGATCACCAATCATTTCATTTCAATAATATAGGCACACCTACAGTGATTTCAGTATTTTTTATAGTAACTTGTGTAGTTGCATTCGAAAAGCACCATTTGTGAAGTGGATCTGATGATGAAGACCACAGATGGCAACTGGAACTACTCAATATATAAGTAGTAGGAATAAGAAGTATTTCATGGGTTCCGCTTCGATTACTTGAATATGGTTGTTAAGCACAATATGCTCGTCACAATGCATATGATGAAGTGAATCTGATGGTGAAGTACCAGGAGAACTCCTCAACAATTAACGGCCCAGCATTGGGAAAAGCAATATTTTGTCTACTTCCTAACTAATTTCGGAAGTCGGACACCGCCTACCGAAATTAGTTATTTTTCACTTTGCAGTGTTTTTTGGAAGTCGGTTTAATTTTTTTGGTAAAGTTTTTATATTCCGAAACTATTAGGACTATACATGTGAAACTTGGTAGGTAGATGTATTCTGTGAACCGCTTTCCAATTTTAAGAAAAAAATTGAAAAATTATTAAAAAAATATTAAAAAAAAAATTAACTGAAACTGATTTTTTTTTCATGAAACTTATGCGTATGTGGTATTAATAGACAGGTCTTTAAAAATGACATTGAAGTTTCTAAAACCACTTTTTCATAAAGTTAATCGTTTAAAAGATATACACTTCCAAATTGGTAAAATGTGTCCCCCCCTCTTACTTCTATAATAATGGAGTGAAAAATTATACAAAAAACTTTTGAACCAAAATTGGTTTGAACGAGATCGGGTTGGCAGTTTTTGAGATACATCATATTTTCTAAAACTGCAAATAAAACTTTGTAATTCATACAAACACTATGAAAAACAAAGTAATTTGGCATAGTTACTACGGAACGCTTCATGGGCGAGTCTGACTCGCACTTGGCCAATTTTTTAGTTTTTGTACGAACTGAACATTTTGGCATATTGAACCGTATGAAGTAAGCCCAACAAAAAGTAACTGTTATATCGTTGAGGAATTCCCTCGACTGTCTATGGTCTCCATCATTAGACCTGTAATGGCATTTATAACCCATATGGGTACAAAGTTCTCATCAATATAAATGAATTAAATCCAAACCCAAGGTAGCTACTGTAAACCGTTGAGGAGTTCCCTTTACTGTCCTTCGTCTTCATCATCAGACCTCTAATGACAGTCACAAACTATCTAGGTGTAAAGTTCTGGTCAATTCAAATTAATCAAGCCCAAACAAAAGGTTACTGCTGTAAATCGTTGAGGAGTTCCCTCGACTGTCAGGAGTCAATCTGATGAAAGGCTCTATCATCAGATCAACTCTAGACCTTCCTTAATTTGTAGTACTTTAAGATACTTAATGAAAAAAAAATCAAATTAAGAAACCTCCTTATTTGAAGTCGGTTAAAAAAAATTGTTGTTTCATGCTAGGTTCAGTAACCAATATTCATCCAATTCTAAAAATAAGTATGATTCTCGTTCTTACTTTTGTTTCGGTACGAAAAAGTATCAACGTATTCTAGTCACAGTATACAAGACGCCACACTCTTTGTTTTTTCTCTCGTTTCGACGTATTTATTTTTTCGAGGAAAGCGATACACCCCTGCGTTCACGAGCGCGTCTGAGCGCGGAATGACGGTTGGAGCCGTGCGTTCGGTAGAAAAATGTATGAAGAAATTTGAGACCGATTTTATTTTTTTCATAAATCATAAATTTTTTATGTATGTTCAAAATAATTAGGTTAACGTATAGATAAATACATGGGCTATAATTTCTTGTTATTTTGAAGTTAAGAATATGGTCCAGATTTGGCTTAGAGGTACCTATTCAGACCCCATTTTTTGTAATTTTCTACGATTATTGCGGTGATAAAAACGTATTTGTGTGAAAGAAATGTATAGGACTGTGTAATTATAATGCATTAAATGTGGAAATGAATAAATTATCTTGAAATTAATACCATAACATTGTCAAAATTTTAACTCCTTATGTATCAAAATGGTACCAGAAAATCATTGATATTTGCGAGAAAACGTAAATGCGTCCTTAATGCTACGGCCAGACTTGAAGGCGAAGATTTGTGTTTGCGTTGTCACGAAAAAAGTTCGTGTTCGATCCATGACGAAGTGCTTGACCACACCAAAAAAACTTCACGATATAGCGATAATCTAGACCACTTTTTCATAAAGTCAATCGTTTAAAAGATATAAGCTTCCAAAGTGGTAAAATGTGTCCCCCCTCTAACTTCTAATGGAGTAAAAAATCTAAAAAAATATATATATATGTCTGTAGATCTTAATGTAAACTTTCAACCAAAATTGGTTTGAACGAAATCGGGTCAGCAGTTTTTGAGATACAGCAATTTTCTAAAACCGCAAATATAACTTTGTAATTCATACAAACACTATGAAAAACAAAGTTATTTAGCGTAGTTGTAGAAATGTAAATAAGCTAGTTTTAAGAATTTTTTAAGGTTTTTTTTATTCGTCAAAAACCGCAAATATAACTTTGTAATTCATACAAACACTATGAAAAACAAAGTTATTTAGCGTAGTTGTAGAAATGTAAATAAGCTAGTTTTAAGAATTTTTTAAGGTTTTTTTTATTCGTCAAATAAATATACATATTATACTATATAATATATAAAGCTAAATTACCACTCACTGACTGACTCACTCACTCATTGACATTATTGTTCTCCCAGATGGTAGATGGGGAGGTGGGTATATTTTGACAGATTCGTAAACAAGTAACTCTCAAACCTACGGGAAAAGTGCCAAACCTCCCCTTTTCATCCCCCTTCTCCCCCCTCCCTATCGTATCTCGGAGACTACGAGATCCGTATTTTTTTTTACGGATTCGTATAGAGGAGGCTCGGTAAAGTAAAAACCATTTTTCAAAGTCGCCCCCCTTGCCCCCCTTCTCACCCCCTTTAGGCGGATCTCGGAAATTAAGAGACTTGGTACATTTTTTTTCAGATTCATTTAGAGGGGCAATGCTTTAGTCGAAATAATTGTGCAACCCCCCCCCCCAATCACCCCCCCCTCCCATTTTTTTTTTTTTCACAAACACGCGAGGTGCTTGCACCTCGCGCAACACGCAAATACTAGTTATATTATATAAAGCTAAATTACCACTCACTGATTCACTGACTCACTCATTGACATAATTGTTCTCCCAGATGGTGGATGGGGAGGTGGGTATATTTTGACAGATTCGTAAACAAGTAACTCTCAAACCTACGGGAAAAATGCCAAACCTCCCCTTTTCACCCCCTTCCTATCGTATCTCGGAAACTACGAGACCCGTATTTTTTTTTACGGATTCGTATAGAGGAGGCTTGGTAAAGTAAAAACCATTTTTCAAAGTCGCCCCCCTTTTGGCGGATCTCGGAAATTAAGAGACTTGGAACATTTCTTTTTTTCAGATTCATTTAGAGGGGCAATGCTTTAGTCGAAATAATTGTGCAACCCACCCCCCATTTTTTTTTCACAAGCACGCGATGTGCTTGCACCTCGCGCAACACGCAAATACTAGTTCTAATTATAAAGATGCAGTAAATAATTATTAACCGCTATGTGATACAGCGCAACCGCCTCTTCCATGTTTCCCGTGAAATTAATTATCGCAACGTTCTAGATTATCGCGACGTAGTAGGTTTTTTTTTTACGGATTTTTATCGTGACAACGCGAACACGAATCATAGCCTTCAAGTCTGGCCGTAGCAGAAGTATAGCAAACCTTACGAACTTTGTCGAGACAAAACCCTTTGATGTGCGGCAATTTACCGACGGCGCGAAAGGCATTCGTATTCGCGATAGGACGAATTCTTTGACCAGACGTGTCGCGACAACGCAAATCTTCGCGTTATCGCGATAGTGTGGCCCCAGCATTAGCGTTTGATTATCGCGATAAATGTGACGACAATGAAATGTTATGCCATCCATGTTTGAGCAAATAAAGTTATCAATATCTGAATCTGAATCCACATTCGCTGTAACCTGAAGGTGGAAAGCTGATATGACATGACTATACTAATCTAAGTAATATTTGTTTTATATTTTACTAGCTTTTGCCCGCGACTTCGTTCGTGTGGGAGGGTTTTCGCGCGTAAAATCCCGATCCCGTGGGAATTTCGGGATATAAAGTAGCCTATGTGTTATTCCAGGATGTAAACTATCTACTTGCCAAATTTCATTCAGATCCGTTCAGGTTTTTGTGTGAAAGAGTAACAAACATCCATCCATCCTCACAAACTTTCACATTTATAATATTAGTAGTAGACACGTAGATTCGTTTTTCTATATTTTTTTTACATTGTATTAGGTATGCTAATTGGTCTATATTGTCGTCTCATACCTATTGTGAAAATCAATCGTTATCATTAACCCTAGATTCATAAACATACGTCTCGCGTACACCCATAAGTAGTAAAACACTCGCAGCAAGCGGCGCGAAAGAGATAGAAATACGTGTCTTTCAGTACCTTCATAAAGCAACGAGAGCTCAGAACGGCGCCAGCAGTTTTGGCACATAAAGTCATAAACGTATAGTTTTGGATATACTGAGCACGAGGTGTCTTAGATACGTATGTTTATGATTAGTGTAACAACTTTATATAGTGGACGGTTTTACTAATTGCCGTATAAAAAAAAAGAAAGTACAGAATTTTTTTTTAAAAAAGGTACATGTATTTAATGTATAATAATATTTTTTAACACTTTGACAGCCGACCATTATTTAGCTCGCATTCTCTGGTACGCCAGCCATTTTTGAAGATATTGTAAGATTTTTAAGAAAATAACTATAAGTGCTATATGCATATTTTTTTTAAATTTCTTTTATATGTTATCTATTTTAAAATTTTAATTAAAAAAACATATTATTATTAATTATTCTTATATTTCAAAATAAACGTTGAATAGGGTGCGAAAATGAAAAAAACTAAAAACTCTTACAACAACATAATACTTACTTCAACCTGCATAATCATTCATCAAGATCATTATGTGGTATTTTTTTAAACAAGGGTAATAACAAAGAGTTATATTACAGTCTGGACAGTAATAAAGTGTTTCCTTCCATCCATGTTTGCCAGATTCCTTCATTCCTACGTCAGCAAAAATTTTGCCCACTATTGCCATATTTTTACTGGCGCGCCGCAGTCAAAAAAACCCTTCACCAGGCCTACACCCTGCACCCCATGTTGATGATTGATGCACGTGTGCGTAGCTAAAGAAACCCGCTCGATTGGATTGCACGCCGATCACATACTCATTGCGTGATTATTAAACAAGTGGTATGAAAGTTGATCACGTACTCATTACGTGATCGGCTGTTAAAGTGTTAATGTATAATTTCTTTTAATAGTAATAAGGTGTTGTTTATTTTTTTTTTTTTACTGTGTGTACTTGTGGCATGTGTCAATAAACGTTTTTTCTTTCTTTCTATTTATTATATTATATTCTACGAAAGTAGTTGTTAGTATGAAACAATGTTATCTATTGCCGTTGTTATAATTTTGTTAATCATTCTACACACATCAAAAGTGTCTAGGGATCAACATATATTTTTGCAATAACTTTTCTCCTAATTGATATTAATTAAAATTTTCTTTAAGGATTCATCAAATAAAGTGTTTTCGTTTGTCACAGTAACGATAAACCAAGTCACCTTTGCATTAATAAAGAAATTTGCCATTTTCCTAATAAAGGGATTTTTGACATTTGAACCACTAACATTAAAGTTCGAAAAAAAGACTGAAATAACAGTTTTCTTTAAAATTTTATTGGGTAACTTAAACAATTAATAATCCGTGTTTCTACCGCGAACACTAACAACACAAGAACATCGGTTTGGCATACTCAAAATGAGTTCATCCAAATCACGCTGTGGAATGGCCGCCCATGTTCGTTGCAACAACAAAAAAAGGTCTTCTTGCGACTGGATACCCTCCATATTCGGCAGAGCTCTTCTCTGTAGCATATCCCATGCATGCTCAATCGGGTTCAAGTCTGGCGACTGAGCAGGCCAGAGCAGGACATTGATGTTAGCTGCGGCGAGAGTCTGTCTTACAACTCTTGCGGTGTGCGGTCGTGCATTATCATGCATTAACTGAAATAAGGGACCGATTTGCACTTGTAGAGGAACGATGACACAATCGTCTCAGCATACATTTGAGCGTTGAGGTTGCCTCTGATCCAAATCAACTCAGTTCTTCCGCCGATCCAAATACCCGCCCATACCATGATGGTTCCACCACTATAAGGATGGACTTCCTGGCAGGATTTTAATCGCTGTTGGCGTCCAGGGGTTCTCCAGTGTCGTATACGTCTTGTATCCGGTCTCATACCAAAACGAGACTCATCAGAAAAGCACACGAAACGCCATTGTTCTTCTGCCCAATTTCTGTGTTCAAGAGCCCATTGATATCGAATCCTACGATTGTGCATTGCTATAGGTGGTACCCGTAGCGGTCTTCGGGAATGAAGGTTCACTTCATGCAAGCGGTTTCTGACTGTTTGGTCGCTAATTAAGTTCCCTGAAGAGTGATGAAGCCTCACGGCTAACATCATGGCGGTTATTGTTGGAGCTCTTCGAGTTAAGATTTGAATGTATCGGTCTTGTCTCCGTGTGGTGCAGCGATACCGTCCTCCATGGCGCTCAGCCACGGTACCAGTGCTTCGGTAACGTGTCCAAAGTCGACTGATAACACTCTGACTTGTATTCAGAGCTAAAGCCACAGTACGTTGCCGGGAACCAGCTTCTATCATTCCCACGGCTCTGAGCATTTCTTCCCTGCTTAAATGACGTCGCCGCTCCATAATAACGTTGGTTTTAATCAGTAGTAGGGAAACAGTAGCACTAATAATGTCTTCAATTCGTTGTATGTTTTTATAGGGAAAATATTGACAGCTGATTTTCATCTTTTACTCGAATTTGATTAACAGTTCCTGTTTCAAATTATGAAATGCACCAAAAAGGATCCATATAAATTTATAAAATCATAAATTTATTACAAAGCCACATCTCAATCTCAAGAAATCCGCATAAAAATGCTTGATCCCTAGACACTTTTGATGTGTGTATTTTACTGTGTATTAACACTTTCACTGCCACCGTGGTTTTTACCTTGTCCTTAGCGATGCCGCCTACAAACGCTAGTGAACTCGCAACGCGTGTGACTGGAACTACAAGATGAAATTAATGGTCACGCTAAGCGTGCCCACCGGCACTGTACATAGGATAAATTGTAAATATGGTAATTAGTGTATTTGACTGTTGATTGCGACATTTGTTAGTTGTATAGTGCATCTAAAAAGTGAATATTCATGGATCTGTGCACATAAATTGATGAATATGTATGAAAATAAGATTAAAGGTAAGCAAGTTTTGTAATCTTAGCAGAAATGATCAACATTTTGTACTATTTATATTGACTTTCATACATTGTGTTTTAATTACTTCGCAGTCCCAAAAAACTTTGTAGTTGAGTCATCCGAGGATGATAATAGATTCTGATGGCACCACTCCTGAGTTAAATTCAATTCAAAACACTGATAACATGGATGAAATGAATCCTGAATGAAATAATTTGAATTTGGAGACAATTGGAAAATGCTACACGGTGGGATATGCCATTGGAAGAGCAAATGAAAGACGAGAAAACTGTATACACCAATTATTAAATTGTTTTGAAACATCCGATTTTAGGATCAACCTCACGGTATTTTTTAAGTCTAGATTAGTTTCATTTCATATGGTACTGAGGTTTTTAAAATTTAGCTTTGTAGGTACTTAGGTAAAAGCAGGAGTAATTATGATATCAGTCAAAGTATTTTGATTCCAAAGAAATTTTTGTAATGAGGAAATCTGTCAAATAAAACAAGTAAAGCAAATCAACATAATATTCTTTTATTTCTTGATTGTGCGGTACACACATGTTCCGTTATCTCAACTCTGTTACCGGTGACATCAGCTCGGTACCGAACCTGGCTGCTTTTATGTTACGAGTACATTTTTGTGTTTTTCTTGATAATACTAATCTAATATGAATGCTTCAGAGCTAATCACTAATCCCGGGTACGTTTACGTTTTTTAGGGTTCCGTAGCCAACTAAGAACCCTTATAGTTTCGCCATGTCAGTCTGTCAGTCCGTCCGTCCGTCCTCGGATAATCTCTGTGACCGTTAGCACTAGAAAGCTGAAATTTGGTACCAATATGTATATCAAACACGCCGACAGTGATAAAATAAAAATTAGAAAAAAATGTTTTATTAGGGTAGCCCCCCTACATGTAAAGTGGGAAGTGATTATTTTTTTCATTTCAACCCTAACGTGTGATATATTGTTGGATATGTATTTAAAAATGAATAGGGGTTTACTAAAATCATCTTTTGATAGTGTCAGTAATTTCTGAAATAATCGCTACAATAGTAAAAAACAATGTGCCCCCCCCCCCCCTCTAACTTTTGAACCATAAGTTTATAAAATATGAAAAAATCTCAAAAGTAGAGTCTTATAAAGACTTTCTAGGAAAATTATTTTGAACTTGATAGGAAAAACATTTTTTGAAAAGTTGTACAAAA
Source organism: Tholera decimalis (assembly GCA_943138885.2). Lineage (NCBI taxonomy): Eukaryota > Metazoa > Arthropoda > Insecta > Lepidoptera > Noctuidae > Tholera > Tholera decimalis. The sequence goes on from OW964548.2 coordinate 25,206,672, forward strand.
TATTTTCTGAGCTAAGTTTGTAATTTTGCCGTATATGCAAGCATTTTTTTAACTTATCTTCTTTCAAACAAAAAAACATTATTAAACAGGTTCACGCAATCCAAAATTAGCCTACCTACCCACATGCCCATAATTGACGATCTATGTCTACATCCGATAATTGACACGCCTAGCGTGTTAACAGCATAGCATAGTGATGTATTTTTTATAAAATATTAAAACAGTCTCAATACTCGAACCACTTCAAACGTTATAAATATATGAATTTATAAAACTATGCTATCACTTTCAATAGAAAATACAGCAAAATGACTGAAATATCGATAAAATATTAAATACACGCCAGGCGTGTTGCCGGCACCTCGAAAAAAATAACAAGAACACGACCAGCGTGTCAGTGGCAGTGAAAGTGTTAATTCGTAGTTATACTTATTTTTTATTATTATTCAAGTACTTATTGTGTGTTGTTTTCCAGCAAAGCTTTTTTGAAAGACGATGAAATTGGTGCAATATTATCGCGAGTGGATATCGAGGAAGAAGTGGATCATGGTGTCAGATAAGATGATAGAGCCTTGGTTAAGAACGCGAAACACCAACTTTGAGGCGATGCCTAAAACGGAACATCGATGCTATTTTAGGTGATACTTTTCCTTATGCACCAGCCAACCCCGAAAATCAATCCAACTGCAACTATTGCTGTTATAAAAAAAAAAAACGTGTGACTAGATTTATCTGCACGTCCTGCAAACAACATCGTGGTAGTTTGTGCCTAGAATGCTTGAAATGATATTTTTAAATGTTTTTTTTTTTATGTTTTAATTTTAATTCTTAATAAAAGTTCATACTAATTAATCACTGTGCTTTTCTTTCAATATCTCCCATAATCATTAAGTTAGGTGACCTTAAAAGTAAGTTGTATCAGAGACGTATGTTTATGAACTATGTAACTCTAAATATAGTTTATGAATCTAGGGTTAAAAAAGTAACCATGGAGTTTCTTGCCAGTTCTTTTCCATTGTAACAAACATTTTCAAAGCGTGCACTAGCTTCTGACATTTTATAAGTAACTATGGAGACCTGCAAACTGCCCTGTTCATGAGTGTACCAGAAAGGCTGCGGTCCAACAAGAATGGCGGTATAACAGAACTTGTCACTCAAACTATTGCTGATTGACGACCACAACCACTCTATCAAGAGTGAAACCACGAAGAAGAAGAATGGAGGCCTATGTGAAATAAAATATTCCTAGTTTGAATGTAATGCCAAAAGATACAAAAATGAAGTTATGCTGCTGATGTAACTGCCTTGTCATAAATTAATGGACATCAATCTTTTCATTATTTACCTCCCAAATGTGCATCTCTGCTGGTATACTCAATGGTTCCGTTATGAGCAATCTTCGGGTCCGGAGTGAATGGCTGGTCTTCCTTTAGCCGCGTGGCCAGACCGAAGTCCACCAGGTACACTTGGTTCTTGGCCTTCTTCAGTCCTAGCAGCATGTTGGCACCCTTGATGTCCGCATGTACGTAGCCACGGCTGTGGATGTACTCTAATACATCTAACTGAAAATATTAATACAATACTTAAGATTATTCAAATCCCTTCCAATTAAATTGAGAACACAAATTTATTGGTTTATTAAAAAGTCATCATCATCAACGGTTTAGCCGATTCCTTACTATGTTGGATCCGGTTTTCAGTGTAACCAGGTGCAGCTGAGTATTAGTGATTTATGTGAAGCAACTCCCTATTTGACCTTCACAACCCAGAAGCCCTGTTACATGATACCCATTGGCAAGACTAGTGGCATAAATTTATTGGTTTATTAAAAAGTCATCATCATCAACGGTTTAGCCGATTCCTTACTATGTTGGATCCGGTTTTCAGTGTAACCAGGTGCAGCTGAGTATTAGTGATTTATGTTAAGCAACTCCCTATTTGACCTTCACAACCCAGAAGCCCTGTTTCATGATACCCATTGGCAAGACTAGTGGCATAAATTTATTGGTTTATGAAAAAGTCATCATCATCAACGGTTTAGCCGATTCCTTACTATAATGGATCCGGTTTTCAGTGTAACCAGGTGCAGCTGAGTATTAGTGATTTATGTGAAGCAACTCCCTATTTGACCTTCACAACCCAGAAGCCCTGTTACATGATACCCATTGGCAAGACTAGTGGCATAAATTAAAAAGTCATCATCATCATCAACGGTTTAGCCGATTCCTTACTATGTTGGATCCGGTTTTCAGTGTAACCAGGTGCAGCTGAGTATTAGTGATTTATGTGAAGCAACTCCCTATTTGACCTTCACAACCCAGAAGCCCTGTTACATGATACCCATTGGCAAGACTAGTGGCATAAATTTATTGGTTTATTAAAAAGTCATCATCATCAACGGTTTAGCCGATTCCTTACTATGTTGGATCCGGTTTTCAGTGTAACCAGGTGCAGCTGAGTATTAGTGATTTATGTGAAGCAACTCTCTATTTGACCTTCACAACCCAGAAGCCCTGTTACATGATACCCATTGGCAAGACTAGTGGCATAAATTAAAAAGTCATCATCATCATCAACGGTTTAGCCGATTCCTTACTATGTTGGATCCGGTTTTCAGTGTAACCAGGTGCAGCTGAGTATTAGTGATTTATGTGAACCAACTCCCTATTTGACCTTCACAACCCAGAAGCCCTGTTACATGATACCCATTGGCAAGACTAGTGGCATAAATTCTTGCTTCTTACTTCCTGTAATGCCTGTCAAACATGTATAAATTAGAGCTGGGACCAAAATCATGGTCACCTTCACCTATCCACGAAATTACCTCAGCAAGCGTTGACAATCAAAACATGCAAACATCCTTATTTAATCTAAAGCTCCTAGTTTATTCAAATGTATGAAATTAAAAAATATATAATGGTATTCTGTGTTATGAGGTTAATGCTTATATTCAAGGACAGTCATCATAACAACAGATAAAAACAGCTCGTTAGAGTGATGCTCATTATTAACTGTCAGCTTTATCAGCAAATCCTAATGATTGGACACCAAGTTTTTAGACAATGGCAGAGTAAATGGATGAGAAAGGATTTTTAAAGATGTTTGTAAGAAATGTGTACTAGTACCAGACAAAATTATGTTTAAGGAAAACATTTTAGTATTATTTAATTATGTTTCTACTTAATTAAAATGCTTGCTGAACCTGGCAATTGTCATTGTAAAATAATCAATCAATCATTTATTTTGTCAAACATAGGTAGGGTTATAGATAGTTAGTGTTGAAAAATATGCGAACTATGTTTTGCCAATATATATCACATACAAAATCAAGTCATACAATAAAAATAATACAATTTAGGAACTTTGTCAAAAATTATTAAATTCCATTTAATATAATATGTCAATAACGTAATAATTATATATTATGTCATTATAATTTTGACTACAATCACATAAATAAATAGACAAAAATAATATTAAAGAATTAAATAATTAGGAAGTCGGATCCTCAAGTGTAATTTGGTAAAGGATCAGAAACATTTCTTCTGAGCTTTAAAAGCAATGTCTCTATCAGTCGAGTTGCCCCAGAAAATGATTCCATACCTAATGCTAGATGCCACATAGGCATTATAAGATATTTTCTCTGTAATGGGATTAACTGACTTTAACAGTTTGTACAGAGCATATGCAAACTGGCTGAGCTTTTTGGACAAAGCATCGATGTGACATTTCCATGTCAAACGAAATAAATAAAATAAAATATAAAATAAAGTTTATTGTTTTTCAACCAGCAAAATCAAAATGTGTGCATATGGGAATCATCTCCATTTTTATTGTCACTGGGTATTTTAAAGAAAGCTGCTAAAGTATCGCCACAATCTGATGAATAGTTTAGAAATGCATATGAGGACAAACATTATTTTTACTAAAATATTTAAGACTAGCTTCTGATCGCGACTTCGTTCGCGTGAAAGGTATTTCCCGAGTAAATTCCGATTATGGGATAAAATGTAGTCTATGTATTATTCCAGGATGTCTACCATCAAATTTCATTCAGATCCATTCATTAGTTTTTCCATGAAAGAGTAACAACATCCTCACAAACTTTCACATTTATAGTACTTATTAGTAAGAAGTAAGATTTGTAAGAAGTAACAAACATTCATACATTCATCCTCACAAACTTTTGCACTTATGATATTAGTAAGAAGTAAGTTTTTACCATTTGTAAACCTAACTGGAAGACAGTGGCGGGCGGGAAAGACTTTCCAGCCTCTATAAAGAGGCTCCACACATCCTTGCCAAAGCGCTCCATCACTAAGTATCTGTAGGTCACTCCATTGGACTCATGAGAACCCCTGCCAAAGTATGTGGGCATTCCAAGGCTGGTTAACTTTTTGCTCTGCATGAATTTTGCAACTGAAAATAATATTGATTACTGCGATTCTTCACATTCTTGTTTTAATTTACATTTCCCAATAGCTTTTAATTATCTATATATTTTTTATATAATAATAATAATATTAATTATAAATAAAATATAATTAATTATATAATAATAATTTAATCCATGCTCTGTATGGTGTTGCAGCATTATAACGTTTTATGTTTCGAGATAAATTTTGTGTTAGTTTTTAAATACAAAATTCTACCTTTTTATGTCTGACTTTAAATTATCACAAATGCAACTCGCATAGTTTTGATAATGTTAACCTGTCTAAAAAAGACAGACTAAAAGATGCAAAAATGGGTTTGGTTTCACAATGCCATGTCTGGCTGTATACAACATAATTTCATGATTACAAATACAGAATAAATTAATATTAATTAGTTTTTATGAGATACAATAACCTCAGATATTGTTGAAACAAGTGTTCCCAGTACATAATCATTATAGCATAAAGCATACTTATATTATCAGAATATTTACATTATCATTTTACAAACACAAATAATTATAATAAACTAGTACTCACGTGGGGCTTCGCTCCCGTGGATTCTATCACGGTAAAAACATAACTCTCCTTTTTTGCAGTCGGTTAAAAAGTAGCCTATAACCTTCCTCAAGCTTCAAGCTACTTCCATACCAAATTTTATCCAAATCCACCCAGTACTTTCGAAGATTAGCGCGTTCAAGCAAACAAACAAACAAACAAACAAACAAACTTTTCCGCTTTATAATATTAGTATAGATTATTGTGGTTATTACTGACTGACTGACTGATTGCGTTTTACTGACTGATTCTTGCAAGTGTTTATGAGGTGTTTATGAGACGATAATATGTGATGATAACTCAGTCCCTAAGACGACCCACTGACCAAATCTTTAGCAATGTTTTTCTTGAATTTACACTTTTTGCTTGAATTGTAGTTGATAGTTAGCTTTATTATTGTACTTTAAACAATAAAAGATAATCAGTGATAAGAACCAAGTGTGTAACTACTTAAACATGTTACTGATTTATTTGAAGTAGGTACTTTTAGGAAAATTTACATGAAATAAAATCATTTTGATGAATACTTACTATCATCTTTTTTGGCATTCCTGAGGTAGAAATTAATTTCAACAAACAGTGGCCCGTTCTCATGTGGTTCCTGTAGGAAAAGGATCATACTGCCATTATCTGCTAGTAGGATAATATGGAGACGTTATTAAACGTTGATTTCACTTACAATTTTGATAGCATATGGATAATCAGATCCTTTTGCCTTCAAGGTGTGGTCACAAGCAGAATATATTTCTCCAAAACCTCCAACGCCTATGGAAGGTCCTATCCGCCACTCCTTTTTGAAGATATTGTCTTTTATAACTTCTCCAGTTGGAATAGGAGCTGGCATATTATAACCAGCGGCTTTTCTCATTGGCGCTGCCTTTTTTACGCGCCCGGCCATATTTATTAAATTTATTTAGCACAATTAACAAAATGACATTGAATACCACTATAAACTAAATAAATTGCAATCGAAATACGTTCGAATTTTCGAAATAATTCAAATCACAGAACATATATACCCTTCAAATCAAAAATCAACAATGGGGCGTGCAACTGTCAAAGTGGCGCTAGTAGCACACTTACCCAAGGATCTTCTACCGTTTAGGTACAAGTTCCTTGCACTTACCAATATCAAAGCAGTTTCTCTATGGAACAGTAATGAATTCCTAAATTAGAGACAGTTATTGAGAATTTTTCGATTAAAGAACATGTATTATGTTCTTTAATCGGAAAATTGTACAGAAATACACAACAAATAAGTTTATGTGGCGGGAATTTTGAATATAAAAAATAATATTCGTAATTCCCGCCACATAAACATTTTTTTTTAGATTTTTTTTTTAAATATAATTTAGCTTTTGCACCTGCAAGATAACTTTTCAGTTTTCTTGCAAGTGCAGAAGCCAGCTGGAACAAAAGAAAACAGTATCACCCATATTCAAAGTCGTGGCCTCGAAAGCTAATTGACTCACACCTCATTCGAGGAAGCCTCAAGGAGAGCCTCGAAAGACCCTCAAAATCGATATTCAAAGTCGACTCATTGAGGAAATTATGAGGATCCTCGAATGAGTGTGAGGTGAGGTAATACGTCACTAATACGTCATCATTTTGGAGGAATATCTTCGAGTTTGTTTACTTTGAGAGCAGTTAGCGTGCGCGTTATCTGTGGTTTCCAACTTGAAGTGTCAACACTTGTTAAATGAACGCATAACATAAATAAAGAAACCCCTTGTCCTTTGGGATTTTTAATTGGAATATGAGTACAATCATTGCATCCTATAGCTCCAGGAAATCCAGCAATACGGTGAAAACTGATCTTCACATCAGCTCGCTCAGCAACGTCAGGTTTAATAAAGCGTCTTATTTTTAATGCCAATATTAATTTTAGAAATTCTGGCTACAATTCACAATCACAGCATCTTTATTGAAGCGAAATCTAATTTTAAATTCATTTTCATCATAAAACTCAAATGGATTATTTGCATCTCGTTAATAGCGTCGCGATATGTAATCGTAAGGGTTATCGTACACCATATTCAATATATTCTTTAAAAGATATTATGGAAATCGGATAAAATACGCGTACTTTGGTTGAAAGTTCGTTGTTATCTTCCTCAAGGAAGCTTCAAGGTAGATGCCGACGTACCTTAAATTTGACAGTTGGTTCCTCACCTCTCACCTTACCTCGACTGAGGAAACTCTTTGAGGTGAGGAGAAAAATTGCAACTATGAATATCAAACCACCTAAGTTCGGTTGAGTCGAGTCAAGGAAATCACGAGGTTTCGACTATGAATATGGGTGTATGTGTTGATTGTAAATGTAAAAAATATTTATTTCTTTCATTACAATATTGTGGTACGTAAAATAAAGTTATAAGTACAGAAAAAATATTGTATGCAATTAGACCATTAATAAAATGACTATCGACGACACAATAATAATTATAAAGTCCATAATTCACATTCTGGAAACTTGTTAGAAATAAAATAAGTAAGGTTCCATGATCCAAATACGTGAATTTTATTTAATATAGATTTTTACAAAGCATGACAAGAACAGACAGATGAGTGATGAGTGACACATAGAACAATTCAATTTGAAAATGTTCTTTCTTTTAAATTCTCATTTATCCTCTTTCAACACTCCTCCTTAAATGAGATCCTAGAGCCAGTCCAAATCCTCCTCAAATTTGCATTCCTTTCATACATCTTTCATGCTTTTCTCTGCTAAGCCCTTTCGTAAAAACATCTGCAGGCATCTCGTTCGTCGGAAGATAACTTAGCCTTACCTTGCCCATTCTCACCATTTCCCGAATGTAGTGATGCCTCACATCTATATGTTTTGTCCTTCGATGATGCATTGGATTCTCAGCAATTTGAATCGCAGACTGACTATCACTTAATAATTCTACGTCTTCATTAGTTCCAGTCAATTCGGCTAGAAGTGCAGTTAAGAATGCAAACTCTCTACACCCCTCTGAAAGTGCTACATATTCAGATTCTGCACTTGAGAGTGCTACTGTCGTTTGTTTACGACTTTCCCATGCTATGGGACCACCTCCAAGTGTGAATACAATGTAGTGACATAGTACCTGTCACGCATTTACCATACCTTCGAACGATTACCAATTACCTCCGAACCAGTACCTTTACCTTCAAACCAAATAATTACCAGTTTACCACTCAACACTGAACCAATTACCATACCACGTTTTTGACATTCCGAAAAGAAACAGAGAAAGCAATCATCTTGAAAAAGACGTTGGTTTGTAAAGAAACAGGATAACAGCACGAGCACAGCACGGCGTCATCACAACACCGCACTCGCCGGCCATATCGCTTCGAAAGAAGCGGTTTGTTTGCAAGCATGCAATCAGGCAGAGCAAGCGTAGCACCAGTTCCCTCCGCATCTTCATATTCATATCGCATACGTAGATGGACACGCGGCGCTGACGACACACGGCGGGAAAACTCTTGAACAGCAGACATCTTCACTCGACGGCAGCTCACGAAGAAAAGGACCGCGTCCGCTTTTTTTTTTTTAGGTAGGGCCACTCGTAGATCAGCTCAGTAAGGCTGTGCGTCTACTTAACCGGTCTGTCCTGTGGTGACCTCTAATAAATTAAAGGCCCCCAGCCAGGGCTTACAAACTAAAGTTTACTTACAGCTAATGACCGCACGCTAAGGGCACTCCCTCTGGAGTACGGGCCTCGGCATAGCGGGGTCATTTTGGGAGGGCAGCAAAGGGACAGGCTGGGTCGTATTTAGGGGAGTATTTATTGCTACTGGCTCAGCATCGCGGGCTGGCTCGTTTGGCAAAGGTCGGGGAGGATTTCCATTACAAGTACGCGGACGTCACGATGGGCCTCGTCGGCGAGGCCGGAATACGGAACGCGTTTTGTATGTGTATTTTCTAAGAGTGCTGGTTTCCCTACTGCCCTCTTGTAGGATGGTGGTGGGGTCGTCGGGCTCGTCTAGGACGTTGCGCGGGCGACGAACCCGAGAAATCTTGGAGGGTCTGTATCGGGCGGCCGATACGATCAGGGGGTTAGTGTGGGTATCAGCAGAGGTGAAGTAACGCACTGACATGCGTTTCAACACTTGCTTTATGGTCGGGAGTTTGAGGTCTACGTGGAGATCCTCATTCCTCAAGAACCAGGGCGCGCCCGTGGCCTTTCGGAGAAAACGGTTCTGAATGACTTGCATCCTATGGATCTGATTGGGACTGGCATGAGCAAACACCGGACAGGCGTACGTCATGATAGGACGTATGCATGTCGTGTAGATTCGGATTTTACATCTAAGGGAGAGCTTACTGTGTTTATTCAGCAAGGCGTGGAGCCTACCGAGAGCGAAAGCGGCTCGCGAGCGAACCGACTTTATGTGCTCACTGAAGTTAAGGAACTGGTCGAGGATCACACCTAAGTATTTGGCTCGCTTCTCCCAAGGGATTGGCTTGCCAAACATAGTGATCGGGCGGGACCGCGTCCGCGCCCCACTCCGATATATATAGGTCCGCGACGATCTAGTGCCGCGGGCAAGAATGCGTTCCGCGCCCCGCGCGCGTCTCGCCCGGCGGTGCTTCGCCATTGGTCGAGAGCTTAGAAACTGTGTTTGTCATGCCTAGATACAATCATAACCAATGTATATATAAGCAGGTGTTTCGTCAATAAATTATTCAGTATTGATTCAGTATTCAGTTAACAATCTGACGTGAGTTTTATTACCCTCGAATGGATACCAAGTAATCCCAACACACCCTTCCAAAACAAAACCAGTGTATGATTTTCGATCACACACATCGCCTGCGTGATCAGCATCTACATAACCAACAAGCTTATTCCCTGTCTTTTTAAATGTTAGTCCGAATTTTTTGGTTGCATTCAAATATCTTAGCACACGCTTTGCAGCTGTGTTTTGTCGTAACAGCTGTTAAATTGGCTCAAATAGCTAACTGCGTATGAGATATCCGGTCTTGAACATACGGCTAAGTACATTAACGAACCAATTAGTTCTCTGTATGGTAGTTCCATTGGTGGAATGTAATTTTTATCCTGTGGTTTTACAAGTTTAATCCCACTTTCAACAGGAGTCTTTACACTCTTACAGGAACTGATTCCAAATTTCTTCAAAATTCTCTCAAGATACTCAGTTTGATTGAGTTGTATAGAGTTGTCCTGTCGTTTGATTTTCATTCCAAGAAAGACATCTACCTCACCTAGATCTTTCATCTCAAATTTTCTTTTAAGTTTTTCTTTCAATTTTATTCTCTCCTTCTCATTGTTCCAAAAAATAAGAATATCATCTACATAAACTGCTATAATCATCATACAGTCATGTTTCTTTCTTCTGTAAACACATGGTTCAGTTTCGCATCTCTTGAAACCTATGTCTAATAACACCTTGTTCAATTTCTCGTACCATGCTCTGGGAGCTTGCTTTAGACCATAAATAGCTTTCTTCAGTAGACAGACATGTCCTTCTTTACCTTTTTCTTCAAAACCTTTCGGTTGTTTTAAATAAACCTTCTCTTTTAAGTCTCCATTTAAGAACGCGGTAACGACATCCATCTGATCAACTTTTAGATTATTTTTAACTGCTAGCGCCAAAAGTAGCCTCAAAGTACTGTGGCGTATTACAGGTGCAAAAGTTTCGTTGTAGTTAACCCCTTTTATTTGAGAAAAACCTCTGGCTACGAGTCTCGCCTTATACCTTATCTTCCCCGGCTCTTTTTTTATTCTAAAAATCAATTTAGAATCTACGCAGTAGCCATGTGCTTTTTCTATTAACTCCCATGTTTTGTTTTTCTTTAATGCATTAAGCTCTTCTTGAATAGCTTTATGCCACTTATCTTTATCAACTCTTGATAAAGCTTCTTCTATAGTTATAGGGTCTTCCTTTATATCTTCTGCATAATAGATAATGTAATCATCGAAATTTTTCAATTTCCTTTCTCTAAGAGGATATCTTCTTTCAGGAACATTGTGTGTGTTTTCACATTCCAGTACAGGACCTTCACTGCCTTGCACTTCAGTTTCAGAAACATCTACTCCTTCAACTATGTTTTCCACACACTGTTGTTCACAAGTGTTTTCCAAACTATGTTCAGAACTATTACTGTCCGGCTGTTCAGATTCAAGAACTTCCAATTCTCCACATTCAAAAAATTGATAATTTTCAGCATTAACTTCTTGGATCATTAAAGGTCTCTCCCAGACGTCATCCGATGGCATCATTTCTACAATTTCTTTATTATCGTTTGCATGAACCTTGATTTGATTTTCAAAGAAAACTACGTCTCTTGCTTTGTACAAGCAATGGGTTACAGGGTCTAAAAGTCGATAACCCTTAGTTGTTTCACAATAGCCGACAAACAGTAGTTCTTTAGTCTTTGAGTTAAACTTTTTCCGTTTCTGTTTCGGAACATGCATAAACGCCCGGCAACCAAATACTTTTAAATGCCTCAGGTCAACCTTTCTTTTAGACCATGCTTCTTCAGGCGTCATCCCTTTTACAGCACGTGTAGGACATCTGTTTTTCAGATAAACCGAAGTATTGACCGCTTCAGCCCAATACTTCTTGTCAAGTTTCGCTTCTTCAAGCATGCTTCTGGCTCGTTCTACAATTGAACGATTTGCCCTCTCACTCACTCCATTCTGTTGCGGTGTGTATTCCACTGTCAGCTGGTGGGTAATACCATTACTACGCAGAAAATTATTTACACGTTCATTGACGTAGTCGGTTGCGTTGTCCGTCCTAATCGCCTTGAGTTTTTTACCAGTCTGATTTTCGACAAGTGTTTTAAACTCTACCAACTTCGAGAATAGTATTTTCATGTTGTCAAGTCCCAAATGTCCAAGTCTGCGATGCCATAGCTGGACTTCATCATCAACTTTTGTTTTTAAAGGTGAAAACATGTGAGGGTTAGAATTAGGCTTTACTACATAAATCCCTTTCTGTTCCTTACATACCAACTCAGCTTTGCCATTCACTTGACATTCTTCTGACTTATACAACTCACAACCTCTTTTCGAAAATACTACCACAAAATTACGATTCACTAATGTACTTACACTTAATAGATTCGTAGCTAACTTGGGCACATAAACAGCTCCCTTTACACTCACGTTCAACTCATCTGAACAGACATCACCTCGACCTTCACCTTCCACCCTGTTCCCATTCGCGCATGATATTTGGACTGGCTCATTCAATCTCTCATAATTGTTTAGCCAATCTTTCCTGTTCGTCATATGAAATGACGCTCCAGAATCCAAAATCCACTCTTGCGAAATGTTTCTATAGGTATAGAGTGCCGTATGTGTGGTATGTGCATGATTGTAATGCTTCTTGGGGCAAAAACGAGCTTTATGTCCTTCCCCACAGGCCCACACACATAGCATTCAATCTTCTTATTTGCTATCTTTCCTTTACCCTTTCCATTTGCTTTCCAATAGCTTTTCTTTTTAGCAGCACTCAAAGCATTCTGCGACGAATCCTCATGTGTTGAAGTAATGTCAATCTGTAGCAATTTAGTTTTAACGTAGTCTGTTGTTAACGTTATATTGCTATTTTCGATAGCCATCCTCATCGGCTCGTACTGTTCTCCTAGTCCTTGTAGCATAAGTGCAGCCAGTAGCTCATCATCTATTTCTTTGCCCATATCTGCTAGCTGATTGGCTAGCGACTACTGTCGACACAGTGACAAACTCGTGGCCCACGTGCTCAGCTTCTGGCTAACTAGTCGTCCTAGCAATCGACATCTATTATTAATTCCTTGGTCTTCGAAGGCAGCTTTTAAAGCACCCCAGCTCTGCTTGGCTGTAGTTACTTTCTTCATTTATTCAACAATAATCGCTATAATATGGGTAAAACAATAAAAAGTAACGTGCGAAAGCCGCTACATACTATGATCAGTAAGTTTGAACAAAAACAAGAAGAGAAAGAAATTGATTTCCAAGAGAAACAACAATTTTTACATGCGATCTCAGATTTTTTAGGTTAGTACGACTTTGTAATGTTGACCCTTGGTGGCTGATTATTAGATATATTTACGATATTATGATACTTTTTCTTATCTTTATAGATAATATTGGAGATATTCAAGGAATCTGCGAAGTTAAAAACCATGTTGAAACGTTAGCAAATTTAGAGAAAAAATCTTTAATAGACACTCAGACTAAGTTCTTAGAAGAAACATCTTCATAAACTGGTATGTATGTTACGGTTAAGAATGTTTTATTTGATTGTTCTATTTCACAAAGTTGTGTTATTTGATATTATGAAACTATTTGGGTACCATAATTTCTTAATATGCATTTTATTATTTGTTTTGCAGAGGTTGGTGTCACAACACTAAAAAAATTAAAAAGGAAGGATCTGTGAATGAAGGGATGTGGAGCACTCCAGGAAAAAAACGCCCTCACAAAAGCTCAGTGTCGTATTTAGACAGTTTTGATATTGATGCAATAAGAAATAAAATCAATGAATTTTATATTCTGAGAAAGGAGGTTCCGACATTGCGAACATTGTTGTAAGAATTACATATACATAGTGGATGCAGAGAAACTCTACGTAAAATATTAATTGCTAATGGGTATGTGTTGAAGAAAAATAAAAATGAACGAATGGTTCTTGTCAAACGTTTTGATATTGCTGCTTGGAGACATCGTTATCTACGAGAAATTGCTGCCAAACGAACGGAAGGAAAACCAATTATCTATTTAGATGAAATATATTTATATACACAAGAATTATAAGCCTAAAATGTCATGGGAAGGTCCAACAACGAGTGCTTCCCCGCAATCAAGCCCGCTGTAACATATCTCTACAGAGAAAAGACTACTACCACCATGACATGAATGCCGAAAACTTCAATAAATGGTTAAAAGAAAAATTGATACCTAATTTGAATGAGCCCAGTGTCATTGTGATGAATAATGTGAGTTACTACACTGTACAACAGAATAAATTACGAAGATTGCCTAACAAAAGCAGAATTGTTATGTTTAGTTAACAAACATAAACCCGAGCCCCTGTACGTAGCTGACGAACTTTTGAAACAATGCGGCCATTAGGTACTGAGATTGCCACTTTACCACTGCGATCTCAACCCGATTGAGCTTATATGGAGCTCAGCTTAGCGTATGGTGGCAAAAAAAAAACACTAATCTGCCCGTAAAAGAAACAGAAACACTGATAAAAACCACATTTGGCCGAATAACTGCAGAAGATTGGAAAAGACAAATCATGGAAAAATTCATAATAAGTGTAGGTTATGACGACTCCACTGATACGGAAGAATCCTTAGTGGTTGAATTTTTAAGATCGGATTTTGAGTACGATGATTAAATAATTATCATACTCAAAACGCCTAGTAGTTGATTAAACAAATTATACAATTAAACAAAATATTATGTAAATAAATAAATAAATCTACGCATTCGTTTTTTTATTCAACCCATGACAGTCAAGGCTCCGTGACACCAGACGGAGTCTTTAAAAACATTATATGGTATTATCCCTAAATTAGAAATTAAGTTCGTAAACAACTATTATACAAATTGATTGTCGTAAATAGATAAAATTTCCAAGTATCAAAACGTTTTTCTGCTACTATAGTCAGTAATACCACATAAAGATTTTTTGAATTTGCCGCGTTTTCTCAGGACACGCTTTCGTTAGCCAGACTCTAACACAATTTTTTTTACAAGCTCGTGTATATGTATAAATGCTCAGTTCATATTTAAATAAAACTGTTAATTAGTAGATTTTTACTAGATGACAAACAACTACTTGCTAAGGCTTCTTGTTGCAATATTTGATTCAGTTAAATTTTATACTATTAAAATGTTCACAGTTTTATACATGTAGTGTAGGTATAATTATATTTATCAGTAGTCATCTTCTATTAAATCGCATGCTGTATAGGATTTTTATGTTTCATGATCAGTCTGCATTAATTTATCCATGGAAAGCAGCAAAATGAAGACTAAATGTTTTTTAATTATGTTCACACATTATTACTTAATGTGAGCTGTTTAACCTTTTGACCGCCACAGTCGTGTATAGACGACAAGCCAAAATGAGCCCAGCACGCCACTGTCGCGACTGCGTGACAGAATTTTAAACGTAAATAAATATCATAAAACAGCATTGTTTTGTTCATTTCCCTTGTTAATTATATACCTTATCTCTTCTTTATTTATTTGAAGTGAACTGCTTTCGTCAGGTTTCATGTATAGTAACATAAGAAGACAACAAAGAAAACCAGTTCTAAAGTTCTAAAAACTCGAGTCCTCGACGCCACAGTCACCATAACAGGACACGTAGTGATGTAGATACCAGTCAATAAAACAAGAATATCGACCACGGCGGCAACCTACGTTATACTTAATTTACTCTGAATTCTGCACTAATAAATAGATAAAACATTTGATATTGAACTTTTATGTTTGAGAAATCAAGAAAAAATTATAGTACTGAACTATACGCTCTTTAAAAGTCGAGTGTTAGTAGATTATCGATTAACTGTAATTACCAAAATGCCCATCTCTATCACACTGTTGTATTGTCTGTTCCGGGGACGCCGCAGTCGTTGACAGTCCCATGACGTCAAACGCGGATTTTTTTCAAATAGAGTAGTATATTTACTGTTATTAAATATTATTAATAATGGAGGACTATAATATGAGTAGTGAAGGCTTATTAAATATACTGCAAGGAGTCGCCAATTACACGTTTATCATACAATACAGTGCAATTACTTCAGCACTGATGTCATCAGTTAGTGGCGATACACTATACTACATTATGATTATGATGCATGTGTGCTATGTTGATCATTGCACACGCGTTTCATACGACGTTTTTCAACACTCTTACGAGGTAAAAACAGATTTGTATTGTTAAATATTAACTTGGATGGAAAATATGTGGTCGACGAGTCGTTGTTTGTTGATGAGGTTAAAAAAATCGTACATCTCCGACCTCCGACTAGTAAATAGTTATGTGTGGCGTTATAGCACTAGTGCAGTAATGTAAAGTAAAAAGCACACGTTTCTAATACACTGCATTATGGACCTAATAGCGGTTCATTAAGAGCCACTTTTTTATAATTGATAGGCTTGTGTTTGACCATAATCCCACCTGATGTTAAGCGATGATGTAGTCGAAGATAAAGCACGCTTGCCTAGAAGTAACCTATTCACTCTTGACTTAAAGACTCCCAGGTTGTAACTATCAGGAAACACAGACACCGGCGGGGAATTCCACTCCTTAGCCGTACGCACAATGAAAGTATTCCCAAAACGTTTCTTTCGTATGGGTGGGATGTCCACCATATAACGATGGCGCATCGCCGTTTGTCTTGTAGTCCGATGATGGAACGGGCTTGGTGGAATAAAAAACATTAAATTGATTGTTCTTTCAAAGAAACTTACATTTTATTACTTGATACTGTTGAAAGTACAAAACAATAAGAATAAATATTTCGATATTATTAATAAGTATCGGTGTCGCACCTCTAGAGCAAAAGCGAGCAATTTCAAGAAATCCGTGCCAGCTGCGCCACTGTCGTCATAGAGTGACAAAAAATTACTTCATGATGGACAATAGTGCTGTGATGGTATTGACTTGGTTTTATCGATTGTTGATAGTATTTATGGATTTAAATAATAATAAAGACCGTAAATGTGACACAGATTACTACATTTATGTCATAAAGGATAAAGCGGGTTGAAATAAAACTCAACACAAGAATGGTATAATAATCTTCATTGAAATTAAAATCTATGTTAAAAAATATTGTCAGTTTTCCATGAGCTTTATCGATGTAATTTCGACCTCACTACTATTTTGTAGGTATTAAAGATTGAATTCGGAGCTTGGCGCCGACGGCACGCTTTTGCTTTTTTGACGTGGCGGTCAAAAGGTTAAGCCGCCGGTGCCTCCTACCCTTATATTGCTTAATGTACAGGTCAGTTCACATTGTCCAGTACATACGCACATTATACGGCACCCTGTGGCACTATCTGTTTTAAATTATATTTTTTTTTTCTGTTTATAGTAGTTTCATTTTAAATTCTAATTATTTTCAATCACTGAATTTTAACTTTTATCTGTGTTTTACATTAGTTTTTATTTATTTATTACATGTGTGTACGGAGCAGAACAAATCTAATTAATTTATATTAACTGTCATGTGCAATATTTGAAAGATTTTTATGCATACTGCTCTTCTTGTATACAAGATTAGTGAATAAAATGAAAGTAGGTATGTAAATCCTCCGTTTTATGTTTTACAGTGATACTTCATATCGTTGAAATTATTAACAAATAATTTTATGATAGCAGCCATAATTTTAATAACTTGTTTTTCTATGCGGCTACTCCACATATTGAAATATATTCTATTTAAAGAACTAACTAATTTTACAAATTGTTACTTGTAATACAGACAGTAATATTTTAGCGGCGATACCAAAATAAATTAGGGGTTTTTTCGTCACCATTAATTTCACTATTCCAGCAAGTATGGATTAAATTTTTGGTTATATGTTTATTGACTATTTCATTAATAGTCGCCATTATAATTTTTAAATTTGGATGATCAACAGTGTCTAACTACTAACTTCTTGGAAAAAAATTAGTCAGTAAACTGTTTATTTCCTATTAAGATAGAAAGTTCAGTGCATCTTTTTCTTACTATTTCATTATAAAAAGGACAGAAAATATTAGTTTATTTCTGTCAAATTAGTCAGCGCCTGACGTAAATTGACGTATTTTTAGTAACCAATTTTTTAATCGAGTCTAAAATTGTCTATGGAATATCTTAATTTGACAGGACTAAACTAATATTTTTCTTCTGCTTTTTTCTTAATGAAATAGAAAGAAAGTGCGTTGCCAGGGCCAAAATTCGTGGTGGCAAGGCATCTGCCGGAGATTTTTCGCACGCCCTGCTCCGCCATTACCCGATCCGCTACCAAGACCAGGAATAGCGGAGCTGCCAGGGAATGGGGGCCGTGCGTAATTTGTGTCAATCATAATGAGGGTGGGGGGGCAGGATCGGATCATGAATTTGTGGGGCCCTTGGCTACAACTGCTAGGGGGCCCCTTAATCATTCAAATAATTGTTATTTTGTCAATAAACTGTTTTCTATTTGATGAAAATACTGGCTGGCATGAAAATACAGGGCTAAAATGGATTAAATTGAATTTATTTAATAAGAGTTCGTATTTATATTTTTTTTTTGTTGCTGATAAGTCCGCTCTTGACCTTGATCACGCCTGATAGTAAACGACAGATGAGGTATACTACAGGACGACATAGCACAGAAGTTGCCTGTTCACTCTTACTTTAAAGATGGCAGACGGGTCATATGTGGAAAAGAACACAGATGCCGACAGAGAGTTCCAAACCGATTCGAAGACCGGTCGAAGTCCGACCGAAGTCCGACCGACAAAGTGCGCACAATAAATGTAGAGGAGAATTACATAGTATGACAAAGTGGTATATTGACCAAGTGAGGATGGTGCACTGTAGTACGTCTGGTATATTAATACTGAAAGCCATTACCAATGATATTGCCGTTATTCATGAAATCAGTCATCGTGTTTTTTTTCTATATATTTTATTTCTATTTATCAAAGTAATCACCCATGCAATCGATGCATCTTTTCCAACGCACTGGTAGCTTATTGATACCCTTCTTGAAGAAATCAGTTGGACGGGAGGCAACAAATTCTGCAAGAGCATTTTTACTGCCTCTATGATGTTGATTTTTGAGAGAAGTCTGTAGGTGCAAGGTCTAGTGAGTACGACAGATGGCGGAGAACTTCCAACACCAGCTCTTGTAACTTGTAGACCGTCTGCTGTGTAGTATGAGGACGCACGTTGTCGTGCAAGAGCAGCGGAGCCGAGCGATTGATTGACCAAAGCTGGTTGGCGATGTGCGAGCTTCTCCATAATTGTGTTCAGTTCTGCAGTAATGCTCATCCTGTTTGGTAGATAACTCATTACACCAGGGTTAGACCACCAAACAGGGACCATCACTTTTCTAGGGGTCAGTTTTCGTTTAGGAAAACGTTTAGATGCTAATCCAGGATCCAACCAATTTCGCTTACGATTGTCGAACAGGATCCATTTTTCACCGCAGGTAACAAAATTATTTCGTTTGTGTGCCTGTTAAGCAGTGCAAGGTACGTCTCGATGCGTCTCTCGCGGTGATGACACTGAGTTCGTGGGGCAGACGTCAAGCTTTTTTACCTTGCCAATTTGACGCAAGTAAACCAATATTGTTTTGATACTAGCGTTGAAAGCTGCTTCTAATTCAGCCGCAGATTGGGTGTCATCAGCTCCCACAATCGCCTTTAATTCTTCATCGACAACCACAGGGTTCATTTTTCAGGTCGAAATTTCCAGATCGGACACGAGCAAACTAATAACGGGTGGTGCATTCATTTTTAGAGTTCGTTTTGTAAACGTCGTTGAGGTTGTGGGCCGTAGGTACAAGGGGCACGGTTATGCCAAACTTTGAAACAAGAATTCCAAATTATAAAATAAAATTAATTTGAAATTATAATTATTAGCCAAAACAATATGATTATCGAACTCAAACTCAACATATTTATTTCACATAGGCCCACATGGGCACTTAAAATACGTCAGAAGTTAGTTCATGGTTTGAAATTGGTCGTTTTCTAGGGAGAAAAACCGGCAAAAAAACTCCACAGTATCCATGATACAGATTAAGAGGACAGTATATGATTTAATATTATAATTTGAAATTGCCAGTACGGCAAAACAGCGATTTCATAGGTAAAGCCCTGTTATTAAATATCAAATATTTATAAATTATTTAAAAATTAAACATAACTGACAACGAGCAGTACTGAAAGTGATGCTCTTTAACCATGAGACTTCTCTACTGACCAGCTATATTCTGACGCACAAATCCTCACAGTCAGACAGCTATATATCCTCCGTTCTATCCAGCGAAGACACCGTACTCTTCCTCTAGACAAAAACCTACTCCAAAGGCGCAAAGGTTTTCCAGTATGCAAAGCAATCCCTTGTCGATATGCATTTGCAAGTCGTCAATTTTAGCACAAAGTTCACGTATTTATAACAAAATAAATAAAATTATTTTCAACTATAGACTCACCACTCCCGAATTAAAAAAACTTAAGAACTGGCTACTTCTTTTATCTTATGACGAAGCAGAAAAAATATTGTGTATCGAAACTTAAATTTATTTATACCAAGGAACTTGTACCTGAAGATCCTTGATTTATACTCCTATGGAATCATACTATCTCTCATTCACACATAAGCACACCGTCGCCCGGACACGCATATACACACACCCACTCACACAAATACATACACACACAAACCTTCCAGACACTCATAAACACACACACAACCTTCTTTTGCTGTTGACAACAGAAAAATTGTAACCGAAATGTCACGGTCGTGTTATTTATTGCCAATGCCGAAATATTTCCGACTCCTAAGATCTGCGTACCTAGTTTAGACACTACTGCCTACTACTGACACTAATTTTTAGATTTGCTGTACAACCTACTGTTTTTCTTTTATGTATTACGTGTCTTTTCTTATATACAAATAAATTTTATCTTATCTTATCTTATATTGAAGGAAAATATGCAAAGACTTTACAAACTAGCAGTCGGGTAAAAAGAAGCCTATAACACTTCTCAAGCTTCAACCTACTTCAATACCAAATTTTATCTTAATCCACCCAGTACTTTCAAAGATTAGCGCATTCAAAGAAACAAACTTTACTGCTTTATAATATTAGTGTAGATTTCTTAAATTAGGAGCATTGTAGGATTATATCATAATCAGATTACTTTCAATTATTATATGTACGATAATTCACAAATTTGAGCGGACCATCCAGAGTGCAAACATTTGTCAGTTATCGTGTAGCTCAACTTTGAACTTAAGGAGCTCAACGATCTGACGAACAGTATCAAAGTAAGGACATTTGGGTATGTAAGACAAATACTCAAACAGCCATACATCAACTATAAATTATACTATATAACTATAACTATAGATTTTCGATTAAATAAACGTTATATCCAATAACGTTATACGAAATAAGTTTTAGAGTATATAAATGTTATGTCTAAAGAAATTACATCAACAGTTGGTATAACTCACTATCTTGTGAACGTTATTGAAATGAAGATATACCAAATAACTTTTTATGATATGAGACGCACCCCGCTAAATCAGTACGGATTTGTTTCGAACAGACCAGTTAAAAAACCGTGTTCAATTCAATTGCACACTATTTTGTAAAACCTCTTTTAACGTTGCTTGACCGCAAAAACGTACTCAGTTGACGCGAGTTGAGCACGGGTTGGTTGAATTGTGTAGTAATACAAAAGCGTGTGTTTTTCGCGAGACCGATGTCACCAGTTGGACACGGAAAGGGAAATACACGACGATGATTTGGTGCATTCACTAGAGGTCAGTGAAGATGATGCGCCTCTACCATATGAAATAGAGATTGACAATAATGATATGACTGGTAGATCCTCGGTACATGAGAGATCCGTGATCCAGAATATGTAATTAATAAAAATAGGGGCAAGGATACAAACAAAGAAAATAAAACATGCGGGGGAAATGTCTCTGATGAAATATTAAATGAAGGCGAGAGACATGTATTCCAAGAAAATAGTGTAGTTATAGATTTTAGTAATTAATATTAAATCTTATATATTTTACATACTCTGACTTTTATTCGTAAGAAAATATCCATCAAAAAATTTAATTGGATGAATAATCTTTAATTAAATAATAAAATAATAGTTTAAAAATCACTAGAAAAACACGCTTTTATAAGTGCACGTAAAAACAAAAAAATTGTTCGCGCTTTTTCTTTTTTTTTGTAGTCTCCGTTTTCTTTGTGTTGCTGTTTCTTTTTTTATATTATTCCCATGAGTAGTGAACAATTAAACGATCAATCACCCCAGAGGATTTGAAAGTGACATCACAAAAAGTTGACAAAAAGGTTAAGAAAACCGATAACGGATTTTCTTTAGGTTTGTTATCCTGAAACCTGATCCTGTTTGAAACCTGATCGTGTTCAAAGTCCATTACGTGGCTTTTCTCACAAGTACAAACACGACTATGATACGATATTCCATCATGGAATGCCACTGCCTATCTTCCGTCTTCACCATCAGACCTTGAAACCTAATCGTGGTCAAAGTTCATTACAAGACACTTCTAAGAAATCCAAAACAGCTATGATACGATTTTCCATCATGAAGTTCCAGTTCATATCTTCCGGTTCCATCATCAGATCAGTTCGACAGTACCATATTATTGTATTGTCATCAGAACTACATACAGTTGCCAATTTTCATTACGCTACGACCCTTGGAAGATGGTTAAAGTAGTTACCTTAGATTCCATTACATAGTTAGTTACATACAGGTCGACCAAATAAAAACGTGATAAAAAGCGTAGTTTTGAAGCAACTTTTTGTTACTACTGATTTTAAGTAAATGAATTAAATAAAATCATAGTAAGAATTTGTTTACTACACTAGTAGTTCTTTTTCTTAGGTCAATATAGTAATATATATAGTAATAGTAATAGTAATATTTATTAAGGCCAAAAATAATTATACATGTTAACACAATTTAAAATTTAAAATATGATCATTTACTGTTACGGTCTGTTCATTTACACACGTTATATTATTTTTTGTCATTCTTAAAATAAAGAAGTTAAATTAAAAAAAAAACATGGTGTTTTGGGAATACAAGTTTGAATATGAGAATAATATTTTCACAACTTGCTCCAGGCATCCCAAAGAAAGTTCATTGGCAGATTCGCCAAGTCGTGGCTAAAGTTAATGTAAGGGAACAAATCACCACAGTCCACAGCCTCATTAGCCAGTTGATCGGCTCTCACATTTCCCGCGATACTACTATGGCCAGGTATCCAAGCGAGAGAAATTTGAAGACCTAATTTGGAGCATTTATATAAGAGACCTCTAATAAAAATAACTATGGGAAATATTGGTTTACATTTAAAAGGATTTCTTTTAATAGCCTGTAATGCACTTAGAGCGTCTGTAAATATTATTGCTTTTTCCAATTTCATGATGTAAATATACTCTAAGGCTTTGAACAGTCCAAAACATTCACCAGTAAATACTGATGATTCAGGAGGAAGCTTGATTTTTTGTACTATATTATACTGTGAGTGAAAAACCCCAACTCCAACATTTCCTAAAGAAGAGTGCTTAGACGCGTCTGTGTAAATATGATGCCAATTCTCCCATCGCAAGCCTTTGGAAAAGTTAAATGATTCTTTAACAAAATAATCATTTTTATTAATGCCTAAGTTCAGGATAACATCCGGAGAAAACACCAATGACTCATAAGAATGATTGAAGAGAGGAAATGATGGTGACTTGTAAATTGGAGCTTGCAAAGCCATAAACTTTTTATAGCTTATAATAAGACAAGGAAGAGATTTATTAGACCAATAACGAGAAGAATTGGTTTCGTCTAGAAGAGACTGCAATTTTTGACGTAACGGGTGATTAGAAAATTGAAATGAACGGAATAGAAATTTGTCAGAAAGATACTGACGTCGAAGTGAAAGAGGAGGATCTACAGTTTCAACCTGTAAAGCATTTATTGGGCTTGATCTCATAGCTCCGGTCACTATTCGCAGTGCTTTTGACTGAATTCTGTCTAATTTTTTAAAAGCAGTTGAATTTCCAGGTTCCAATAAAAATGTTCCATAGTCAAGCACACTTCTAACTATTGCGTTATATATTAATTTCAATGAATAGGGGTGGGCACCCCACCAGACCCCCGATAAACATCTCAATATGTTTATTCTTTGTTCACATCTTGCCGTTAAATAATCACAGTGTGGAATACCAGTAAGTTTACTATCCAAAACCACACCTAAAAATTTTACCGAAGATTTCACAGGTATTAAATTATCATCATAATATACAGAAACAGGGGGAGGAAGGCGCATCCTAGTAAAAAGTACAACTGTACTTTTAGAAGTAGATAGCTCAAGGCCATTGCTATCCATCCATTTTTTTAAAAGGCTAAGGCCCGATGTCATGGTATTGCAAGCCGTTTGTATAGAGCTGTGAGGGCAATATAAAAGAAGATCATCAGCGTATTGTAGCACTTTTACTTCATTGTTTAAAGAACTCTCAAGATCGTAAGTGTAAATGTCATATAATAAAGGGCTAAGAACTGATCCTTGAGGAAGACCTTTCCACACGACTCTAGATTCACAACTAGAATCCTGAAGTGTAAGTTTAATATACCTCTCAGATAACATGTTTAGAATGAAGTTTGTGAGTAAAATGGGGACATTTAACTGCTCCAGTTTATATTTTAATGTTGATATTACAACATTATCATAAGCAGAGGTTATGTCAAGAAAAGCAGAAATTATGGATTGATTCGAAGAAAATGCTAACCTAATATCAGTGACAAAGATGCTTAAACTATCTATGGTACTTTTACCTCGCCTAAAACCAAATTGACTCTCACTGAGTAATTTCTTGTTTTCTAAAAACCATTCTAACCTATTTTTTACTAAATGTTCTGTGATCTTTAGCAAAACTGATGATAGAGCAATTGGTCGGTAAGAAGTGCTATTGGATGGACATTTGTTGGGTTTGAGAATAGGTAAAATATCTTGTGCTTTCCAAGAAAGCGAAATATTTCCGGTTATCATAATTTTATTAATTAGTTTAAAAAAATATAAAAGAGATGTGTCACTCATATTTGATAGAAAAGAGTACGGAATACCATCTGCGCCTGGAGCAGAGTCTTTACTGTGGCATACAACAAGTTTAAGCTCTTCTAAACTGAATGGAGAATTAAGGTCACAAAGAGAATCTATTGTCGAAAGGGGAATAGAATTTGTAATAATCTTTTCCGGGACGTATGAGGGAGCTAATTTACCTAAAAAACTATTTACCAACTCAGGTGGAAGGAATGCGCTAGATGAATCTGAGAACGCCGATCTGAACCTTCTAATATTCCACCAAACCACAGATGGTTGAACGTTAGGGGAAATAGAGAGGCAAAATGATTTCCAGCTTTCAAATTTCTTTTTTTAAATACTTTTTTTGTCTCTGTAATTGAGGTGCTTAAAATATTAAAATTTTCTACGGTAGAATTTTTAAGGTAATTTATTTCACACTGTTTCCTTTTTTTAATTGCATCTGTGCAATCTTTGTCCCACCATGGCGGAGATGGGATTTTATTTTGTGACTTTTTGAAAGGAAAAAGTTTATCTGCAGTTTTTATCATGGCTTCGGACAAGGCATCGGCACAGAACTGTTCATTACCACATTTAATTTCAGGTAGAACGGACACTATGTTATCTAAATGCTCCTTATAAGTACGCCAATCAACATCCCCCAGTTTGTACTTCAGCCGTGGAGCGCTCTTAGAATAAGGTTTTTGATTGAAGGGAAATGATAAAACTATAGGAAAATGGTCACTGCCATAGGATGAAAGCATAACTTTCCAGGTCAAACGCGAAGCTACTTTGTCAGTGCATATTGACAAATCGGGTGCACTAGCACCTTCATGTGGGGAAGTGCGTCGAGTTGGAGACCCAGTATTTAATAAACAAAGATTGAGATTATCTAGAATGTCAAGTAAGGTGCTACCATAGTTATTTGTTGACGAACTTCCCCAGACTTCATGCTGGGAATTAAAATCACCTAAAACTATAAATGGTTTAGGAAGAATTGTAAAAATATTTACAATTTCATTAAAAATTACAACAGATGGACGAGGAATATATACAGAAACAAAACAAATATTATCTACAACTGCTGCAATAACAGAAAAATCATTACTATGAGGTGGGATTGTGAAAAATGAAAATGAATGATGATGTTTGATGAGTAAAGCAACACCGCCATACCCATCAGAGCGGTCTTCTCTGAGACATGCATACCTAGGGATCCTAAACAAAGACCCTGGTTTAAGCCATGTCTCTTGAAGAGCAAAAACAAAAGGTTTATATTTATTTACAATATGTATAATTTCTGACTTTTTATTAATTGCACTTCGGCAATTCCATTGTAAGACTTTGTTGTCCATGATTATTATTAGTTGATGATTGAGTAACTGCATTTAATACAGTGGCAGCGATGGACGGTGAAAGGTGATGTGTTTGAGTTAATGATTTTACCAAAGCAATGATTAGTTCATTTCATTAGTTTCAGATCATCCTTAGCGATGAGGGCACAGCCATCTTTTGATTGAGGAACATTCCTAGCAAGTTCCTGATGGAATTGCTGATCATAACCTTTAGAAAACTGGGGTGGGGAGCGAGGTTTAATAAAAACTGTTTTTTTATATGATATTTTATTTTGTTTAGATGGAGAGTAATCAAGGGGAACAGAAGCATTGATATGTCTTGAAGTTTTGGGAGAGGAAAGCAAGGCATCAGCAAATGATATTTTAGAAATTGTGGGATGAAGCTTTGAAGCTTCAGCATATGAAATACATGATTTGGCCATGGATTCTTTAATGATTTTTTGACGTTCATATTCTAAACATTTCTTGCTAGTAGCCTCATGAAAACCATTGCAAAGACAACAAGATAAATTATCCTCAGAGACTGTGTACCCTTCCCCAGAGTGACCTTGACCACACTTATAACAGCGGGGTTTGGACCTGCATTGAATCTTGACATGGCCATATCTACAACAATTGTAACATTGAATTGTTGGGTAAATGTACAGGTCAACAGAAAGTGCTGTATAACACATATATACACGCTTCGGAAGAATTTGGCCATCAAAAGTTAAAATAACCGTTTCGGTATTTTTTAATAAAGGTTTATCATCAAAAATAGTTTTTCTTTTAATTCTCCTTAGCTTTAATATTTTGCCACAACCAATTGGCACAGAGATGTTTTCTAATATTTCATCATCATTCCACTCTACGGGTATGCCTCTGACGACACCCATGCGAGTCACAGAAAATGTGGGGATAAAAGCTTTATAACATTC
The DNA here is from genome assembly GCA_943138885.2 of Tholera decimalis. Taxonomy (NCBI): domain Eukaryota; kingdom Metazoa; phylum Arthropoda; class Insecta; order Lepidoptera; family Noctuidae; genus Tholera; species Tholera decimalis. Next base: position 25,233,736 of record OW964548.2, read on the forward strand.
CCTTTCCAACAACTTGCTGGTTATAAACGAGTTGGCATCATTATAAGTGGAAAAAGCAATAACCAGCCTGTTTCGACCTATTTTCTTTAGACTACCATTAATAATGTTATTGAAAGAATTCCTTTTTTAAGAATCGACCAAAAGTAACTGGATTCAGAAAAGTATTGTCATTAGAGGCAGTTTACTCCCTCTGAACATGTATCAAAAACGGAGCCGCATCGGAGGAATTGTACAAGAGCCAAGCAACTGAAGCTGGACGCTGAGACGACCCACTCAGATCGTCAACGCCAGCCCTTAACAAAGGAGTACGCGGAGGATCAGATGCCTTATTAGTATTATCTACAGTAATCATATTTTCCATCTCGCTACAATCACAATCGTTAGAACGTTTCCCGCCATTCTTGCGCCTTTTTTTATTACAGTGTTTGCAAATTGTCGGCCGAGCAGACACCCTTTTGCGTTTTGAGCTATTGTTGGTTAATGTTAATGAACAATCAGTATCAACTGCACTGGTTTCATTATTAGAAATTGTCACATAGTGACCTATTTCTAGTGGTGCCGTTCCTCCGGGGTCACCCGGAGGATCCATATTAAAACTACAAGAACTAAAAAAAATTAACCAAATTTGAAGAAAACACTACGACTACACTAAAACTAAATAATAAAATGAAATATATACAAAAACTTAATCTAATCCAATATACAAAAAATAATTTATAGAGAGCCAAAAAAATCACGTCCGCCAAAGTTCAGGTTTCCCGCGCTTTTTCCTAAAATAAACTTCACCGTTGCTTTTTTTAGTAAATTTGGGTTTAGAATCTGCTTTTAATTTTTAAACTAATCATAGACTTTTTCATAGATTTTTTTTTCTGAACAGTTGTCTCATATTGTATTTTCCATTCGAGTATTTTTTTATCCACACCATAAATAATATTTTATTATACTTATCGACTTAGTAACTCGTAGATAGAATTGTTACATTTGCCGAATCAAATTTTTAAAGTCTGCCATAAGACCGAAGGATTTTGAAGATTACACAAGAGTTGCCTTAGCTAGATTTATTTAATTTAGTTATTATTATTAACAGACAATTATTTACTTTAAATCCGTGCATCTTATAACAAATACATAATAATAGGGAAATAATGGTGAATTTGTTATAATTTTTTATCTACCTAAGTATGAAATAAATGAATGGGATGATTTTACCACTGTTGATTTATTTATGTAGGTACGCCATAAAGAGTCCTGTCAGACCTATTTAATTCCTTCTTTTATCATTTCTGTTATCCATCCGTTATACTTACTCAATTCTCAGTTTATCACAGCCGTCATACTTTTTCACTATAGGTATGTATTTTCGTTACACAATCCATCCACCTTGAACTTTCTGAATCCCCAGTCACGCGCATTGTATTCATATCTAGTTAGCACATAGGGACATTTCCTTCCTAATTCCTTTACCACTATATACCGAGGGAAATTATGGCTTCCAAGACCTTCCTGGCCGACTGTAGAGGGTTCATTGTGATTACAGGAGATGCTGCAGATCGAAGTTGTTACTAATTCCTCTTCTTGCAACAGAGAGATGCTACAGATGCTGGACATAGAATGATACTGAGAATAGCAGCAGGAATCACATCTATACTTGGTAGCCATTCATGATTTCATGATGCACGTTTGAGCTTACTCTTGACCTCGATCACGCTTCACGGTAAAGTCTGGCCAATGAAAGCTGACCACGAATTAATTTCTAAACTTTTGATATGGCAATACTTTAGCACTGTCAGAATTGTCACAGTGACGTTTTGTAATTATGAATGTTTTTGGCATTGTTCTGTTTAAAATAATGCCGAAAACATTCAAAAGTTCAACGAGAAAGCTTCTCTTTACAATGATTGACAAATATAAAGACGTAAAAAGTGATTTGAATCAGAAATCTACAGAGAAAATACGACTACTGGATTCAATCGTGTCACTTATAGGTTAGTTTCTGAAATTTCCATTGAAACATCTTGATACGTTTCGCAGTATTTAAAAGGTTTTATTTAGCTTGCCCTGTTTGTTTGTTTGTTTTCACGGTGTATCTACTTTTCAGGTAGTATTAATAACGAGGACGAGGAAACAAAACTTAAAATTGTAAAAACAGCAAAGAAATTGAAGAATCTTGAAAATAATGAATTGTTGTCTTGTGAAACACATTATTTAGAAAAGATATCTTCAATGACAGGTATCTATTCTACATTAATTTAGAAATTATAGACTTAACAGTCACATTTAAAGGTTTTATACATGGTATAATGACTAACATGCTTTCCTTGCATTTTATTTATTATAGTTTTTGAATTGTATGACCGAGTGCACTAACCAAAGATTTTACAGTCTGGTTAGTTTTATAATATTGTTACATAATTTGTTGAATTTGTTTTCTTCAGATGTAAATTTGAAAACTCTAAGAAGAATTAAAACTGAAGGGTCTAAAAATGAAGGACAGTGGAATACTTCAGGGAAAAAACTTCCACATGCAGAAACAGTTTCCAATTTGGATAATTTTGACATTTCGGCTAACAAAATAAACTCATTTTATGCAGTGATAAAACAAGTTCCAACACTGATTCATGGGATGTCATGAAACTCTTAGAAAATTTTTACACAAGAACGGCTTTCACTTCCAAAACAATACAAAATAAACGGACTTTACTTACAGAAAAATATGAAATTGCGGCATGGAGACACAGATTTTTGAGAGCAATACATCAAAAGAGTCTAGATGGTAAACAAATTGTATACATTGGTGAGACATATGTACATCAGAACTATAAAGTTAAAAAATCATGGCAAGGACCTTCAACAAGTTGTGTCACTACTAAAATATCGTCAGGAAAAAGACATATTGTGCATGCAGGATCGGAAGAAGGGTTTGTGCCTGGTGCATTATTGGTATTTAGTACAAAATCCATATCGGCTGACTACCATGATGATATGAATGCTACCAACTTCATGAAATGGTTTGAAGAAATGTTGATACCTAACCTAACTAAACCTAGTGTACTTGTGATGGACAATGCAAGTTATCATGTAAAACAAGTAAATAAACCCGTTACTATGTCTGATACTAAAGATAATCTCCAAAAATGGCTTCAAAAGAATAATATTCATTTTGAATAATATCATACAAAATCTGAATTAATGTGTTTGGTGAAAGATAATAAACCTGCAGCTGTTTACGAAGCAGAAGAAGTTCTAAAAAAATACAGTCATATAATGAATCACGCAATTTTGTTGCTGCCACCGTGTCATTACCTCAATGCGATTGAGCTTGTATGGAGTCAGGCGAAGAGAAAATTAGCAAGCAAAATATAGGAATACCAGGGCCTGAAATGCAAAATTTAATAAAATAATGTTTCCTATCCATAACTCGTGATGGTTGGAAGAAGTACACTGATCACGTACTTCATGTTGAAGAGCAGTACAAAATAAGGGAGCGTCTTATTGAAAACGAACTTGAACCCTTTATAATACATGTTGGAAACAGTAGCAGCGAAGAAATCACCGAAGCTAATTCAATTTTATCAGGTGTAGAATTCTTGGAATCCGATTTCGACTATGATTTCTAGCCCCTATCTTTGTGTTATGAAATAAACTTTTAGTTATAACTTTTTCTTTAATTCTACCTTTTCGATATAATGTCGTGCCAGGAAGTCGAGCTGTGAACTATAATGCATGCAGAAGTTAAAAAATGCCATATATGTATAGGTACTAATATTATAGAGATGAAAGATTTCATATAAATATTTGATTGAGTGGTATATATATGGCAAGTCCCATGTAATAGGGGGCGCGCCTATTGCCATCAACCGGGAACAAATCCAGACTCCGTGACTGTTACCGAGAAATTCCTGATGGAAAAACCCAATAACACTATCCAACCCGGGAATCAAACCCAGAACCTCTTGCTAAGCATTCGCGCTTGCGACCACTAGACCAACGAAGCAATGTAAATATCGCTTATTAGTCTTGGATAATAAAAATATCAAATCCGTTTAAGCAGCGTATAGCCAGTGTTGGCAGCTCTTGATTTTTTTAAATTGCCGCCTTTTGCTTGGACAGCTTTTGTTGGCCAGACTCTAAGCGATAGATGATGTCTATGATGAAACGAGCGAGCCTAGAAGATGCCTGTTCATTCTTGCATTAAAAGCTAAGAGGCCGTACATGAGTAATATCGAAAAAGAAAAGTATCGTACTCATAAATGTATCGAAACAAAAGTATCGAGTACTTTTCTTAGGGCCTAATGCGCATACGTCAGGCCGTCAATGTCAATCAGTAACGTTCAGTACAGTGGGACAGAAGAACAGAACATCAACACTAATGGTATTGGTACACTAGTGTGATAATAGTACTATAAATAAGACAACTGTGACTTTACAAATCATTTAAACAATTATATTATTTATTCCTTTAGACACATATTATAGTACCCATTCCTCCTTCGTACAATCGCTTATAGATACACAGCATGAAACAATAGGTACTTTTAGATGGCACATAGTTAAGCACAATAACGATCAACTGTAGAAAAACAAATCGCGAGACGAACAGGAAGAATAATATAAATAACACGGTTTTGTGGGATATCGTTGTACATTATAAGAACTACATTGTACCTTATAAACAATAAATAAATAATAATAACAAAACAATTTTCTAACGGTGAACGATTGAGTGATTGATTAGTGAAGGAAAGGAAAACTGTGAACAGAAAGACTGAAGGTACGATTTCTAGCTCAATGTAATGATTTAGAAGGTTCAGTCTAATTGAACCGGATGGATGGCGTTGCCGTCCAAGAATTATTCGATATGATACCTGTCAAGAAGTAGGTACTCATTGAGTAAAAGTATCAAATACAAAGTATCGAGTACAAAAGTATCGGTATCGTAACGAAACATACTTACGGCTTACGGTATCGAAACCACAAAGTATCGATACTTTTTTCGTGTCCCTACATACAAAGCGACGTAGTTAGTCATGATCAACCTGCGTTACTAGTTAAGTTACCATCCACTTCGCCTTTTTGGTGACCAACAGTCAGTATGACATCCGTTCGGGTTTCCCCAAATTTGTCCTAGTTTAGAGAGCGTCCGTGGAGATTTTCCCTATAAGCGTTCGGGTGAAACCCGAACACATATTGATCTTACGGGTGCCAAAAAGCACGATCTTTATTATTTTCATGGCAAGTACCATAAAATGGGGTGAATAGGGACAAATCCGAACTTCATAAAGAAAATTAGATGTTTTTAACCGACTTCTAAAAAAGGAGGAGGTTCTCAATTCGTATGTTTGAATTTTTTTTTAATGTTTGTCCGGGCATAATACCGTCGCTTGCCAACCGATTTGAAAAATTCTTTTTAATTCTTCTTTAATTTTTGTTAGAAAGGGTATACTTCCCATGGTCTTTCAATGGTCCCATGAAAATTTTATCGGAATTGGACAAGCCGTTTATGAAAAATCAACAAAAGTCTAAAAAAAAAGTCATTGACGATCTTCTCGTTTACTCTGCATTTCGTTTATTGTTCGCGCATAACTCCGTCATTTGAAAAATTATTTTTTGTTCCAAAGCCTATGCTTTCCAATTGGTCCCGTAGTCACCAAGTCGGTATCTGATGATGAAATCTTGGCGAAATCGTGGGAACTCTTCAAATTTTATAGGAAAAAGAAAAGCGATTTTGGTATTTTCTAAAACAAGTGAAGCATTTGCGTTCAATAAGAACCATTCTACTATCAGATCTGATGATGAATCCAAGAGAAAGGCACCGGAACTCCATAAAAAGACAATGTATCTTAGCTGTGTTCGAGGTTGTTGGAATTGTAACGGTATGCACTTTCCAGGTGTACCACGAATACGTAAGAACTAAAACTGAAAATATTTTATTTCATGAAACCTAGGCGTGTGTGGTGAGACCTTTCTATAGAAGAAATGTCTTTAAAAATGAAGTTATGTTTCTAAAACTACTTTTTCATAAAGTCAATCGTTTAAAAGATATACGCTTCCAAAGTGGTAAAATGTGTCCCCAAAGTTAGAGAACTTCTATGATAATGGAGGGAAAAATCTAAAAAAAATATATGCTGTAGCTCTTAATGTAAACTTTCAATGAAAATTGTTTTGAACGAGATCGGGTCAGGAGTTTTTGAGATATAGCATATTTTCTAAAACCGCAAATATAACTTTGTAATTCATACAAATACTATGAAAAACAAAGTTAATTGGCGTAGTTAATACGGAACCCTTCATGGGCGAGTCTGACTCGCCCTTCGCCATTTTTTTTGTATGGGTGCTGCTAGCTACTAAGCAGTTGTAAACTTTTGTAGCTATCATCGTTCTCTTTGTAATCGAGTCAACTGTCTATGTTCTAGGGTATTTTTCTAGGGTGTCCGGGGAAAAATGATGAGTTTACCCAATTGTGCGGGGTTTTTGAAGTCTTTGTCTGGGGCCGGCAATTTAAGTGATGGCAGCCGTAGTATGACATCATCCGTCGGGTTCTTATCACCGTCAGAATGCCAGTGGTTCAAGAACCAAGTAGGCCGTAGGAAGATACCAGACGGGTTGACAATAATGCCGTAAGGCTTCAATTGGCATCCAAAGCAAAATATATACGGGTGTTATACTCGTCGACGGTTTGTGATTTAAACAGTCGACCCATTTTATTTAAGGAACCAAGGAAAGGCCGAGGTAACCCCATCACGAGTATTTCATAAGTTAAAGGGTTACCGCAATTTTTGTGTTGCATGACAATGTAATAAGAAGCCAAAGAGTATGTAATACACTTGTAAGAAGCAATAAAAACTATTTATTCCTAATTATTTTATGGACTCTGAAAGCTCGTCGAGGTTTCTTTCAGTTTATTTGTAATTTCCGGAATGGGCTTCCGGAAATTTTTAATTATTGTTCCCGTGTTTTTTTCGGTCATTCAACATGTCAATGCAACTAGTGTTCTGGGCATTTTCTCAATTGGTCACGTGTAGATGATTTTTTATGCCCTATGAATTGCTTATTTATTATTACGCGTATGTTATCGACACTTTGTATCATAATTAGGTACATTGCTATCGTAGGTACATACAGATACCTAATTGGTAGCCCTGACCGCATACTCAGGCTATTTCGAACCAACATAATCCTCTAATCATATCCACCACAGGTCAAACAAAATTGACAACCGTGTCAGATAATTATTTTTTTAAGGTTATGTATCAATTATCATAAATATACGTACCTACTGTATACTGGTTATACAACGTTTTTTAAAAGAATGGCGCTCTATTTCTCTTGAAAAATGTCAAAAATTTGTAGAGTCAATGCCTCGCCGGAGTAAGGCAGTCATCAAAAGCCATAGACACGCTACAAACTTAGAAAATTAACTTAGAATAAAATGTATTACATTACAATTTTTAACATTATCACCGTCTTATTTAATGAGATTTTAAAAATCTAATTATCTACTGTAACAACTCTCGAGCAGTTTAAGATTATAACCTATTCACTCTTGACTTAAAGACCCCAGGCTCTCGGGAAACACAGACTCCGGCAGGGAATTCCACTCCTTAGCCGTACGTACAGTGAAATTATTCCAAAATCGTTTATTTCATACCTACTTTTTAAATTACCTAAATCCGGAAGCGAAATAGTATCTAATTAATTTACGTTTCCTTAATTAGATATTTGAGTTTTGCTCTGATTTTTGTTCTTATTTGACTTATTTTCTTTAATAGTTTGTTTGTAAATAATGATTAATGTGATCTTTCCTTTTTTATGTCAATGTGGGTACTAGCAATCTTGTTGACCCCCCAAGTAAGCCAGATATGCTTGTGTCTGGAGTGGGTTCATGGCAATAGTGTAATGGGTTGGGTTCGAACTCGTGACCTCTCGATCACAAGTCCGACACCTTATCCATTAGTCTATTGACATTTTGAAATTTCCTTTGTATATGTAGGCAGGTACTTTATTATTAGAGATTGATTACAAAGAATAGCTTTAATGTTGTAAGGTGATATAATAGTTCGATTATGTTTAGGTGATTACTTCGTAAAATTAATTTGCGATTGTTGTTATAACGTACCTATTTCTTTTTCATGTGTTCATTTATTTCCTTACGTTTAGGTGATTATAAGTTGAGCTAAAATAACGTGCTTCATTAACCAACAATGTACATTAAAATTATGGGTCCATACACTATGGGTTTATTAATAGGTGTTCCAGGTCCCATCAGTCACTCTTAATTCCAGCATCAGGTCCTCAGGTTATCAGGGGAAATGAACAGAAATAGTGATGATGAATCTAATGAGCATAAACTTTATAAATTTACGAATAGACAATTCAGGGTTTCAGCTTAATGAGGTTGCGGGAATGGTTTAACGTGATACCGCAACCCTGGACCACAAGGGCAACTGAAAGGAAGTGGGTGGGTTTTTAGTCAGTAGAAGTGACACTCCCTTCTTTAGAGCCGGATCATTATTCTGATGATTTTCCCCGCCGAAAAAAAGGGCTCATTAGCAGTTAGCTCAATGGATCAAGTATACTCGTAAATGTGTATATGACTAGGATCCCAACCACAGCTAACGAAGGAGCTGATGATCTTGCCAGCACAGGCAGCACAGATCTTCTTAAATAGTAGCTAAGAATAATCTCGATTACGTCAGCTTTTAAACAAAAAATCGTGTCACAATCGGTTCATTCTTTAAGGAGCTATGATGGTACAGACAGACAAACTGATCACTTCTTAAAACATAAAACAACCCCGGGGGTTAGAAAGAACAACGATGCTGCAAGAATGGCTCGATGGTTTATCAACTTATAGAGTCGGAAATGCTTAAAACATTGGACTTAAAAACTATTCCGCGAATTGAGTGCCAGTCACAGTCGCAAGTTGCATTTTAATAAACAAATCCTTTAGTTTTTTGCATAATATGTAATAAGGTATCTGCTTACTCCTCGTATTTCTTTCGACCTTCACTTATATTGAAAGGTACGTAATGTAATCTATTTAATTGTAAATTGTAATAAACCTACGTATTTAAACATTGATATTAAATTGCTTGTGGATAGGGTGGACCTGGACCACAAGTGTGGATTGCTGAGGGCATCAAGTAATCTTAACCCGACACTGGCTATTCAACGTTCTTTATGAAATAAACCCACCACCATTGTTTCAGCAGCACAAATATGTTAGCCAGTGTAATTATTTGTGTTTTACACACATACTCATTTCAAACATATTAGCTACTATTCAACAACATAATTATTGTTTACGTATACTAATAAAATATACATGTAGAAGTCTTAGCAGGTAGAAGTGCGCCGGAGTATAATTTTGGCGATTTTAATTAGCTATTCAAATCAACAAAGTAATCAACTATGCATGTAATATATTTATAAGTATATGATATATGTATTTTATATTATTATGTTCATTTAATATTATTTATGATGTTTGTACACTAAATCTGTCTCCTTTAGTTTTGTCCATCCAAAGATTGTAAGAGATCGCCCTGTACGATAAGACCGCCCATGTTTTAATTTTTGTATCCAATGAAATATTGTAAAGTGTACAATCAAGTATATAGTTAATAAATAAATCATACGCATCGCCAGCACGAAGCACGAAATGTTTCTTTTACTTATATCTAGCTAATGAAAACCTAATGAAAACGACCTACCTTCTAATTCAACATTTTTATAAAAGCTAATAAATGGAAGATTAATCGATTACTTACCTAAATAAATACAATATTCCATCTAGCTCCCAATTTGGGTTTAGAAGAGGATTATTAACCCAATATGCGATTACGGAATTAACTTCTTTCGGAATAATCTTCAAGATTTTCAAATCATCCATGTAAAGCAAGTGTGACATGACCTAACCAATCCTAATCGGTTCGCTGTTTTCCTGGATCTGTCGACATCCTGGGTAACAAACATAGATAAAATTTGATTTCTGTGGTAGCAAAGGACCATCTTCCATTGCTCCATACATGACTCAAGAAAATTGCGTAGTGTTGGGTCTATTTTATATAACTCCAACACCTTCTTGAGTCATGTATGTGGCACAGAATCATAGGCCTTCTTATAATCTATCCAACATGTCGAAATTATTATATTATTATTATTATTTAGCTAATAATAGTTTTGTTATTATTTAGATGACGTATATAGGCAATTATTAAAAAAAAAAAAAAAGTTGAAAATTAAGTAAACTTCGTCAGGTTTAATGCAGCTAAGACCCAGGCATGTTTCTTCTCCGCAAAAAGGAGCCAATTCGAATCAGCTCTTACTTTTCGTGGTGTAACCGTGCCGATAACCGATCATATTGAGCTTCTTGGGGTGAATTTAACTTCCACACTCAATTTTGGCCCGTTTATCGAGGCTAAGGCTCAGTTAGCATCAAAAAAGTTGGGAATCCTAGCCAAGGTGAGACGGTACTTCACACCGGAACAGTTGCTTAATTTGTATCAAGCCTAGGTTCGGTCGTGTATGGAATACTGCTCTCTTCTTTGGGATGGATCTGCGAAATACCAACTGGACGCGCTTGAGTCTATCGAGAAGCGGGCTAAGAGACTCATTGGCAACGATGCACTGGTCGAGTCAAAGCTCCAGAGCCTTGAACATCGACGACGAGTTGCAAATCTATCGGTTTTCTATCGGTTACATTTCGGGGAGTGTGCGATGGAATTACACAATTTAATTCCGCCAAGCCCGTTCCATCATCGGAACTACGAGAAAAATGGCGAAGCGCCATCGTTACATGGTGGACATCCCACCCATACGCACAAAACGTTTCGGGAATATCTTCATTGTGCCTACGGCTAAGGAGTGGAATTCCCTGCCGGAGTCTGTGTTTCCCGATAGCTATAACCTGGGAGTCTTTAAGTCAAGAGTGAATAGGTTATTTTAGGTAAGCGTGCTCCATCTTCGACCACATCATCAGGTGAGATTGTGATCAAACGCGAACCTATTATCGATAAAAAAAAGTTATGAGGTTATATAAGTAGCATACTCTGCCTTTAATGACTGTAAGTACATCTGAGAAACGTGATCGCCTTTCTGGGATGGAGAGGCCTTACGTACACTACCAGTACGTCTTGATCTTGGGTCTCAAACAATTACTTCCAGTTTTTATGCCTGGATATTCCGGTTTCCTCACGAGGTTTTCTTACACCATTTTGGGAATAGTGATGATGAAATAATTTTGGCATACAAAGTTACGTGCCTGTATGGATTTTACCGACCTACCCAACTCGAAAGTCGCATTTATTAAGATTAAGGTAACACGGCCTGAGAGACTAGAGGGATAGGTACGTGCTTGTAGTGTGCACATTTTAAAAGAGTTTTACCAAAGTGGTCCCACTTTGGTATAACTCTTTTAAAATGTGCTTAAGAGTTAGTTTATATTCCCAAAGAATCGTGAAAGTTGTAATCAGATTATGTGAAAGACGAATAAGCGGGTTATGGAATGTAAAGTTGGGTCCTAATACTCCTAATTTAAATTCAGGCCAAACTGTACCGAATAATCTAGGGATACTTCATAAAAAAATTGTTATCAAAGTCTAAATGACTGACAAACAAAATATTTGAAAATCAGATGTGTCCTGCTTTGTAAAATCTTCGTTCAAAATGAGCCATCAATTCTCAAACACATAAAAGTTTATTACGAAAAAAAAAAATTCGCTAACCTAAAGACCTTGTTAGAAGTCCCATATGCTCCTAAAAAATGTGAAATTTTGTGAAACCAAAGAATAAGTAGGCCACCATTTCTTGTTGTTAGTGATGATCGTGCCAAACTTTGGGCCCTTTTCCATTTCCTTTGTGTTTTAATTATAAATTACACATATTATCACATTAACGATAACACAAACAAAAATGCCTACTTTTGTGAAAAAAAAAATTATGATAAAACCATAAATCCCAATACATTATTATACAGAAATCGACTACCTGAGGAGATCGTGACTAAATAATAACAGCCGCACGCTTTTACCGTCGACGTTAAGCAAAGCCAAGGTCAGTCTGCGGATCGGGATGGGTGATCATCTACACATATCGAGACTCCTCCCTGCCGCGGAAAGCATGTAAAGCCATTGGTCAATTTCGACAGTCATTACAGGAAGTCAAAAGTCATAAAATCTGACACCGGTCTAGCCAATTGTGGAGGTCAGATAGGCAGACGCTCCATGTGAAACAATAATAATAATAAAAAAATAAAAATAAAAAAAAAATCTTTTTATTTCAGACATTGGGTCCATACATTTTCAAAATCATCAATTCATCTTAAAAACATCACACACATGTCACATCGAATAAAATAAATTATGACGTAATTTAATTTAATTTAATTTATTAATTTAATTTAATTTACTCAGCTCCGTCCGGTTAGATGGGAAACCCATCCCATAATAGTTGGGATAGAGTCGATTTCTATCATCATTTTGTCATAGAATCCTGGCGAGGCCTTAACTTTTATTCCGTAAATTCTAAGTCCATTTTCAAAGAGTTAAACAAAGTGGCTCTCACACCGCACGTACATAGATATGCTATAGAATATCTCGTACCTAGGTTTGGTCGGTCTCGGTTGGTAAACACACCTAGTTCCTTCAGTGGCCCTTGCTTCTCGCAACCCCCGTAGGCTTTTTTTTAATTTTAATTATATATAAGGCACACCAACAACTTCTTTACAAATATAATAATATAAATTGTGACATTAAGGGTCCTGTGTAAATAAGTCACTTACAGGCATGCACATCTTACACAAAACGAGTTTTACAATATAATTGTGAATATTAATTAAAAGTATTATAAAATAAATGTAAAGAAAAATTACATTAACAAATTAAGAATGATTTATAGACAGAATTATAATTACATAAATATAAATTGATTGGGTTTAATTTTATGAATTAAAATTATAAGATTAATATTGAATTAAATTAACAGAAATTAACTTATTTGAATAGTAAAATAAATGTCAAATTAATATAAAATTAAAAATTAGTACAGATTTAGAAAATATTATACTTAAAATTAAATAATACTAAAAGACTTAAATTAAATAAATTCTCGCAACCCCCCCTCTTTGGCCCCCTCAACGGTGCAGACTGGTTATTGAGGCGCGAGTGGAATACAACTTGCATTCGACTCGGGAGCTACGGATAGGTTTGAGTTGCTGAGTTGAAATACTCGTGTCAAAAATGAAGCTTGGTTGTGGAGCACATGGGGCGATGATCATACTTCATCCCGTTCCTTTGCACTCCCTAGCTACAATCATACTGCTCGCACTTCGATTATGCTCACAAACATTTTCTAATTGAACCGGGTTCCACGCTTGATCAGTCATTGCGGTGTAGCAACATATACATGATTATATAGTCGGTATTTTTGACGAACTAAGGCTAAGTAATAACAGGTGCTTGGTTCGATCTCCTAGGTTAAACGCTTGTTTTAGTCGGACCGTGAATTGGTTACCATTTAACATAATATCGAGATTCCTCCGGAAAGCATGATAAACCGTTGGTCCCGACTGTCACATCGAATTCAAATTCAAATTCTTTATTTCTTTGCCAACATGGGTAGGGGATAGTTGTTGTACCTACATGTTTTGTGTTTGACATTGGACTTCTTTGACAGTCGTTATAGGAAGTCATAAGACAGAAAATCTTATAATCTTGCATTCTTTTTCTGGCACTTTTGATTTGTAAAGGAAGGTTTTTGTATAATTAATTTTATCAGTCCGTGTACCTAGCTGAAAGGCTAGTTAATTATAATGATTTATATAATAAGCAAGAGATAAACACAAGGAATAAAATACGAGACGTATAAAGACTGGAAATATATTAAATACTAGTTTTTGCCCGCGACTTCGTCCGCGTGGAATAGTTACTTTAGGCTAACGTTAAATTTAACCCCAATTTTGAAGCATTCTTCATTGGTGCTCCGCTCCTATTGGCCTTAGCGTAATGATATATAGCCTATAGCCTTTCTCTATAAATTGACTATTTAATTTAAAATATTTTTTCAATTCGAACCAGTAGTTCTGAGATTCAAACAAACAAACAAACTCTTCAGCCTTATATATTAGCACAGATAGCTGTTGCCCGCGACTTCGTCCACGTTTCCGTCGTTTTTGTAAAAAAAGTAGCCTATGTCCTTCCTCACGGTTCAGTGATTTTGATGTAACACACAGAATAACTTTCGTAATTTAGTAGGGAAATATAATATGTCAATCTATAATACTGTTGAAAAATATCGCAATACCGAACCGCACAATATTATTGTTAATAGCTGTACCCGCGACTCCGTCAGCGTGTAACTCCTTGTGTGTTATTAAGTTAATGTATTGGTAATATTGTTTAGATCACGTTCACATGAGGCTTAAGTACCTATAGAACGACAATACTTCAGCCCAAAGCTTCCGGGTAAACTATGTTGAAAGTTGACCCGTCCGGCACGTGATCGTAAAGATTTCTAGAACTGCTAACCCGGGAAAGAGCGACGTACAACTGACTATGCGAGAAACAACTGACACCGAGATCTACTCCAGCAACACGAAAAGTCTGCCCTTGAGCCTTATTAATTGTCATTGCATAACACACCGATACTGGGAATTGCGTTCTTTTAAATTGGAATGTAAAATTATTTGGTATTATGGGAATTCTGGGAATAAAGACGGTTTCTCCTGCACAGCAACCTGTTAAAATTTGAGCCTCGATTATATTTTGTTGCAACTGGGTTACTTTTAGCCGAGTTCCATTGCAAAGTTGTGGTGGTTTTAAATTTCGGAGCAGAATAATAATCAGAAAGCTTCGAGCTGTTAAGCTATCGGGAGTTACACGTGTTATTGTGAGTCAACCATAAAAGATAGATATATGCTGTAGTGGGATATTTTTTATATAATTTTAAGGAGAAGATTTCCGTCATAAATGATTTCTGTGTAGCTTTAACCATTAAGGTTGCACACGCGACGGAAGCTTAAAGAATGGAGTAACTTCTCCCGTTTTCTCAACATTTCCCTTCACTGCTCTGCTCCTATTGATTGTAGCGTGATGAAAAGTATACTATAACCAGCTCAGGAGTATGAAAAATAATTGTACCAAGTTTCGTTAAAATCCGTCGAGTAGTTTTTGTTTCTATAACGGTTATACAGACAGACAGACAGACAGACAGACAGACAGACAGACAGACTGACAAAAATTTTACTGATTGCATTTTTGGCATCAGTATCGATCCCTAATCACCCCCTGATAGTTATTTTGTAAATATATTTCATGTACAGAATTGACCTCTCTACAGATTTATTATAAGTATAGATATAGATTTTGGCCAAAGCGTTTATTTATTCAACAAATTAAAAATCAACAATTGCTGACATTCATTTATTGAGACCATAATAAATTATCAACGAGCCTAAACACGATAGCCTAAAGTCTGCAGTAAGAAAGTAAGAGGTAGAGTATCATACGAATCAGATCAAGGCTACCATGCCATAAAAATCAAATCTAAATTAATTTATTGAAATAAGGCTGAGAGCCAGCACTTTTTGAGAATAAAAAATACTTAGGAATAGTAAACGCCTTCCCGACACCACATCCCAGTCTTTGTGGAAGAAGTGGTGCAACAAATATCAGGAAAAAGAATCTTTGGAAAGCCTGTGAAAAGATTGATCAACAAATAAAAAATAGCTGATAATTTTCAAACGGCTGTATAGATTTTCATGAAGGATATCTAAGAACATTCTCGATTAAATTACCTTCCTTCCCAACAAAAAACAAAACATAAATTGGCTCATCCATTTCGCAGCCTGCTACGATGCTACACACTGGTACACACATACACATTTACCTACACAAATACACTTAAAACAATGACTGAATAGGTACCTACCTAAGTATTTGTGTGAAAAGCGTTAAAGCGAAAAAGGGTTACCACAAGAATAATATTCTAGATTTATATGCGTTGAAAGAAAAGAAGGCTACTACGTTCCTATAATTATGTACTTTACGTTTATATGTAACATGCTAGTATTATACCTATTAGCTGTGACGTATCTTGCTACCGAAGATACGTCAC
This sequence comes from Tholera decimalis, assembly GCA_943138885.2. Classification (NCBI taxonomy): domain Eukaryota; kingdom Metazoa; phylum Arthropoda; class Insecta; order Lepidoptera; family Noctuidae; genus Tholera; species Tholera decimalis. The sequence goes on from OW964548.2 coordinate 25,249,849, forward strand.
ACTTGCGCTTGCGCTTGGTTTACAAAACCTCGACCTCAGTTTACTATTGGAATAGGTTAGGTTGGAATCAAGAATATTCTGATGATACCATTGGTTTTAATTTTTTTCAGTTAGGAAATCATCAAGCACTCATTCCGCTCTAGATGGAGTGGAAGGGAGTATTTGACTTCTATTGACTAAAAACCCACCCTGCTCCTTTAGTTGCTCTAGTGGTCCAGAGCCGGGGTAACTTTTTAAAACATTACCGCAACCTCGCAAGGCAGTGGTCCTTTCGGGCCTCGTCATTAGTTTTGAACTTCTGACCGCCATTTGAGGAACGCGTGGAACAAGATGTGTGGATGTGGAGTCGACTCGGGACCAATAGCTTCAGGTGTTGATTTTACGTCATCTTCGTCTTTTCGAGTCGATACTCAAAGCTCTTTGGACCAATATGCAGCTACCTGCACGGCTTTTGTATTGGCCTCGTTAAGAAGCTGTGCAAGTAGCTCCATATTGGTCCAAAGAGGTTAGAGCAAGTGATGAAAAATGTGCGGTAATGCATGTAAATTTCAGAAACACTCTTAACACTATTGACTGCATAAATAATGCAACTTCCAAGCTAGAGATATGCAGCCTAAGGAAATATTTTCATGTGACCTTTCTTGTTTTATTAGATCTTAAGAATATCAATTGTATGTTTAGTGAATTATATACAAGAAAACTATAATATTAAAATAATCGTTTCACAATATATTATGACAAATGATAAGCCATTAGTGGTCTACAGATTACGGGCACTGTTAGCCTACAATAAGGATACTGTCAACGAAAATGTCCTTTTTAAAAGTGTACTTAAATCATGGCGAATAAATAACTTATTTTGCATTATATCCATAAAAAATTAAAGTAACTATACTGTGTTTTTATAATTATAATGAGCAGACGGAGGAGTACCTACGAAATTTGACACAGTTAAAGTTTTTATGGAAAAAAGAAGTGCAGAAAGTTAATATTCTTACATGTTTTTTTTATAATTTATTTATCTCAATAAGTACTTTGCACTATTTACTAGAAATACTTTTTTCTTATATTTAGACAAGCGAGTCTATATTTAAGAAAAAAAAGGTCTTGGGTTCGAACTCAGTCAGGCACATTATTTTGTATAATTTATTTTGCATTACCACTACTCTCAAATCAGTGAAGTAAAACATCGCAAGGAAACCGGCATATCCTAGGACTAAAAGAAAAAAAGTGAGAAGACATGTGACATCCACCAACCCGCACTGAGCCCGCTTGGTGGATTACGGCCCATACATAGAGAGGAAGCCTGTATCCCAGCTGTGGGAACATTATAGGCTGAATTAATAATATGATTTAGACATACCTATATTAAATTCACATTATTACATAATTCAATAATGTACAAAAGACATGATGAATGAATGATGAAAGGAAACGTGCCCAAGACCACGGGAGAAAACTAGTTTAATAATACAATTAGTCTCGCATCACACAACATTCTCATGATGCCTACCTACCATGTGCGCACCAGAACATCACAATACGTAACCCTTAAATTATCGTTGTTACCGCATTTCGTACGTGCAATCTGCTAGTGCAATCTTTCAAACGGTTTTGTCTGACCTAATACTATTATGTCTTAGGCATTTTGCACAGGAACAAAATCTATTGGTAGGCACTTAAGTACTGCCAGGGTGGCAGGAATTTTCTAACAAGATACCGCGGCCTGGAAGGTAAGGGCAACTAAGAAACAGGGTGGGTTTTTAGACAGTAGAAGTCTGACACTCCCTTCCGCTCCGCCAAGAGCGGGAAGAGTCATTTATGTTCCCACCAGAAAAAAGGCACTTAGGTACTATGGAATATCACTAGATTATACAGTTATTTCTGGAATCCTATTATGGTTGCCGGAAGGTTTTTGATGCGCTGAAATGAAATGAAATTCTTTCTCCAGCACGATATGTTACTACATATCTGCTCTTATAGTTGCGAGATCACGAAACCCCGCTGTGTAAAGTGCCTAGGTAACCACGGCACCACTGAGTGCAGTCGCCTAAAGGACCGGAGTCAGTGCTCAGATCCGCCCAGCTGTGTGCTGTGCGGTCAATCTGGTCACCCGGCCAACTACCGGGGCTGTCCCAAAGCCCCAAAAACCTCAGCCCCCAAGCTGGCAACACACGCAAGCGCACGCCAGAAACGAGATTGTCCAACGCTCTCGTCTGAGCTCCCTCAGAGCCTCAGCCGACAGCGTCCAAACCCTTGGACTGCTGCAAACCATGCCAGGAACTTCTCGGCACTGAAGCCGAAAATCCCGGGGCTGATGGACAAACCCAGCGCTCTCCCCACCTCCCTCCCCCTGGTCTTGGTTTCTCAGCCTCCCCCGGCACCCTCTTGCTCGGATGAACCGAATTTCGATCCGATCATCATTTTAACGAGCACCTTTAATATCTTTTTCTCTTCTCGTGCCATCCAAATGGCAAGAGAAGTCGAGACCTGCAAAGACGTCATAACTCTAAGACGGATATACCTAAAGTATCCGGATATCAATAGTCACATAGAGAAACTTGCCCGCAAACCGTAATGGATGAAAGGGTAGTAAATAGAGTCAAGCCCAGATCCCTCAAGCTGGGGTTTTTCAATTCAAATGGCATTAGAAACCAACGAGATGAGATCACGACCTTCCTTCGCGACCATCACCTCGACATCCTTTTGGCCCAAGAGACCTTCTTAAAACCCCACCTTAGGGATCCTAAGATTGCCAACTACCGACTCGTTAGAAATAATAGGACTAGGAGGTGAAATAGACACCGTAATCAAAGATTTTATTTTCCTGAAAGAGCAATTCCAACATTGGACTTGACCTGAACCACTCGAAATGTGAACTCTATATCTGTGAAAATACTGACAGACAAGCGACACTAAACAAATTCTATACAATATCCCCTGAAATCAAAATTTTGCAAAAAAGTTCTTTGCACCTCCTAGGCTCCCCAATTTTAGATGAAAGTTTTCCCTCATTTATTGATAGCAAAATTAATCATTTTAATTAATGATTTTTCTGAAAGCATTTTCCAAATTAACTTACATTCAGCTTACACCGTCATAAAATATTGTTGTTTAGGTCTAAATTTTATTTATTTCCTCCGTTCTTCTCCACTATGGAAGCAATCTCAGTTCTTGGACAAAATTGATCTTATTATAAAAAATAACCTTACATCAATAGTAAATGTGGCTCTGGATGACCGAGCATGGCTAAAAGCTACACTACCCATTCGTTTTGGTGGGCTCGGCATCCGCAAAATTTCCAGTATAAGCCTACCGGCTTTTCTGTCTTTGGTCCGCAGCACTGAGACATTAACCAATTTTATCACAATCTCAGGTTAACTACGAGGTGCCGTGTTCGACCAATGCAGTTAATGTTTGGAAAATGACTTGCCCGAATACGGCGTTGCCCTAGAACCCATCCTCCCAGAGACAATGGGACGAGCCGCTGTGCAGTTTGGTACGGAATAACCTTTTAAATACGTCAACCAATACTGTTGAGCGCTCGCGCCTGTTGGCTGTGGGTGAATGGGATTCGGGCCTTTGGTTACAAGCATTACCTTCTCTTAATATAGGTACTATGTTAAATGATAACACTTTCCGTATTGCTACATGTCTAAGTTTGGGTGCTCCATATCGCTGTCAATGCGGTGCGGCAGTCAACCGCCTCGGACATCATAGCCTTTCCTGCAGCAGAAGCTCTGGTCGGATAGCACGGCATGCCAGCATAAATGACATCATCTCAATGACAAACATCCCTCATGGAATAGCTGTACTACCAACCCCCGTGGTAAGGTACTGTACGAGCTATGCTATCCACTCCACTTTGATGTCATTGCTCCCATGCATCCGACTCACTATCCCTTCGAGCCTACCCACTCACTTGACGTGCTCGACATCACCCTCATAAAGAATGTAAACTTACGTTTGCATTCTTTGGAGACGGTGGACGAGCTCGACTCTGACTCGACACAGACCGGTGATCTTGAAGTTAACTCCCAGATCGGGTCCCTACGACCCTAACCGTCCCCCTCTTACGCAGGTGATCACTGACTGGGGGAAAGTAGGCGATTTGCTGAATTCCAACACGTCTCCTCACCTGGATATAATACCAGACCTCATCCAGTCCGCTGCTGACACGACGACTGCGATCGACTCATTCACAGAGCACGTACAATCTGTCTTGAACGATTGTTCAAAGGAGACTCCCTTGACGGAAACCTCACATGCGGTACTTACAGCGCAAAGTAAGTAATAGCATAAAAGAGTGACGTGAAAATTGCTGGGGCAAGACTCTGAGTGAGCTGGGACCCAACCATCATGCCTTCTGGCAACTTCAGAGGAGATTGCGCGCCACTGAGGTTGCCTCAATACTTCCCCTCATCCGCCCGGATAAAAGCATTGCTTCCGACGACGAAGACAAAGCTGAATGCCTAGCCGACAGTCTGGAAACCCAGTGCTCTCCCAGCACTCACCCAGTTGACCCAGCCCACCTTTCCCTTGTGGATGTTGAGGTCGAACGTAGGTCTGCCCTACACTCTTCCGAAGACCCTGATGCTCCCCTCCCCCTCGTCACAGAGGACGAGGTAGAGGAGATCATCAAAAACCTCAAACCCAGGAAAGCCCCGGGGAAAGATGGAATGACCAGTAGGGTATTTAAACTCCTCCCCCGCTCAATCATAGTTTTACTGGCTGGCATCTTCAACGGCGCTATGTCAAACAATATGTTTCCACAAACGTGGAAAGAGGCTACCATAATAGGCATTCCAAAGCCCGGTAAGCCCAAGTCCTCCCCTAGTAGTTATCGTCCCATCAGTTTGCTCAGTGCCCTCGGCAAAATCTACGAACGGATTATTTATAATCGGCTCAAGGACTTTGTCGAGTCAAAGAGCCTCATCCCTAACGGGCAGTTTGGCTTTAGGACCCAACACTCCAGTGTCCATCAAGCCCACCGCATCGTAGAGTACATTAGCGGCCGCTTCCAACGCGGTCAGGTGAGGGGGCTCTATTCTTTGACATAGCGAAAACGTTCGACAAAGTCTGGCACAATGGCTTAATTTATAAGCTAGACCTACTAGGTGGGCCAGATCGTCTCGTGCTTATCATTCGAGACTTTTTGTCGGATCGCTCCTTCAGATACCGCATCAAAGGAGCGCCTTCCACTCCCCGTCCTATCAAAGCTGGCGTTCCACAAGGTGTCGTGCTCTCTCCCCCACTCTTCACGCTTTACACTAGCGATATTCCTAAGAGTCCTCAAATAGATTTATCTCTATTTGCCGACGACACGGCATCTATTAGTCGGGAAGAAGTCCCGATAATATTGCTCGTACCCTCCAGACCTCCGCTAACGCACTAGGCGAGTGGTTCAGGAAATGGAGAATTGAGATAAACCCCGCCAAAAGTCAGGCAGTTCTGTTTCGTAGAACTCGCAAGAAACAGCCTGCCCTCCCCGACCCGATCACTATGTTCGGCACGCCAATCCCTTGGGAAAAGCGACCTAAATACCTAGGAGTGATTCTAGACCAAAACCTAAACTTCAGAGAGCATATAAAGTCGGTTCGCTCGTGTGCCGCTTTCGCTCTCGGTAGGTTACACTTCATGCTGAATGCACACAGCAAACTCTCCCTAAAATGTAAACTACGTATTTTTACCACGTGCATACGCCTTATTCTGACATACGCATGTCCGGTGTTTGCTCATGCTAGTCCGGCTCAGATCCATAGGATACAAGTTATCCAAAACCGATTTCTCCGAAAGGCCACGGGCGTGCCCTGGTACTTGAGGAACGAGGATCTTCACGTAGACCTCAAACTCCCGACTATAAAGCAAGTGTTGAAACGCCATTCAGTGCGTTACTTCGCCTCTGCTCAAAAACACACAAACCCCCTGATTGTATTGGCCGCCCGATACACACCCTCAACCCGGGTTCGTCGTCCGCGTCTCGTCCTAGACGAACCCGACGGTCCCACCACAATCCCACAAGAAAGCAGTAGGGAAACTAGCACTCTAAAGAAATACAAAAACAAAACGCGTTCCGTATTCCGGCCTCGCCGCGAGGCCCATCGCGACGTCCGCGTACTTGTAACGTCATCCCTTCCCGTCATTTGCCAAACGAGCCAGCCCGTGATACAGAGCCAGTAGCAATAAATAACCCCATTAATAATAATATGACCCAGCCTGACCCTTTGCTGCCCTCCACCAACAACCCCGCTATGCCGAGACCCGTACTCCACGGGGAGTGCCCCTAGCGTGCGGTTGTTTAAATGTAAATATTAGTATTGAAGCCCTGGCTGGGGGCCTTTAAATTTAGAGGTCACCACAGGATCGTCCGGTTAAGTAGGAACCAGCCTTAGTGTGCTGAAATACGAGTGGCCCTATCAAAAAAAAATGCTGCATTATTTTATAATATACTTCGTACAAATTGTCCATGATAACTTAAAGTATTAATATACATTTTCAATTTTTCGAAGTTACTAAAAAAATATTGAATATTTGTTTCATTGCAAATTCTATAAAAAATTATACATTTGCCAACTACACGGAGTTGAAACTTGGTGGGTTGATAGATGTATTATGTGGACCGCTTTACGATTTTTACACAAATAAAAATTAGATGGTGCTCACTATACCTATTCATTTGGAACTGAAACTAACACAAAATTTTTCATCAAACCTGTACATGTGAAGTCTATACACGTAGATAGGTCTTTAAAAAAATTAAAAATATAGATACTTCCAAAGTGATAATATTTGAGTGGGTGCCAAAATTCATTAAATTCGGTTAAGCGGTTTATATTTCTCATACAAACTTGCATCCCCTATTTCAGCCTATTAGCGGCTGATTTTTGCGAAATCAGCAATGCTCTTAATCAAGTAGGTTATCAGATCCGTTCGAACTACATACTTATGTAGTTGTTACATAAATGAGGATCTTCACCTAAAACACGCTAACATATTGTAATTACGTATTGTTTAATTTGTAGGTCGTGCTAATTTGGAATTAAAACTTGGTCAGTAGAGAGATGTTTTGAGAATGGCCGATTTTGCAGTATGCCTGTAACACTATTGCACAGTATCTGTAATGATAGTAGAAGACTCAGGCGCCGACGGAAGGCAGAACATTACGCGTTTGTGTGTCGTCGAGCACGCATTTTGCGGATAAATTGTGCGCCTACACGCTTCCATGTAAGTTTTTATTTATTTTTACTTAATTATCATTTATGTTTTTATTGTTTTCTTTTGTGTAAATTAATTAACAAAATAAGGTATAACAAAAATAATCTGTAATTCGGACAATTATATATTATTTTTTATGTATTTGAATGATTAACTAATAATTTTTTAGATTCAAAATCCAGGAAAGAAATTAAATACTAGAAAATAAAATTGATTAAATAGTGATATTGAGTTAACAGAACAAAAAATATATTTTATAAATATAAAAAGTGTACTTAACGTTACACTTAACGCGACAACCAGTTAATTATTGATTCAATTAAAATGATCACTGCACGTGTCTTTGTAACATTTATCAGAACAATTATTAGAAATGGAACTACTAACGTCATGATTTTTTCTTAGTTATAAATTGAAGCTACTCAATAATTTGTTCAGGCAAATGCCTATACAAATTATTAATATCGCTGAAATTATCTACTGAAAATATGAAAACCTACGTAATGTTGCGTTCAGAAAAACATTCCGAGATCCCTTTTCAGAAAGAATACTTTGAAAAAATCTATTTCAATTAAGTATTCACTAAGGAAAAATTAAGTTAGATCTATCTAATTAATATTTTTATCATTAGTGTCTCCGTTTTAAAAAGCCCAGTCGCGGACGCGATCTTTTAGTAGAATATTACTTGTAGTAGTTTAGTAGTAGTATTACTTGACGTCGGTGGGTTAATTATATAAATAAATTGTACGAAGAAAAGTGGGTCAAACACGAAAACGAGCTTCTCTCACACATTTTTGATAATAAGTAGGTACTAATATCGCTGACTATGATGACGTTGTCTGCGACACAAACATTACCTAATCCTAGAGCCTTTAAAAGGCAACGTATTTTTCGTAATTATATTTAAATTATCTGATTTTTCTGTTTGATCTCCTGTTATTATTAGAAAATAGAACTTACTTACAAATACCATTTATTACATTTGCATACGTTATATCTAAACGTACTAATATTATAAAGCTAGATTATTATATTATTATTAAAAAAAAGCGGAAAAGTTTGTTTGTTAGAACGCTAATCTTAGAAAGTACTGGGTGGATTTGGATGAAATTTGGAATGGAAGTAGCTTGAAGCTTGAGCGGGAGGGAAAAAGGTAATACTTAGGTTACATTTTACCTGAATGCAAAAGAAAGAGGTTGTTTTTATCTAGAAGAATTCCAAGGGAGCGAAGCCTCCGCGACTCCTAGTTTTAAATAATACTGTCCTCAGAATAAGATTCGACTGAGACCCTGTTAAAATCAGATAGTTCTGACAATGGTCAACATATTATTGAATATCGGTAAATAATGAGTTATACCAACTTGTACAGAACCTCTATGTCCATAAGGAAAGACAAATAAAGTTAAATCCACAAATCATGCAAACATTGATTGTTGAGAAGCATACCATCCGAAGCAACCTTGGCAAGTGAAAAGTTCAAATTTATATTTTCAGAGAGCATAGACAATTATCATGAATCAAAATGGAATTGTTAAAAACCTTCTTATAATATTGTATCTATAGATTTTAACAGTAAACGAAGCCTTATATACTTCATAAGGTTTCGTTTCCAGGAAGGACGCTCATGCGTCCTTCCTGGAAAAGATTATGAACATCTTAATCTACAATCTTAATAAATAGCTCTGTACAACGATCCCATGTGCAATATGGCAATAGCAAAGTTACCATGGAAAAATAAAATATCTTGAACAGTTGTGTCCAAATTAGCTACTTTGATGTATCGTTTATGTAGATTAGCAAGATTATGTAATCGGCATAGGCAGGTCGGAGCACATTAATAAAAAAATTATAGTTCGCTATGAATTACGAAATGCATGTCTAACAATGACCCAAATATATCGCTCAATGCCAACGATAGCTACACAGTAAGTTTCGATATCAAATCGAAACGCCATCGAATCGTAAATTTTGGATAGCCTTGCGGGCCGCGTTGATAATTGTTTAATTATACCTTGATGTAGTAAAAGCGTGATAAACAAATATTCGAACATCTTTTTTGCGAATAGATAATATGACTACAGTTTGTTTGAACAACACATTAAGCAGATGCTAATCTCATAAGTTGTTAGCAAACAAATAAAAAAGGTGCTAATTACTAATGTATGCAAACTAGCAGTTTAAAACTGTAAAGATTTTGCTGTAGATAATAATGATAACTATTGTATCTAAGTGGTCAAAATTCGACCATAATATTCATTTATGATTTTAAGTTTGAATGTTATTATAAAAATATTAGTTTTCTGCACTCTGTATAAAGATTTATGAAAATTACGCGGACGTGGGACTATGAAATTTAGTACAACTAAAGCTAATATATGGAAAATTAATAAAGAAAAAGGATTGATTAAAAAAAAGTTGTTTGAATTTTCTAAATCTGGACGATTGTAGTTAATTAAAGATTAATGTGTACCAAATGTTGCAATTTAGGCATATGTATATACATTACGAAAATGCGTTTATGTTTCTTACATAATACGAAACGAGGTCTACTAGCGTGACTCCATAACATGCATGAATCAACAACGCCAAGCGGTGGTTCTTACAGACACTCGCGTGCTAGAGCAAATGGGATCTACCCGTCCGATTCTACTGTCTTCCAAACTAATAAATGAATGAGAAGTAGTCACTAGGTCAGTGAACATAACAGCTATTTATTAATTACATTTGAATATTTCCAAGGGACTTTATCAGAACACAATGTTTTCAACGTTTCTTTGTCTATACTAATATTATAAAGAGGTAAAATTTGTAAGTTTGTATGTAGGGGATAATCTCTGAAACTACCGAACCGATTTTGAAAATTCTTTCGCTTACGTGTAGCTGCATTATCCCTGAGTGCTATAGGCTATAAATTATCATTAATTATTTGATTTCGACTTCTACGCGGACGAAGTCGCGGACAGAAGCTAGTCTGTTATAAAACCCTTTTTTACTTTTGGCCGTCTGACTTTTATTCCGGGCCTTCGTCCGAAACAGCTTCACCCAATTTAACGGGATGACACCGGTAGATAGCTGATGGTAGGTAAAGACGTAGCTAGGGTTGAAGAAATAGGTATTAAATTAAACCGTATTAATTAGTAATTTACGAATTTCGCGCGAACGAATACTGTGAGCATCATCTAGACAATATAATATAAAACACGCATCAAACTGGGTAAACGTACAGTGCTTTAATAACATGATAAAACTATAAAGTAGGGTTTACCAGAACGGAATGGAATATCATATTTCTACTGACTTCAGTTGCCCTTGCGTTCTGTGGCCGCGGAATCTCGTTAGAACATCTTTGCAATTTCGGCAAATTTATTGATACTCACAATAGGAAAATGATCACTTTGATCACACTTGACGCTCAAAATAACCTCCATCCAAACGTGTGATTTTGACTTATTTATAAAATAAATCATATTTACATATAACACAGTCACAAAATAATTATTAACTTTTTGCATTTTTCACTTGTCTTTCGTAGTTTCTGACCCAACAAAAATGACCGTTTTCTTATACCCTGTCAAATGATATTATAAATCAAGCGTGAAAAGTGATTAATCATGGCACCTAACAATGGCGACAACAGGTTGTCACGGTTCAAATGTATTATTACTTATAATAATATTTATAATTACCCACTATTTACGTATATAATAAGCCGCCATGCAAAGTTAGTAGGTCATATTTATTTTATTTACCTCAGCTCATATTTCCTAGGAAATATTTCAAGGTAATAACTTCTATGGCAAGCTTAACGCACGTGATGGCCAACAAGTTTTAGGTTTATAGTAAAATAGTAGGAAATAAAAGAAAATAAGACTGTTTTTGGAACAACACCGAGGTCCTCAACCTGATTTTTAACCGACTTCAAAATAAGGAGGAGGTTCTCAGTTCGTCTTTCAGAACTTTTTTTTTATGTGTCTTGCCTCATAACTCGGAGACGGCTGGACCTATTTGGAAAATTCTTTTTTCATTTGAAAGGGTATATTTTCTAGTTGGTCCCATTGTTATGAAATCAGGATCTGCAGATGAGATCCTGGAGAAATCGAGGGAACTCTTCAAATATTATAGGCACACCTATTGCGTTTTGGACATTTCTTATAGTACCTTGAGCAGTTGCTTTCGAAATGTACCATTTGGGGAAGTTGAACTGATGATGAAAACCACAGATGGCCACTGACTACTCCATAATAAGTATTTCGTGGATTGCGATTTGATTACTTGAGTACCGATGTTAAACACTTTATGCTCGTCACAATGCATATGGGGATGTAGAGCTGATGGTCATGTACCAGGAGAACTCCTCAAAAATTAACGGCTATGCATCGGGAAAAGCAATATTTTGTAAAAGGTGATAAGTTGTTGACATTATGGCTTTTGTAACTAGATAAATTACAAACCGACTAGCAAAAAGGGTTAAAAAAAATTTAAGGAACAAATAGAACCGACTTCCATATCAAAACACTATAAAGCCAAAAATAACTTTAATTTCGAAAGGTGATATGAAAAAATAAAAAAACAAAACTAATAACACCGACTACCAAAATTAAAGTTATTTTTGGCTTTGTTGTGTTTTGATATGGATGTTGGTTCTATTTTTTGCTAAAAAAATTTTTGGATTAAATCTTTTGGTGCAAATCAATAAATTTGTAGGTTTTATTTCCTACTCTGTCTTTGACGTTCTGTAGAATCCTCAAGGTTTATTTATTTTTAGTACCATAATAATATTAGAGTGCTTCTATATCATATAATACAAAGTTTTACAAAAAAACACTAAGTCACTATACTAATATTTTCAAGTGCCCTAATTTATGCACTTTAGAAGACTAGACTTTTAGGAGATCACTTACTGGGCCTAAATTCTTCTTTTGCTGTCAATGGAGTTGACCATGCACAATAAAAAAGAAGCAATCACTAAAAAACAATTGACAAGATCAATTGCCATCTTTTTAATAATTAAAGTTATCTTTAAAACTTTGTTTCTCATACAGCGTACAGATTGTATTTCTAGTGTATCTACTTTCTTCCACTTTGTTAGGTATGACAAAATCTTCAAAGTAATAAAGAGATCTTCTATTACGTGAAGTAGGTTACTCAATAACAATTATTCAGTGGCGCGTGATGCTCGTATGGTTTACCTACTTTGTAGCTTATACTGAATATTTCCTATAAATACTAGGCATGATACCAGTTTCTAGCAAGCATGCGTAGGTACAAGGTTAGAACTAGAACTTGTTTCATAATGTGTTTACTGCTCTACTACTTAGTAGACTTACTTTATAACTTGATTATTATAGTATCATTGAGCGTTTCGGATGCAGCCATTGACATATATATTAACGTAAACGCACCTATTACCGCCAGTTTAAGCCAAGTTCACATTTATGTGCAAAAAATAAGCACATGCTAAATAACTGGTGTCATTTTTTATTTTTATTCAAGTACTGAAACTAACGATCTTGTCAGTTAGATATAGAAACAATTCGAAAAAATGAAATAAATATTTAAAAAAAATATAAATTGATGAAAAGGGCTATGTTCCTATTACCGACTCAAACCATGGGTGTGTTCCTATTACCGTTTTTGTGGCACCTATTACCTACCGCTAAATGAACAGAACAAATTCAGTCAATTAAAAATGCTCGTGTGGGTTTAATTCTTTAGAATACAGAATGTTATAATTATAACCAGCCTTTAATCAGTCTTAAGAGATATGCTTCATAATATGAATTACATATTGAAATATAACAGTGAATCCAGTCTATTAAATGGCGTTCTTCGTGCTTGGTGAAGACAGGTTGAACCCCACAATTTTCATTAGAGTACTTGTGATTTCTCTTGTCACGAAGAGTTGTTCTAGGAATCCCAAATCTCTTTGAGGTTTCATAGATACTTGCTCCATTATCGATAGCCATCAATGCAGAGTCAAGTTGATTAGCTGTATATTACGTACGTTTTAATCGTTCCATGTTTCTGAATTAAAATTTACCTAGTCTAATATACTAAACTACTAAACCTTTGCTTAGCAGTGGGTTAAGAATTATAGTAAGTGGAAGTCAATAGGTGATTTTTAATAATAGTTTTTAATGAAAAATGAATTACGTTTTATATTTTTTCTAAATATTTTAAATTGTTTTTAATGTTAATTACATTATATTTACCTACTAGGCAAAAATTATAAAAATAATTACTAACACACTATCCATAAAAACTAAAAAAAACATACAGACGAATTGAGAACCTCATTCTTTTTGAAGTCGGTTAAAAAGTACAGGTACATCGGTAATAGGTTCTATTGAAGAAATTCTGTATAACCTATTACCGACCCAATGAAATGAATATGTATTGAGTAAATGTATTGTTTTTTAGAATATTTGTATGATTATACAGGTGCCAGTAGCTATGCTAATTTTATTTTAATGGTATTTTAACTATAAAAATACAATATTAGAGAATTGTACATCCTACATTCATCAAAACATTTACATAAGAATAAAGTTGATTTTCACAGTATCGATACTCTTATTATGTATGGCGCTAATAGGTCAAATACAACTTGACACACTAACTAATCAAATTAGTATAGCCGACTACTTATTAATTGATGCATTATAACATAAATAGTAGAAATTAAAATATTCGTCAAAAACCTAACAACGACCTAGGTCGGTAATAGGAATAAAATTGAGATTATTGTTCCTATCACCGCCACATTTTAATATTGAAATTGAAGCAAAATAAAGCTGTATCTCATTAAAATTAGTGATTATTTGTGTTTATGAAAGTATTAAGAAGGTATCAAAATAATTAAAAGGTTCATTAGATTGCTTTACAATTATATATTATGCTAAAAAAGAAATAGGTGTACTTACGTAATCGGGAGCGGGACACTACTAAATATGCGCTATATCCGGAGTCCGACGACAAACTGTGCAATTATTCATTAAATCGTTGGTTTACGCGCACAAGCAAGTGATGAATATTTGCATTACAATTACATCTATATTTTCTCTAAAGCAACGACTTGTCTAACTTTAATGCAACTTTTTAAAATGATAGTTTTATGAAACGGACGGTAATGGGAGCCGATTTTGAGGGGTCGTTATTAGGCGCCTTTACGTTACTGCATACTATTTAAATCAATGGATGCAGCAGTGTCTTGTAGAAAATAAAAAGAAATCACTGCTATTTGGATAAATTACTCTATGTCGTCATGTGTAGTTGTTGAGTATGCCTAGTGGTTAGGAATCACTGAGTAACTATCTTAATCTAAGGATTCTGTATCTGACCTTTATTTGTATGTGCATTTAGTTTTACTCATTTTGTATATTCACCTGTCGTATTACTGTATTCATCAACACGTTGGTAGGTAGTAAAGGAGTCTATTGAATATTGGCAATTCAATTTATGACTTTAATAAATAAATATAGGTACAACTACCAAAATTCTCTACAATCATTTAGCTGATTAAATATTTTTGGAGATTTTTTTAAAACAAATATTTTCCGATGTTTACCTAAACTTGCAAGTAACGTGGTGTGCTACTAAAAGGATAACCCGTTTTTTAGCTATTCGGAATTATATTGCTTATGTGATAATTTTTCGGATACTAAGGCCGTATTCATTACATATGTAGTAGTATGTAGTATTTGCGGGTTTCCTGTAGAATGAAACTTAAGTACTTAATCATTGGTAATTATTTACTAGAAGGTCCTTTAACCAGTTAATTGTACCGTTCACTGATAAGTGAGTGGTGGAGATGTGAAAACAATAACTAGAGTTAATTTTACTCAAGAAAATAGTGAGAAGGCGTCGTGAAACACGGTATAAAGACTCTCTAACGCGACAATGACTTTGGCTTTGACTGGTAATCACCTTGAGAAAGTAAAAAACTTTAAACAAAATAAAAATGATGTAGGTACCTAATAATATTGTACAAAAGGTGCTTGGTCATGATACTATGATTCCACTACTAGCTATAACTTATATGCCAGTAATTGATAATATTATGTCTTGATTGTTGTTAAGATAAGCTTGTAATAAAAAAATGATGTAAGTAGGACGAATTTCCGATCAGGATTTAGCCAATATAGGTACATTTTTGAAGTGGCGAGAAAACTGAAATCCAGGTCACTTAGATTTCTAGCTGAAACATGTGATGACGTGTAAACATTTTTGAAAGTTTTTAAAATATAGAACTTTCGTAATTACGAATACAGGTTTCTATTTTCTGTTTATTTGACTACTGCTTGAGCTATCAATCAAAACGAAACTTTGTTGAAATTAAATCGACCAGTTCCGTCAGCAATATAGGTATTAATTTACTATTTGTAAAATAAACGTATTTGTAATTTAGCGAAGACGACCTGATTTATACCTGATTCTACTAACAAAATTATTTTTGTGAAACTACTCAAATGAAACAAGGCTACAGATTGTTAAAGGGCAAATCCTAAAATTGTTGAAGGGTTTCCCTTTTAACGATTGTTAGCTTCGATATTGAAAAGGTACGACAAATTAAATGAATTACAGCAGGTAGGTATATCTTTTGATCTTTATGAGTGTTTATTCTCTTTATAAGCAATACAATATTTATCACAGAAAAAATTTTTTTTTGCAAAAAATAGAACCGACTTCCATATCAAAACACTACAAAGCTATTAAACTGTTTAAACTATTTTTTGCAAAAAATATTTTTTTTCACGCTTTTTTGTGGGTCAGTTTGTAATTTATCTAGTTACAAAAGCCATAATCTCAACAACTTATCACCTTTTAAAAAATATTGCTTTTCCCGACGCATAGCCGTTAATTTTTGAGGAGTTCTGGTACTTGACCATCAGCTCTACATCACCGTATTGTGACGAGCATAAAGTGTTTAACATCCGTACTCAAGTAATCTAATCGCAATCCACGAAATACTTATTATTGAGGAGTTTCAGTGGCCATCTGTGGTCTGCATCATCAGTTCAACTTCCCCAAATGGTACTTTTCGGAAGCAACTGCTCAAGGTACTATAAGAAATACCCAAAACGCTATAGGTGTGCCTATAATATTTGAAGAGTTCCCTCGATTTCTCCAGGATCCCTTCATCAGATCCTGATTTCGTAACAATGGAACCAACTAGAAAGTATGCCCATTCAAACGCAAAAAGAATTTTTCAAATTGGTCCAGCCGTCTCCGAGTTATGAAGTAACATAAATAAATAAAAAAGTTCAAGACGAATTGAGAACAACCTTTTTTTGAAATCGGTTAAAAAATAATAAGCATGGTTGTGTTATTTTGACAAAGATGCAAAGAGGCAGAGGCGTTTAGTGATTTTTTTTATATAAATATGTAGGTGATGATTGCCTATTAGTATAACCTGATTATTAGATATCTAAGGTCATAACTTTGATATGAACTGAGCCGTTAGTGTTTTGCTGTAAACAGGTGTTATAGTGTTCAATTATGGAGTCGAAAAAAGCAAGAAAACTATTCGATCTACTTTAAGTAGGTATAAATTATGACATACTTTTATACTTTTCACAAACTTTCAATTTTAACTAATTCTTTTTAAGTTAATACTATACCTATTAAAAAGAAACTTAGTCGTAACTGTCCTTGTTCTGAATCTATGTTATATCCGGCCTCAGTCACAGCAGTCAGGTAAATCCTTTTTGATTCCATTCTCTTTTCTTTAACATTTTATGTATTACTAGCTGAGCTGACCCGGCAGACCACGTTTTGTCATATAAATTATTTCTAGTGAAAAAAGCTAACGACCTATTTATATCGATTTATAATGAAATCAGTTCAGAATTTTTCGAATCAAAACTTTTCTGAAATCATTATTATAGATGTGGGTAATAAATAATATGTACATTAATTTAACAATCCATTTTTTGTATTCCTGATAAGCGGATTAGTTACGTGAAGTGGAAATTAAATTGTTTATAATAATATCAACAAATTCATACCTAATCAAAGTTTATGATCATATCCCTCGTAACCCAGTGTAGCTGAACTTGAATCGACTGCTACTTACATTTCAAATGATGGCTTTTTTATATTTTTTTTACGTCAGCAATCTTTTGCAGGTTTATAAAATAACATTGCAGTGGCGAAGGGTGAATTTTCACAAAAGGGAAGCCGGACCAAAAAATGCTTACCTTGCTCAAGTGTGATACGTGAATTTCAGTAACTGTGGCCCTGTGGCTGACTTCGAAATCTTGTAACTTCGTAAATAATTATTTTTAATTGAAAATAATAGATTACTATTTATATATTCATATACTAACTTAATATTATAAAGAGGAAACCTTTGTATTTTTGTATTTTTGTATGTTTGTATTGAATAGGCTCAAAAACTACTGGACCGATTTCAAAATTTCTTTTACCATTACATAGATGGATTCTTCCGAATCCGTATAGGCTATATTTTATCCCGGAAAATAGATAGGATTTTTCGTGGTAGTGAAAATTGTGGAGTAAGGCGTCGAAAACACTGCCGTACGTTAACGATTCTCGCGAACGCTGCCTATATTTAATATAAACATTGCACCCGTGCGAAGCCGGGGCGGGTCGCTAGTTCATATATAAAATAATAGACTAATATTTGCCATATTTCAAAAGGGAAGCCTGTAGGAATCGAATTGTATGGAGCCTTCGCCACTGTAACACTAGCCAAAGCAGTTGCTTTGACCAGTGTTATTTTACTAGTTTCGATATGTTTTGACTGTCTGTTGCTAATTTATATCTGTGTGTGTGATATTTGTGCGTCGTTTTGTAGGACTTTTTGGTAAATTCTACAGATGTTCGAAATTCCAAGTTCTGCAGGGTGTGGTAGGTGGTAGAAGATATATTCTGCATTTCTGAAGATTGATTAATTTCTTGAAATATCTAAGAACACTGCTGACTTAAAGTTAAACAAAATATTCTATAGATCCAGACTTATATATTTTAAGGGCCGGATGGTACCAATCTTTTAATTCAGTTCTTTTGGTCATAGATGGTTGATGGTGGTAGTGAAACATAGTACGTAGACAACTACATAGTAGTTCCTAATTTATCTCTCTCTCTCTCTGCTTGGTACCTCATGTCTGTGGATCAAGGACAACATGAGGGTTTCAGGGTGCAGATAATCTACCTACACCGTTTCCTGTCCAGCGCGTCTCTTTAGGCTGTGTAGAATTCGGAGAACATCGAGCCTTTCGCTTAATTAATCGGTCCAACTTGGTGAACGACTGCGCGATGTTTGGCCTTCATAAGTCAAGCTAAAATTAGAAGAAAAGGCTAGCCGCTAACGTACAAACACAAACATCATCTCTATCTAATTAAGTAGATGAACGTTCATAATATAACATCCTTTTAAAACAAGAACATTTTTATAAATTTGTCGAGATAAGCATGTAAGTATTCATTTCGACACATTTTTCTACATAGCTATGAGTCTATGTTGTTTGTTGATTGAAAGCGTTAAGACATATTTTATACTAAATGGTGTTGTGCATTAAGACACCCATAGCGTTGGATGTGTTCAAAATCAATGAAATCGTATGATTCTACTCTGGATTTTTTTATAGTGTCGGTAAATAATAATAATTAGTGATGGCGTGTAGTTTCTGGTATTTAATAAATGATCTTATTTTGCAGATTGGTTATTAAATATAAATAACACTTTTACACGTTTTCGGAAATTTAAACTAAATGAGAAACACCGAAATAAACTCAGGGGTCCGTCTCTTTTGAAGTCCAAACCATCTATAGATACCCAGGTACTGCTTAAATTCCTTGTAGGTTACAGTCTGAGACGATCTTTTGAGGAAAGATGCTCTCATATCTGAGTGGGCCTGTCCATACAGTGCAAGCATTTGTCAGATAACGTATAGCTGAACTAAGAACAAGAAGCTTAACGATTTGACAAACAATACTAAGGTAAGGACGTTTTGGTAGGCCGGGAGAAGTTCTCAAACTGCCAGACAATCATGTTTAATTCGAATAAACCTACATAGTTCACACATTCGCAATAGGTATCAAGATTATGCAGAGTATATTTATAGTTTGTAATTAATTGTAATTACAAGTTTTAAGTAATTTTTGTACCATTTTTTATCGTTTTTCCATACGGCGCAAATTTATATTATTGCAAGATGTATGTACTTATTATGTAAACGAAAGTGGCATTTTATATTCGGTAGGTACTTAATCTAACTTTTGATGACTTACCAGCTGATGCACGCGACATCTTTCGCGTATAATTTTAAACTTTTGGAATGATGATACCTAGTTAAAAAGTAAATAAAGATTTTTTTATAAAAGAGAAATAGCGTGCAAATATAATTTTCTATAGAAAGTGAAAAATCAGTCTCACTTTCACTCTGTACATTTTTTTAAAATATCTTCACATGTGATGTGTAAGCGAATCTAAATACGCATAAACAAAATTGATAGTAGTCATTTTAATCATCATTAAACAACTTTAATTCAGTAATAATGATAAAACTAAATCAAAACCAAAGCTATGTTTACAAGATACGGACATGGACAGCGTGTCACCCATGGCTACGCTACTGGATCTCCTAAACTTAGTAACACATAAGTAGGTACTATTCCGCTCTTTAGATTCATTCAAAGTTGACAAGATTCTAATATTCATTTTTAAAATATCAATATTGTAATTTTTTCATGCCTTTGCTTAACAAACATTTGCCAAAGAGTGTGTTCATGCGAGAATAAGTTATTTCTTGACTTCACGCGTACCTATACCGGTTCTTATTCTTAATACACATCGACAAACAATATTTAATTACGTCCGTTTTGAGCCCCTTCAAATATGTAGTTAAAAATATATTATTTCTAAGCTTGTTATCGCTAACTACTTTGGTCGAATTTAGTTGTTTAACAATTTAATCGAGAAGTGAATCGCTAGAGCTACTTAATTATTCTTGTCTGATAACCACTGATATATATACTACTACAAGATAATTAAACGATGAAATACCAAGTCTGGATATAACAGAAGGTCGACACAATA
Organism: Tholera decimalis; assembly: GCA_943138885.2. Classification (NCBI taxonomy): domain Eukaryota; kingdom Metazoa; phylum Arthropoda; class Insecta; order Lepidoptera; family Noctuidae; genus Tholera; species Tholera decimalis. The sequence goes on from OW964548.2 coordinate 25,270,127, forward strand.
GTTCGAAGCGAGGCAGTAATTGAAACATGAATACATAATGTTGCAGACTAGGCTTGAAGAAAGCCGATTAATCAATCCATTTCAGTAACACGGTTCTAGCAGTAGCGAACGGCATTACAATATTAACAAGAAAATGCAAGGCACTATCTACTATTTGATATTCAATATCGGTATATTAGTATGCAGTCTTACATGTGATGAGTATCTGGAGCTCCCAACGGAACAGAAAGTATCTAAAGTGGATTTGGAATCAATGACACCGAAAGACGTAACGCAATGTCTGCTGCATCTGGGTAGAGACCGGCTACCATTACCTGAAGCGGAGTTTGTCTGGAAGTCAATCATAAAACACCATGAAGGGATCGCTAACATCCCAGACGAGTTACTAGGAATACTCCATTGGATAACCATCGCTATAACCCCAGAAGAGTATGCAAATATGACCTTGAGCAACATCGACGTTGTCCAAAACTTTGGACTCAACTATAATTTAAATGAGGAGCAACTATCAGCACTGGCGACACGGGTACTTGAAGATTTTGCTTCAAAGGAGCCTGAGGATTACACTTTCTACGATCTGACCGCTATCCGGCAAATACTTTGTGCTTTTAATAGATCCATCATTAATAGAATTCATCCTTCATCTTATAGGGAAGCTTCCTTGCTAATCGGTAAGCTAGAGAACTGCAATCCCGAAGCGATGTCTGGATTTGCAGCGTTGGCTGTACAAGACCTGGCATTTGGACCACTTGAGACCTGGACTGAGGACATAGTAAATATAGTTGGAAATGTTGCTAATTATTTACCCAAAGAATTTCTCGTAAAATTCACCCGCCCAACACCTGCATCAGAAAAACTTAATACATAAACATAATAAAATAAATAGCATAACATAAACAGTAATGGCTGTATATGTAGTTAAAGTTATACATACTTGTCGAATGCTTCGATAAATGAATTAATTTTGCTGAATTATCTCGCGTGAACTTTATAAAATTCTCAGCACAGTAGGTACAATAAATCAAATTGATTTGGTTGTGGTCATAATTAAGCCACTGACGTTTTATTCGTTTTGAAGTTTAGCTATTTTATATCTCACGTCTACTTTTTAACCGACTTCTAAAAAAGGAGGAGGTTCTCAATTCGGATGTTTGTATTTTTTTTTTTTTTTTTTTTTTTTTTTTTTATGTTTGTCCACGCATAACTCCGTCGCTTGCCAACCGATTTGAAAAATTCTTTTTTTGTTGGAAAGGGTATACTTCCCAAATGGTCCCATGAAAATTTTATCGAAATCGGACGAGCCGTTTTTGAAAAATCAAAAAAAGTCGAAAAAAATAATTTACCTTGATGATCTTTTCGTTTACTCTGCATTGCGTTTTTTGTTCGCGCATAACTCCGTCATTTACGAATCGATTTGGAAAATTCACTGACCCACTAAAAAGCGCGAAAATAAAAACTTTTTTGCAAAAAATAAAACCGACTTCCATATCAAAACACTACAAAGCCAAAAATAATTTTAATTTCGGAAGGCGGTGTGAAAAAAAAAAGAAAATACAAAACCAATAACACCGACTACCGAAATTAAAATTATTTTTGGCTTTGTAGTGTTTTGATATGGAAGTCGGTTTTATTTTTTGCAAAAAAGTTTTTTTAAGATAGCCGAGCTGTCTTGACTTGATATTCTTGGACTAGAACGGATAGGACGAAAGAGCGACTGAACGTAGAAGATCTTATATAATCATTTTGTTGCCGACAAAGTTTTTTCATGTTCATTGTTTTCTTAATTGTGACGAGAAGATCAACTGCTGCTTTCGTAAATATCTTTGTGAATTATTTTATTAAATCGATTGCTCGAATGAGCGTGCGTGTGCGGCCACGTGATTGATTCGCGTCAATACCTACAGTGGAACAATGTCTTAGCGTTTGATACGTTAACAAATCACTAGCATTTAGTAATACTGGCCTCCTGTAAACAGGATATTTAGTCAACTGCGGTGCCTTCAGTGTTTTATTTAGTAGCTTATTTTCATATAATAGCGCACATTTCAGTTCTTTATTATGTAGACAATGCATCGTATTGACATTTATGATAGAGTGCTTTCGTTTGCTGACTAATAATGTATTCATAAATCATGTATTTACTCAAGATGTAAAGATACGCAATAAAGAACATACATAAAAATTGTCGTGTATAATATTATTATATCATCTCCACTTAACCTACCTATTCTCAGTGTGTCCAAATTGCTTAGTTTGTTGAAATCGCAATAAAACGCGGCTCTGACTAAAAAGTGAAAAGCAAACTAGCGTGTCTATCATACTCGTCATCATATCATACATTCGTCGTCAGGAAATTTATTGCTAAGGGAAAGTTTGACACGATAAAAATACACTGGGAGAGTAAGACAAAAATCATTATTAAAATACTATTTGCGATCAATGGGGGTATTGTTGAGTGTGATGTAAACGTGAATAAGGCATGTGGTTACGACAGCCACCGCCATTGGATATACTGGTTGCAGTTACCTCATAGTCTTGACATTCACCCACGCGGCAAGCCCATCAACTATATCAATGAACAAAGTAGCCCACTTACTAAGTAACATGTCTATTACAGCATAACTATCGCTCAGAGAGTTTTGTATACATACAATGGCAATAGTTGAATAGTACTTATGAATAGCTTTTATGTAGTTTCAACTGTTTTCTGTACTATAGATTCTTTACATGCTTATTTGGATAACCTCCTCTTGTCAGGTCAATTGGTAACTTGAAATATTTAAGACGTTCTGATACTGCACCCAGTATAGACACCGAACAAGATTAATCTTGTTCGGTGTCTATAAAGTTTTGATGTATGGATGGTACTTCTTCACGGATGGAACTTGGCACGGAGTAGATTGTAGTCTCGAATACCACATAGCTCTTTTTCATGTGGGAAAATAGAATACCAACCCAATAGTAAATATTCAAAAAAATCGCGGGCAACAGGTAGTAATATTATCACCCTATTAAGTACCTATGTATATGCACGTAAAGGTAATAGCGAAACCACAAAACGTATCCCCAGTGATGAACTTGAAGTATTTTAATTGAAAACTATTTACAAAAGATTTATTAGGTATTTAATTTCACACTGCAATAACATAATCTATAACGATGCTTAGAAGGTCAATCCAAAATAATAATACGAGTAATATAGTTTATTTTGATTGATGGAGGCAGCTTTTATTGATCGTTATGCGGTAAAGAGGTTTCGATTTTGTGATAACAGTGAATTATGGGTCACTAGCTTTAGCCCGAGGCTTCACTCGTGTCAAAAGCTTATTTTCTGCGGAAATCAAGGTTACAGCCATTGTTAGTTATTACGAGTTTTCTGGTACTAATGAAAGAACCTAACGTACTGGGAAAAGAGACCCTCGGGCCTCGATTTATCACCTTGGTGATTAGAGATATAAGCCGGCCTCATCTAGCTAACTTAAAACACCAAAAAGTGAAGTGTCAAATTTTTATTTATAACCAATTTACAAAATAAATATTTTTTTCATTTCAGGTAAGTACTTAGATAGTTTTTAACTAAGTATTCCGTGGGTAATACGATGTACCAAATAAAAACAAAAATATCTAGATTCCGTCCTGGAAAGTTAAGGTTATTGGTTCCTTTGACCTTCCATATAGAATTATCTAACAATAAGTAGGTATAATCAGAGCCCTTTTTCGTACGTATTTTAGTTATAAATTTTTTCTTACTCTTAATTTATCAAAGCATGCTAACATATTTTGGAGTATAATAATTAATAACATACCGACATAAACCATGGAGGGTTTAACCACAGCCGCGGCAACTCGATACGACACTGTTGTTCATGAACTTTGAGAAATTTTTACGTTAATAATATTGCACTTCTTCGTCACTATTAACAGGCAAGTCATTCATGTAGGATGGTAAATAGCATGCATTCCCACGTCCTTGCTCCATATACAAGGTGTAACAGATTAAGCGCAATACCTCAGACACCCTAATTAGAATATTAAATTATAAGTCTAAAACAACATCCGTAACTAAATAAATAAATAATTGAAACCAAACCTAGACATTTTTTATAAAATAGTTATCCTTACTAAACGCAAAACGTATGTGCGTCATACAATATCCTTACGCAGACGCATACACTCATGCAATGTCAAAGGCCGACACGCACATGAGCGCATTTCCTTGAATGATACCATGTTTCCATTTTAAGTTAAACGAAAGATTTTCCGTCGAATTTTTTTATGACGGAAATCGATTCAGAAGCTGATTCTGAACCAACTTTCAGGAATTGCGTTTATTCTGTTACACGTTGTATGTACACTATTATATTTTGGTCTCTGACTATCTCTAAGACTTCTAGAGAAAAGCTTTCTCGAGAATAAAGTTAACGAGCCAACGGAGCATGTTTCAAAATGTATGTGGTCTTTGTTTGCCATTTTAAGTAACATTTCAGGGATTCTTATGGGTACTAAATTGCACAAGCTTTGACTAAAAAACGCTTTCAGTCAGAAAGGAAAGTTGGGGTAAGGGCCTCCCGCCCGTGGGCTCTTGTGAGACTGCAATTGACGTATTAAGATTCTACAGTTAACGTATATAATACGTTAATGACTATTACTAATGACGAATAAAGCAATTCGTTTCGTAGATTGATGCATTGTAATAACTTAATTTGATGTTAATGCTACTATAAATGAGACAATGTTTATTATCTTCATTTTGAGAGTGAGGTGTAATTTTCCCGTTTCCTATTATGCATTTGAAGAGGGATAAAACAATAAAAAAGCATATCAAAAGCATTGCAGTAGGTATGTAAGCAATTTTGAATTTATTTTGTCTAATTTTGCATCTGTAGCCTAGTCAAAAGCGGGGAAATGACTCATCATCATTTTCTTAGCCTTTTCACAACTAAGATGAGGTCTAACTAAACAAAGTTTTCAAAAGCAATTCCTGCGTTTTTAAACTTTTATTAAATTAATATTTTGTAGTAAAGTCTGTCTGTCTCCTCCATAGATAAAATAAATAACTAGATATGGTCAACAGACGAAATTATATCGGAACCGTGTGTCTCCAGTTAGGCGCTGGGCGGGGCAACAACTACACATGCAGTTTAATAAAATCAATAAATACGCACTCGCACACACACCCGCATTTCTTGAATCAGAACGTACTATACAATCAATAATAAACCTTATTCCGTCAAACACAGCGTGTATTTACCATGCACCGTAGAACTTACCCACACAAAAACATCGGTCGCTATCGTTGTGCTGTGCAAAAGCAATTTATTTTACATATACGCTAGTGATTGACTAAATCGGAAAGTTATCGATTCTTCCATTTACTATTGTACAATTTTTTTTGGGCACCTGAAAATGAACCAAATAAAAAATGGCATGTCCAGAAAATATTACAATAACAATAAACATATTATTAAGAACATAACATTACATAATTATTATTAAGTACTACCTACTAAGTATTAAGGGCTACCCTGGCGCTTTCGACTTAAATCTTAATATTTAATTATCATAGTGATAGGTCAAATAGAAGTTGATGTTAACTTACATTACGCTCTTGATCGGAACATACCAGCCGTATAGGTTGTATAGAATCCTGAAAAGTTGAATGACTGATTTTATGAATACCCTAAATCATGAGAATAGCTTTCAGTAATAAAGTAAAATTCAACCCACTTCTGCAAAAATCAGTTGTACTCTTAATTTTGGAATTTTCCATTCAAAAATCCTGCGACTTTTCTTTAGAGACTAGAACATTTCTGCGTTGAAGTGAACCGAGCATATGGTGCTAATTTTTGTAGGGTACCAGTTAGGTGGCATGCCTGTGGCATCAATCCATTCCTTTTTTATGTTACCATCTTTTGGGAAACTGAAAAGTACGAAAAGCACTTATTTATCATTTACATACATCCTAAGCTACTTCTAAACGTCACCATATAATATCGCAATAATTACGTAACACACTATAAATCAAGATCTGAATGATTTTGACGTATATTGCTAATGCATTGCTTCATATGTTCGAAATATTGGTCTGTTCAACAACGTAAATACCGCAGTGAGTGTTGTTGATTTAGCATAATGAAACCGATTCCTACTGTAAGTGTGTTACGCAATTACCCCGCAGGTAATAGTTTAGTAGGTTATAATAGGTTTTTGTTATAAGAAAAGTCCTAGTTAGTAGAGAAATTGTTAAATATATGAAAACAAACACACATCTATGCATAACAAATAAATGGCATGAATATATTGACTTATTTTAAGCTCAATTCACAAATACATTATCTGAACCATGCCGATTATTATAACGCATTCGAAGCTTCAACGGAAGTAAAATACAAAAACCATAAAAAATAAAGAAACAGCATGAGGATAAGGCATAACATACGATAATTCTAAACCGAAAAACACCACCGATTATTAACCTAAAATTAAAGTAACTTACTTTACGAATATTGGTTACGCATTTCTCTACTACTCTGTAAAAACATCAAAATAAGTAAAAAAACATTATTTACATCGATCTTCCAACCAGGCTAAAACGGTTGACAGATTGAAAAATAAACTATTGTAGCGACGGCGACGTCGGAACTCCTTACGCATGCTGCGGGCGTAAAATAAATTGTTTATTTTTTTTTACTTTTTTGTACACTTGACTTTTCAACGTATTTTTATTTCTGTCACCTCATGTAAAATAAAAGTTAAACATATTTTCTTAGAGGTTTCCATATGTTATAAAAAACTTTTTATCAAAACATTAAACAGACTCCCAAATAACACTGCAAAGTGAAAAATAACTTTAATTTCGGTAGTCGGTGTCTTTAGTTTTGTATTTTCGTTTTTGGCACCGACTTCCGAAATTAAAGTTATTTTTCACTTTGCAGTGTTTTTTGGGAGTCGGTTTAATTTTTTGGTAAAAAGTTTTTATTTCACTCTTTTTAGTTGGTCGATTTTTAATTTACCTAGTTACAAGAGCCTAAATGTCAACTACTTATATTCATTTACAAAATATTGCTTTTCCCAATGTTGGGCTGTTATTTGTTGAGGAGTTCTCCTGGTAGTTCACCATCAGCTTCACTTCACCATATGCATTGTGACGAGCATATTGTGCTTAATAACCACATTTAAGTAATCGAAGCGGAACACATGAAATACTTATATATTGAGTAGTTCCAGTGGCCATCTGTGGTCTTCATCATCAGGTCCACTTCACAAATGGTGCTTTTCGAATGCAACTACACAAGTTACTTTAAAAATACTCAAATCACTATAGGTGTGCCTATAATATTTGAAGAGTTCCCTCGATTTCTCCAGGATCCCATCATCAGATCCTGGCTTGGTGACAATGGGACCAATTTCAAAGTATACCCTTTCAAACAAAAAAAGAATTTTCCAAATTGGTTCAGCCGTCTCCGAGTAATCGGTGATCATACCTAAAAAAAAAAAAATATACGCGTCGAATTGATAACCTCCTCTTTTTTTTGTCGTCGGTTGAAAAACCCCTAAACTATAATAGCAATATTTCATTCGTCAATCGACGTTTCGTTAGTGGATCTGCACAAGCACATCACTAATTCGTCGCAAGAAGTGGCGGCCTCACTACGCGATGAATCCGCGTAATACAGTTTCGTATGTTATGTTTACATTGCTTGCACTAAGTAACTGGTTACTTAGTGACGAATTCAGGTAGTAGTTAAGGAGCAATGTATTTATAGCAAAAGGAGTACAGTCGCTCTGATATTTGAAAACAAAAATAACATAGTAAAACCAAGAAATATTTTACGATTTATTGTTTTTCATGATTTTAAAGACAAATATTGTAAAATACTTGTACTTACATATGGTAAGTGATTCCATGATTCACATAGATTTGATTTTGGCTTCGGTTTTTACAAGATACCACAGAACAACTCGGCATTCATGTATGTTATCACGATCGCTGTCGAAAGCGCACTAGTTCGCGGAGACGGCCATTTGCCTGTGACATGAGCCCTGTGGCCATGTCGCGCGGACACCGATACGCCCCCTTACCACTTCTCCTGTATTTTTGATTTCTGTGGTCTCCTCTATTCCTTATTTATTTCAGAAAATTTAAATCTCAAAACACCCACTTAAGTAGTGGGTTTGACAACAGATGTGTTTATCTTAACATAAAATAGAAAGATAGGAACAAATTCTATAATAATTAATGGCTTTCTTACTTTTGCAGTCGAATAAAAAGTAGCCTATTAGCTTCCGTAAGCTTCAAGCTACTTCCGTGCCAGATTTTTGTCCAAATCCACCGAGTACCTACTTTCGAAGATTAACACGTTTAATCAAACAAAAAAGCTTTTCCACCAATATTAGTATGATGTAAGCTTAACCAAGTTAAGTTTATATATAAAATAGTTTTTAGTTTTTTTTTTGTGCATTAGATATCCGCATTAATTTGAGATTTGCTGTCAGGGAACCCAATTAGTCCTAGTAATTAATTTACATACAGTACAGTCAACTATTTAGTAATCTGTGGTACAGTCTGACTTTCACTCGTCCGACCACCAATTCAATTATACAACAAACTATAGATAGCTATAACCCCGAGGGTGTTAAGCTACAATTCTAATGAATAAAATGCATATTTAAGGCACGGTAATATTATCTATACAGTATGCCAACTTCATACAAACGGACGAAGCGCGAGCTATACCTACGCGCCTCGATCTCGGTATGCGCTCGGTTTGCAGACAGTCGCGACCGACGACTGTGCCGCAGTGACGAACGGACGGTGTGTTGTTTTTTAACAACAACCGCGTGATTTTTTCACTAAAAATAAGTTCAAGTACATATTTAATATGACGAGTAGGATATATTGTGCTGTTTTTGGTTGCATGAATTCGTCAATAACGCATCCATATATATCCATAATATATATCCATAACTTTTTTTAGATTACCTGGAAACTCTGAAAGGTACCTAAGACTAAAACAATTTTACTTACTAGTAGGTATGTACATAATGTATTTCTTTTTAATGGACAAGTATTTCCTTTTATCTCCCGAAAAAAAAGATGTCTGGATTAATAAATAGAGTGAATAGAGTAAAGGAAAGTGATACGCTTGTGTTAAAACCTCGGGGCATGTGTGTTTTGTTAGTTTGTATAATTAAAAAAAAAACGCAAAGTAGGCAAATGTAATTAAAATGCTGGAGGCGGGCAGCTCTATCGCATGTTTACGTACCGCGCGGCTGTAGGCATTTATTTCTAAGATACGGCCGAGTTACAATACTGTATAGATAATGTTACCATGTTTTAGGCAAGCATGCTTCATCGCTAACTACATTATCAGCTATGAGAGTGATCAACCGCAGCCTGCGAGCTTTTTTAATAATAACTAGCTTTTGCCCGCGACTTCGTTTGCGTGGGAGGTTTTTCCCGCGTAAATCCCCATCCCGTGGGAATTCCGGGATAAAAATATCCTATGTCCGTCTTCGGGTTCTAAGCTACCTCCCTGCCAATTTTCAGCCAAATCGGTTCAGCCGTTCTTGAGTTATAAATAGTGTAACTAACACGACTTTCTTTCATATATAGATTAAGAAAGTTTGCATGCCACAATTCTTTTTTTGTGTTCTTTAAGTAAATTGTACTCATAGATTTATTTGTAACGCCCGGACCGAATAATGGATGGTTGGATGACCCCAGTAACAAAGGTTTTCCTGGCATAGGGGTCATTGATATCATCTTTTTATCTGATTCTTTGTATTTTAATTAAGTCACCTGTAACGTGTAGTTTTAAGCCAAATAAATGTATTATTATTTATTAACCAATTTTACAAAAAGAAGGAGATTCTCAGTACTTCTCAATAATAAGTATTTAATTCGTTGCGATTCGATTACTTGGCGGTGTTAAGCACTTTATGCTCGTCAGAATGCATATGGTGATGTGGAGCTGATAGTGAAGTACCAGGAGAACTCCTCAACAATTAACAGCTCGGCATCGGGAAAAGAAATATTTTGCAAAAGGTGATAAGACGGTGACATTTATGCCTTTGCAACTAGGTAAACTACAAACCGACCCACTAAAAAGCGAGAAAAATACTTTTTAGTAATTATGAACATAACTAAAGACTCCAACTACCGCGATGAAACTTATTTTTCACGGTACAGTGTTTTTTTTTTTGAAACTGTTGGAACAACTGAAAACAATTTTTTGTTAAAAAGTTTTTTCGTATCTTGTAAACCACTATAAGCACTAATGAAAACATAGTTATTTTGAAATTACAGACAGACATTTGAGTTTAGCAAGCGTCAATAGCCTAACGGCTAAGGTGACTGTGTCGCGGGTCCGAACCACACCCATCATTACACGATTGCTGTGAAACCACTCCAGCCACAAGCATATTTAGCTTAGTTGGAGGGATTAACAAGATTGCTAGTAACGTGATTTCTATCCACTTTGCTAGTTCTCTTTTAAAAAAGAACAATATATTTGTATAGATTACCCTCGTATCAATGTAGTACATATTACCTCAGTGGTATCAATCGACTTTTCTCCTCTTTTGTAAAACGTAGTGTATTCTCTTTGCTCTTTTGCAGAAAAACCTCAGCAAGATGACAACCGCCAGTATGTTGTTGACGGTGACGACTACGTGGAATGTTACCACAGACAAGATCGACAAAGAAGGATGTCTGGGTTTGGCCATAAAGCACGTTACTGCTGAAGCTGCCAAGGAAGTTCGGGAGAGCCCCGCCACCAAGGAACAGGCGCTCGCCATCATGAGGGAGTGGATACAACAGAATATTGACATAAAAAATGTCAGGCAAGGTAAAAAAATGTACCAACATAAGAACATATTAAGGAGTTTTCGTCCTTTTGGGGGGGATAAACAACTCCTTAAAATCTAGGATTTTTACCTCACTGAAACCACGCCAGTAACATCAACCTCAAAAAAACTAAAGCCCCGTTACGTCTTAACTACCACTCCATCTTTTTTCGGTGGTAAAATTAATTATCAAATGACTTCTCCCGTCCCACCCTGGGCGGATCAGAAGTGAGTGTCAGACTTCTACTGACTAAAAACCCATCCTGTTCCTTCAACTGCACCTACGTTCCAGGCCGCTGTAACTTGTACGATCATTCCCGCAACCCCGGCTACAGCATATACCTGGGGAACGGGTATTCGTCCTTAGACCACATCCAACAATTATTTACAATACGCTGCTATGATATAGCGACACCGAGGAAAGCGACATTTAAATTAGCGCCTCATAAGTGTTGTGCTATGCTTGGCTCTTTCATCTCTGCTTATTTTTTGCGCCTTGTTTTTCTTTGTTTTAGTATGATAGATGTAAAGATGTTCCAAATGTATGGAGCCTGGGCTAGCTATATGTACACCACATGTAAATATAGCTGTATAATGTAGTAACCGTCTTTTAATGTTAATTTTCTATAATTTCACTTTATTTTAGTGTGATATTCAAATTAACTCGGTCAAGGAGAGCAACACAAAATATTGTGGATCGGCCATGTTGCTGTTGAATAGTGATGCGAATGTCATTTTGACATGTCGGCTTGACGAATCGCTATATCAAAATATAGCTATTTTTCATAAAATATTTTAAATCTCAATAAATCGATAATCGATATTTTTTTATTCATTTTAGGATAATTGGTCTAACGTATAGTAATCTTGTCATATCCGGGGTGTAGTTCAAATGTTGATCACCAGATCGTCAGCGCGTTTGCGCCATAAGAATATGCATATAACTTCAGGTTACAAACAAGTTTTATTAAAGGAGTTCAATATTGCAAATGTTTGGGTCATAATTATTGTAATGACACTAGAGTGGAGAGCCACCGAATCCCGAAATACGGGAAAGTTCGCCTCAGTTTGAGAATCAGTGTGCTATGTTTGATTGCTACACTTTACAATGATTTAACCGTATACTGTTTGTCATATAATTTTGTAACATATCTAGGTTAGTTTCGGTTTTTTTGTGGCCACGAGATTGCTTAGTGCCAAAAACCACGTAATGTGTTGCACTTATTGTTACTTACGAGCGTTACCTTTATGAGAAATTTAATATCGATACATCGACTTAACGTCATTTTTATATAGATAATAATTGATATAGCTTAAAATATCGATTCTATATTTATCAATATATTTTTTCCACTTGCACATCCCTACGACTCACAGAAAGACGAAACTCAAATCTGTCAAACGTCATGACAAACACGACTGTCATGGCTGCTCTAAGACAAGGGTTATCAATTATCATAATAAAAACAGCTATACCCTTCTCCATATAATTATTTGTTTATTTTTATGATAATCCCTATTGTTTTTTCGATTTATCTATGTGGTGTACATAGAGGTAGCCTAAAATTAAACATCTCCTTTACATTGATTATGACCACAAAATTGTAGTCTATATTAGGATCTTAGAACAACAACACATAGAAGGATAGTACGAGTGCAAAAAGTGAGGCAACTAAAACTTAGCAATTTTGGCTAACTTTAACATTCTGCCGAACAGAGCTCGCGAGTAAATAATTTAAAACGACCGTTTGTAGCGTAAAGGGATGTCATAGTCCTTCAGGAAAACATAAAACGTGTAATCAAATTACATTTCACAAGTAAATACTTACATTTTATACATTATATTTAAGTAAATCGACCATCAAACAAAAATTCTAATAAACTAACTTATCACAATTCAATGTTGCTATCCGTGAGGAAAAAAATACCCATATTGATTTCTTTTGTGCTTATTTTTGTTTAAAAAAATATCGTTTTGGCGGCAATTATGTATGCGTCAAACTAAACTATATTTATTTACAGCCTATAGTGTTTTATAACTAAAAGTTACTGTTAGTTCGAAGAGTGGCATCATAAAGATGACAATTTTATTGATTAAGATTTTTTCATTTAAGTAATGTTCTCAATAATATTTTTCTATTTCATAAATACAACAAATACTTTTAATTGACATCAAACGAGATTATTCAAGCAATTAATACATTTCTATAATATCATTATAACACATTACACATCAAACATTCTAAACGCAATACACGATATCTCATTTCGTTTACCTTCCGTAAATATATGTCATATAAGTCATATTACATGAAAAAACATTATCTTATCTTGTTTCATAACATAAAATACTTGATGTGATCCAGCAACATAATAGTGCGTTTTCCCATTTTTGTGGGTAATGGTCTGGTAATGGTGATACCATTACCAGACCATTTGACCACTGAAAGCTATATTTGTGTGCGTTTGAAGAACGTAGACACATTCGGCTCACGCAAGCAAAGAAAATAAAGTGGACACACGAAATCGCTCGTGTTTTGTTCTAGACGCCTCTTCTATGCGTTGTTGTTCTAAGATTAGGATGTATTCGTAAATAATTTTTTCTACTTCACGACTTTGAGTAATTTATGACACTGCATGTTAGACTCGTAACTCAGTAAACTGTAGTACCTATATTATTTTAATGTTCAATGCTTCTATCAAAATAATCTTCTATCAAGATTCGGTACTTACAAACGGTCGGTGTTCCCCAAACTAGGCTGTACCTGTAACTTGGGGACCGGAAATCAAATTCACATGCTCCAAAAACTATTAGATTATCATCAGACATTTATTAAAAAAATACTTATGTTGATTACAGTTATACATATTTTAATACTTGTGTTGGTGCCTAAAGATAGTACATACCTAGTTATTATATTATAATCATTAAAAAAAAATTACTCAACGCAGTGTTCTTAAAATTTTTCAAAGAACTGTAATTTATCATTTGTAAAAAAAAGCGGAAGATTATTTGATTAAAATTTTATTTAAATTGATTGTTAAAGTTCATTTTTTTATTTTGTCAATGAATAATTGGTACACAAAGTAGTGTTTCTTTCATTTACAACTTTCGGAATAAATCACACTTTAGTAATAACCTTACTGTTTAATAAAATATGTTTTTTTGTGTTAACTATAATTTAAATATTCGGTGATTATTCGGCAAATCAACCTAATATTCGGCCCAATACGAACATGAAAAAATATGCCGAATGTACCGAATACGAATATTCGGCTGCACATTCGGCGCATCTCTAGTATTTTGTGAGTGCCAATGCCAAGTTCAACATACAGGTTTTTACAATAAGGATCAATAAACTTGGTTACATCTGTCAAGGACTAATTACAATAGGTCTAATTATTCTTCACAGATCACTCTCAGTATTTATATGTATCATACATACATATATGTATATATATATAAATGTACACTTCACATAATTCACATAGATGAAATATTGGTTTTGAACTGGTAGTAACATTTCAATTTCATTGGTTTGATTTCATTATACCTATTGCGTGACCGTCAAATAGCCGTAAGTTTGCGAAAAGAAAGTTGAACATGGGCTTTCAGTTTTTTCTTTTCTCTCCATTCTTTTTCACGTGCTTGTATAATTTTATATCTACATAAATATATGTATATTAAATACATAAAAAATACTTTGTAACATGTTTGTAACCCTTTTAACGAAAATTATACAGACAGAGAAGTATGTAATTTGGCGCAGCTAAAGTTTTTAATGCATTCGAAGTTATTTTAATTTTAACCGAATTTCGAGCATTTTGCGACCATTTAGTTATATATATGGATCCATTTAAGCTTTATGTAATGTGTAATAGTGTTACAGGGGCGGACTAATCTATTACTTTTTGGAGCATGTGATGTTGATTTCCAGTCCCCTAGTTAGAGGCATAACCTAGTTTCGGGAACACCGACGATTTGCAAGTAACTAATCCTAACATTGGTTTCAATAAAAAATACGATTATTTTGACAGAAACATTGAACAAGGGAATAAATTACTGAAAGTAGTGAAGTAGAAAAACCCGATTACACGAAAATATCCTAATATATACTACCATTTATGGGGCCAAAATCAATGTAAATTTACATCTATCATACTAAAACATCCCATTAAAACAATATACTCTCTGCATAAAAAGAATCAAAACACGCAAAGTATAGCAGAGAGCACAGTAGAGCCAGGCGTAGCACAACACTTAAGAGGCGCTATAATTAGAATGTTGCTTCCTCGGTATACCTACCTATGTCATGACCTAACAGCATATTGTAAATTGTTGAATGTGGTCTAGGTTAAGAGGAATACTCGTTCCCCAGGGATGTGCTGTAACCGATATTGCGGAAAGGTTCTAACGAGATACCTCGGTCCCGCAACATTGTGACAGTTTAAGGAACCGGGTGGGTTTTAGCCATTAGAATTCTGACACTCCTTTCCCTTCCACCCACAGCAGGAGGAGTCATTTGATGATTTTCCCACCGAAAAATGGGATGTGCACAGAAGGACTCATAAATCACCAATCACCGAAAAAAATATTTTTTATATTTATTTACTAATGGAAGGTTATATATGTTGTTCCCCTGTATCCGACGTAATAAACACTACAAAATTTAAGAGCCAGAACTCAACTAGGAGCGTGAAGTAAAACAAATAAATGAACACCATATAAAGGCAATTGACCTAATTGCGGCTCACGACAGCAACACAGATTACATAGCAAGACAATAGATTTATACGTCTCAATGGCTAAAAAATTACCCTTTACGATTGCGCGCTCTATGAAACGAGTTTTATTTGTAATATAACGGCAATAATAATATATCGAAACCGGTTCAATTATTCAGTACGCCTATTAATTATTGCTAAATTTATTACATGTATGTAGTAAGTCAACAAAGTGAATAAAAGTGTCTATGAATGTCAAGCTTGAATTAGAAAACGCATTGGCAGCAAAGAAATTTTTTGCAAAGCATTTGAGGGCCCACATTGCAAATGCTTGCGATAAAATGGCCCTATAGAGTACGTCAGAAGTTAACAGAGTACTGTTTATAAAAAAATTGGCCAAGTGCGAGTCAGACTCGCTCATGAATGGTTCCGTAGTAACTATAATAATATAATATGTATATTTATTTGACGAATAAAAAAAACCTTAAAAATTTCTTAAAACTAGCTTATTTACATTTTTACAACTACACTAAATAACTTTGTTTTTCATAGTGTTTGTATGAATTAGTTATATTTGCGATTTTAGAAAATATGCTGTATCTCAAAAACTGCTGACCCGATTTTGTTCAAACAAATTTTGGTTGAAAGTTTATATTAAAATCTACAGACATATATTTTTTTTTAGATTTTTCACTCCATTATTATAGAAGTTAGAGAGCCCCTCTCTAACTTCTATAATAATGGAGTGAAAAATCACACATTTTACCTTTTTGGAAGCTTATATCTTTTAAACGATTGACTATGAAAAAGTGGTTTTAGACACCCTTATATCATTTTTAAAGACCTGTCTATAGATACTACACACGCATAGGTTTCATGAAAAAAAAAATTTTCAGTTCTTGTTCCATGTATGGGGACCCCCCTTTATTTTAAATATATTTTAATTTTTGTCTTAAAATCGGAAAGCGGTTCACAGAATACATCTACCTACTAAGTTTCACATGTGTAGTCTTAATAGTTCCGGAATAAAATGGCTGTGACATACGGACGGACGGACAGACAGACAGACAGACAGACAGACAGACAGACAGACGGACAGACATATCGAAACTATAAGGGTTCCGTTTTTTGCCATTCGGCTACGGAACCCTAAAAAAACTAACTATTTAGTATAACACAAATAATTTATTTAAACACTAATTAGCAAATTCTAAATTCTTCTTTTTGTATATTAACATAAAGGGTCTGCTAAACAATATTTGAATTATGTTGTTGGTTGACTCAGGAGCAGTGGTAGTCGTGAGTTCGAGCCCAGTCAAACTCATTACTTTGGATAATTTATATCATCACAACTGCTCTGGAATGATGAAAGAAAACATTGTGAGGAAAAATGTGTAGGATTAAAAATTCGAAGTCATGTGATATCCACCAGCCCGCGGGTCCGCGTGATGGACAACGATCCATTCTCTTAGAGAGAGGAGATTTATGTCACAGTAGTGGGAATTTTATAGGCGGATTTAGTAGGTAATATTATTTATGAGACATTGTTAGATATGTCCATCTGTTTCAGATGAATCGTTCATACTTCGGTTTTTACGTCATAAGAAGTACAGTATACCGATGGCACAACAAACATTGCTGAAGTACCTGAGCTTGAGAAGATATTATCCGGCAATCTTCAAGAACCTTGACTGCGACGATCCTAAACTGAAGGATATTCTTGGCAACGGGTAACTATCTAGTTGTTTGTTTGTACATAAATACCAGCCTTTATTACATACCTACAGACTATGCAAGTTGTACAATGTAGTTGTACCTAAATGATTGCTTTTTATTGTAGGATGTGAAACTAGCCTCATTATAATTATTGGTCTGTCCGCCTTTGTGAATAAGAAGTGCTCGAGGCTATGTAATACTCAATTGAATAAACGCACAGGCCTCTGGCCTGTTCAAAATGTTGAACTAATATTGCCCTAAATTGTAACAAAGCCAACCCACTAACATAGTTCCATAAGATAATGTCCGTGTTATGTAACACACGCTTTATTTTGTTATTATACTTACATTCATCTGTCTCCATCAGATGTGCAAGTAGAAAGTTCCCACGAACTAGAGAGCCTTGAACTTTGTGTGCCGCCTCAGGTTCCCGCATTGCGAATACCTACCTACCTACACCTCTTATGTAATTTTCACTGTGATATAATTCCATCTTGGAATTTCATAACCATTTCCTAATTTCAAGGTACATAGTGGTTTCACCGGTTCGCGACAGCAGGGGTCGCCGGGTCATCGTTTATAACATGAGTAAGAAGATTTTTGTTAAGTATGTCTTAATAATACTATGCGAGCAATGCAACTGCGACTGAAACGCTAATTATGCGAATTAACTGGACTGCGAAATTGACATTGATCATTGACTAAATCGTGTTTTGATTATAAAGTTCAATGTAACAGATATGTTAAGTTTTTTTTGTTCCGCTGTGCAATGAGTGTCAGCTGCAGTCAACTTGAAGTTTGGGTGTGTTCTCTAGGTAAATTCAACGCTCAGAAGTACAACTGCTGGGACATGTGCCGGGCACACATGCTGGTGTACGAGTGCCTATTGGAGGACTCGCTGGATCAAATGTGCGGATACGTGCACGTGGGGGACGGACAAGGGGTGACCGGCGCACATATCACCACCTGGAACCCCACAGACTTCGCCCGCCTCATAAAATGGGGAGAGGTAATGTTCGACATAACATATGAAAAGCATCGGCACACATTGTCTGGCATTATTGATGCACTGGGCTATTTGGTGCAGACGTGAGGCATTTAATTTCAATTCACTTTATTTTCAACCGACGACAAAAAAAGGAGGAGGTTATCAATTCGACGCGTATATCTTTTTTTGTTTTTTTTTTTTATGTATTATCACCGATTACTCGAAGACGGCTGAACCGATATGAAAAATTCTTTTTTGTTTGAAAGGGTATACTTTGAAATTGGTCCCATTGCCACCAAGTCAGGATCTGATGATGGGATCCTGGAGAAATCGAGGGAACTCTTCAAATATTATAGGCACACCTATAGTGATTTGAGTATTTTTTATAGTAACTTGTGTAGATGCATTCGAAAAGCACCATTTATGAAGTGGACCTGATGATGAAGACCACATATGGCCACTGGAACTACTCAATATACAAGTAGGAATAATAAGTATTTCATGGGTTCTGCTTCGATTACTTGAATATGGTTATTAAGCACAACATGCTCGTCATAATGCATATGGTGAAGTACCAGGAGAACTCCTCAACAATTAACGGCCCAGCATTGGGAAAAGCAATATTTTGTAAATGATTATAAGTAGTTGAGATTTAGGCTTTTGTAACTAGGTAAATTATAATCGACAAACTAAAAAGAGTGAAATAAAAACGTTTTACCAAAAAATTAAACCGACTTCCAAAAAACTCTGCAAAGTGAAAAATAACTTTAATTTCGGAAGTCGGTGCCAAAAACGAATATACAAAACTAAAGACACCGACTACCGAAATTAAAGTTATTTTTCACTTTGCAGTGTTTTTTGGAAGTCGGTATAATTTATTGGTAAAACGTTTTTTTTTTATATTTAAATATTTAATATCATGATTGTGTGCCCTCTGTTCTGTTAGGAAGATTTTTGCACATGCCATATTTGTCACCTTTGGTTGGCTAGTAGAAAATACCTCGGGGATTAAGTTTGTCTATATACCTTTTTTTGCATAGTCATCTATACTTACTAGGTATAAATAATATACAAGGTGTAACAGATTAAGCGCAATATCTCAGACACCCCAATTAGAATATTAAATTATAAGTCTAAAACAACATCCGTAACTAAACAAATTGAAACCAAATCTAGATTTTTTATAAAATAGTTATCCTTACTAAACGCAAAACGTATGGGCTTCATACAATATCCTTACGCAGAGGCATACACTCATGGAATGTTAGCGGCCGACACGCACACGAGCGAATTTCCCTGAATTAAAGATTGTATTTATTTGTCAATATACTGTGTTTCCATTTTAAGTAAAATTAAAGATTTTGCCGTCAAAACTTAACACCTGTTTTTTATGACGGAAATCGATTCAGAAGCCGATTCTGAACCAACTACTTTCAGGAATTGCGTTTAGATACTTAGATAGACAGAATATACTTTATTGTACACCAAAATTTAAACACACCTATTTAACATTATTTCTTAATTCTATGGTTACAATGGCGGTCTTATCCCTAAAAGCGATATCTTCCAGATAACCTTTGCAAGGACTTTCAAAACTTTAATTAAAGTGGCGCGTTAAGCCGGGTCCGCTGCCGGCTGCGACGTGTATTCGTGTTTGCAAACAGTATAACATTGTTTGCTAACAGAATATAGGCGTGGCCTAATAGTTTTGTTAGCAAAAACACAATAACATGTTTGCCGAGACGAATGGATAACATCCCCCGCGTTCGCCTGCGGGGAGGGGGAAAGTGACGCATTTTGTGTTCGCGCTGGTTCGCGCTCACTATCCCTATTTTTTAATCTCAGAGACAGAATTGCCACATTCAAATATCAACTAAATCTACTATTGCTATAACAGCTTCCACGTTTTCTTCGTCGGAACTCATTTTTGAAATTAAACAAAAACATTGCAACAATAGGCGCAGCGGACGGGCGGTTTTACTAACATTTTTTGCTAACATGTTTTGTTAGAAAATTGGCGCAGCGGACCCGGCTTTAAAGTGGTTGCGTTTATTCTGTTACTCGTTGTATAATAATATCATAAAGAGGAAAGGGTTTTTTTTGTTTTTTTTTTGTATCAAAGGCTCCGAACGAAACTATTCCGTTTGAAAATATTTTTCACCAATAGAAATTTAAGCTATGTTATGGGTATGAAACATCGGTGTATTCCCGTTGTCCCCGTAGTCCATGTCTCCGTTAAAGGGGACAAAGGGAATTTAATAAAACAATTAAAATTACTTCCCGTTGTCCCCGTTATGTACACATGGGCAACGGGGACAACGGACAGTTAAGATTTATCGTTGTCCCCTTTAAATTTATATTTATTTACTAAATACCTTATTTATTTTGATTTAGTTTTAAATGAAAGGGTGGAATGAAACACAAAGTATTTAAATGTTATACTTACAAAAACATACCACATTAATATACCTATTTGACTATAACGTCACAGAAATAACATAGTATAAAAACAATTAAGATAATAAAAACAAAAATAGGATTGAACTTAAAGCTTAAACATAATGAAAAAAAAAAATTAAAATAAAATTGACTACAAACAGAACTTTGATGTTATACTTATTAATAATATCACATTTATTTAGATTACAGAATTGGTAATAATCAACATTTATATATTATCATTTATTTCATTATTATTTTTAATACATTCGTAAATTATAAATACCTGTGTCGCAATCACATGTGTAGCTATTGTTTAGATATTATGTGGTTTTTTTTTTTAATTTTATATGTAGTCCTTAGTTCCATTTCATTTGTATAGGTACAATATTGTCTCTATTAAGGCACTCTCACTTCTAATTTTAACACAACGGGGACAACGGGCATAATTTGAAAAACATATATTACAAGAAATTAACGGGGACAGCGTACGGGGACAACGGGAAGTAATTTTAATTATTTTATTAAATTCCCCTTGTCCCCTTTACGGGGACACGGACTACGGGGACAACGGGAATACACCGAAACATCCTACTAATTTTATAAATGGGAATTTTGTGAGGATGTAACTATGTATGTTTGTTGTACTTTTACGCAAAAACTCTAGAACGAATCTCAATGAAATTTGGTAAGTAGATAGTAGACATCCTGAAAAAATTGAAACTTGGTAGGTAGATGTATTCTGTGAAGCGTTTTACGATTTTTATACAATATAAAAAAGTTAAGGGCATACATAGCAATGAAACTAAAATCATTTTTTAGTTTCATGAAACCTATAGCTACGTGTGGCATACGTAAAAATTACACTGAGGTTCTTAAACCCATTTTTCCTCAAAGTCAATCGTCATTTTTACAATAATAAAGTGAAAAAAAATGTATGCTTTAAATGAAAATTGGTTTGAACGAAATACATTCAGTAGTTTTCGAGATGTAATACCATGTAAAAAACCGCAAATATAACTTTTTCATTTATTGAAACACAATGAAAAACAAAGTTACTTTACGGAATCGCTACTCTATGCTAGTTACTGCAGAACGAGTCTAATTCGCGCTTGGCTACTTCGCAAATGTTTGCCAAAACATTAAGAGTAAATGATAACAATACATACCTAATGTTATGTAGGTGCGATAGCTGAGATATATTCATGAAATAATAAATGATAACGTTAAATGCTTTGGGTATTATAAGCAAATATATACAAATATTATACATGCAAAACATTGTTTCTCCTTCTTTCACGTCAAACGGAGTAACGGTTTTATATGTTTTCTGGCGTGCAGATAGTTTAGGGGCTGGAACTTAGAATAACAACGCATAGAAGAGGCGTCTAGAACAAAACACGAGCGATTTCGTGTGTCCACTTTATTTTCTTTGTTTGCGTGAGCCGAATGTGTCTACGTTCTTCAAACGCACACAAATATAGCTTTCAGTGATACCATTACCAGTACCATTACCACAAAAATGGGAAAACGCACTATTATGTTGCTGGATCAAATCAAGTATTTTATGTTATGAAACTAAATAAGATGATGTTTTTTCATGTAATATGACTTATATGACATATATTTACGGAAGGTAAACGAAATGAGATATCGTTTATTGCGTTTAGAATGTTTGATGTGTAATGTGTAATAATGATATTATAGAAATGTATTAATTGCTTGAAAAATCTCGTTTGATATCAATTAAAAGTATGTGTTGTATTTATGAAATAGAAAAATATTATTGAGAACATTACTTAAATGAAAAAAATCTTAATCAATAAAATTGTCATCTTTATGATGCCACTCTTCGAACTAACAGTAACTTTTAGTTATAAAACGCTGTAGGTAGTAGCTCTTAATAAATATAGTTTAGTTTGACGCATACATAATTGCCGCCAAAACTATATTTTTTTAAACAAAAATAAGCACAAAAGAAATCAATATGGGTATTTTTTTCCTCACGGATAGCAACATTGAATTGTGATAAGTTAGGTTATTAGAATTTTTGTTTGATGGTCGATTTACTTAAATATAATGTATAAAATGTAAGTATTTACTTGTGAAATGTAATTTGATTACACGTTTTATGTTTTCCTGAAGGACTATGACATCCCTTTACGCTACAAACGGTCGTTTTAAATTATTTACTCGCGAGCTCTGTTCGGCAGAATGTGACCTTGAATACTGACGGCTCGTCGAGCAAAGTTAGCCAAAAATGGCTAAGTTTTAGTTGCCTCACTTTTTGCACTCGTACTATCCTTCTATGCGTTGTTATTCTAAGGGCTGGAAGATACATAGGCTACTTTAATTTCGTTGTAAAATTCCTTACACGCGAGCTATGTCGCAGGCAGAAGCTATTTAAAATAACTGCGACAAAATATTATTAAGTACCTACCACGTATGCATTTATCATGGGCAGGGTGCGGTCATGATTGCGGGAATGTTGAACGAGCAGGGTGGATTCTTAGTCAGTAGAAGTCTGACACTCCTTTCCGCTCCACCCAGAGCGGGAGAAGTCATTCGATGATAATATTCCCATAATTAATAATATTACAGTAATCAAATAAATATTACAGTAATCTACTATGCATACATACAAAAGGTATTTTATAAAAATTGGCTATCCTTTTTTTTGGCTATCACGAACGAAGTCGCGGGCATCAGCTAATCCTAAAATAAGGATATTAGTAAAGTCTAAAGTTTAAGATTCAGCTTAATGGATGGCGTTGGTGTCAAATAAGAAGTCGCTATCGTTTTGTTACCTGCAAACCTTTATATACCGGACCTGCCGTTTGTTGATTAATTTCTTTTACGGTCTAATAGTATATTTTTGACTAAACTCGTCTAATTAAAACTAGCGGGTTTTAGAATGTAAATTAATGTAGTAAAACTGTTCCTAAACGGTTAAATATCATCTCGATAAGATCTTTGCGAAATACCCTCATGTTATAGTAAGTTTAGCGAAAAGGCATTTTTGTTCTGTGAAGGGTGATACAATGGTTTTGATAATTATATAATTAATAATATAAAATTAATTGAAATCTGTGATAGCTATAATCGTCCAAATTATGAGCGGCAAACGGACCTTTGCAGAAGAATGGATATTGTTGACTATTTAGAAAATTTTATTTGATGATCATTCATAAAAAGGTGTTTCAAGACTTTGATGTCGAGTTGAAACTCCTCACTCGTAGGGCCGGATTAACCATTAGGCAGAGTAGGCAACTGCCTAGGGGCCCAGTGCAAGCGACAAGTTTTTTTTTTATCGAACGACAATTTTTGTGCGTTTGACTGTAAATATTTGTATTTAGTAGTATATTTAAAAACAATAACAATTTTGAGAATTTGTAAACAAATGAATTAAAAATTAATTTAATTAAATAATTTGATTTCACAGATCATATAAACACAAAGATATGCTTTGTAAAGAAATATTTCGTGTTCAGGTGTCTCCACATTTCTCCCACTCAGTTCACTAACATAAAAGCAAAAACTATAAGAACGAAACCCGAGCTCACATTTTTCCCGCACACAAAGGGGTGTGATACGTGATTTCGAAAATGAAGCACCGAAGAACATTAGAACACGTCCCCGTAAGTTCACGAATACGAAACACTTAACAACGAATGCACGCTACCACGAAATACCTAACGCCGTAGCCATGTGATCACGAATAACTAAATCTCTAATATCACCTATTCGAAACACTTAACAACGAATGCACACAACCAAGAAAAACTGAACACCGTTGCCATGCAATATCGAATAACTAAATCTCGAAAAATCTTCGTAAAATATCTTTATTAATTTAACAATCAAACATTGCGTTTGCTATTTTAAACGATAAAAGAACTCATATTACCCATATCCCCTCATATTTCCCATAAAGAAATAAATAATTATTTGGATGATTGACACATAATATGACATGATATGTTTTATTTTTCTCAAAAATTAATGTTTGAATAAAGAATATCGTTTAAAATAGCAAAAGCAATGTTTGATTGTTAAATTAATAAAGACAGTTTATGAAGACTTTTCGAGATTTAGTTATTCAAGATCGCATGCCAACGTTGTTAAATTTTTCTTGTTAGTGTGCATTCGTTGTAAAGTGATTCGAGTAGGTGAAATTAGAGATTTAGTTATTCGAGATTCGTTGTTAAGTGTTTCGTATTCGTAAACTTATGGGGACGTGTTATTCGGTGTTTCATTTTCGAAATCACGTATCACACCCCATACAAAGAAACTTACAGCAACACTAAAAAACTCACTAATAGAACACATGCAAACAAGGGGCGGCTTGCCTACCTGTAGAAATCATCGTAGAAAAATATCGATAAAATTCCTTTCCCTTTTATTGACTAAAAATAATACGATACAGGAGTTCCCGTCGTACTTGCCACTCTAAACAAGTGAAGTGTGATCATAATTGGAATATTAACTAACCCCTTGAGTGTCGCATGTTGAATTTCCTTATGATTTTTGGGTAGGACTTCAGAAAAAATGATAAATCGGCAATTTATGGCCATTATCATGGTATATAATATATACCATGATAATGGCCATAAATTATAATATTATTATAAATTATACCTTTCTGGCTTCACTATGAGTTTATCTAACTACTAGTACTCTCGCGGGGCTTCGCTCCCGTGGATTCTATCACGGTAAAAACATAACTCTCCTTTTTTGCAGTCGGGTAAAAAGTAGCCTATAACCTTCCTCAAGCTTCAAGCTACTTCCATACCAAATTTCATCCAAATCCACCCAGTACTTTCGAAGATTAGCGCGTTCAAACAAACAAACAAACAAACAAATAAACAAACAAACAAACAAACTAACAAACTTTGCCGCTTTATAATATTAGTATAGATTTATATCATTCAATAAGCAAATCAAACTGACCTTATCTCGCAGTGATGTGATATGTTTTCACTTTTATAATTTTCACTCACATTCGAAAAAAAAAATGTGTAGGCAATTTTAACACAAATTATTCCAAAAAAAACTATTTGATAACACAACGACAAAGTCTGCGGCACGCGGCGTCACAACAAAAACCACAGATGCATTTTGTAAATTTTTCTTCGTTCATTTTAGTGGTGTATGCAGAACGTATTGCTATTTGCAACACAACCACAGATATTTATCGACCAATCCTGACCAAGCCCTTAAGTGTAACTGTCCGACTTAAGACATTTGGAGCATTTTTAGGGTTCCGTAGCCGAATGGCAAAAAACGGAAACCTTATAGTTTCGACATGTCTGTCCGTCTGTCTGTCTGTCCGTCCGTCCGTATGTCACAGCCATTTTATTCCGAAACTATTAGGACTATACATGTAAAACTTGGTAGGTAGATGTATACTGTGAACCGCTTTCCGATTTTAAAAGAAAATTTAAAAAATATTTAAAATGAAGGGGGCTCTCCATACATGGAACTGAAACTGAAAATATTTTCTTTCATGAAACCTATACGTGTGTGGTATCTATAGACAGACCTTTAAAAATTACATTAAGGTTTCTAAAATGACTTTTTCATAAAGTTAATCGTTTAAAAGATATACGCTTCCAAAGTGGTAAAATGTGTGTCCCCCCCCCTCTAACTTCTATAATAATGAAGAGAAAAATCTAAAAAAAACCGTATGTTGTAGATCTTAATGTAA
The DNA here is from genome assembly GCA_943138885.2 of Tholera decimalis. Taxonomy (NCBI): domain Eukaryota; kingdom Metazoa; phylum Arthropoda; class Insecta; order Lepidoptera; family Noctuidae; genus Tholera; species Tholera decimalis. The sequence goes on from OW964548.2 coordinate 25,296,550, forward strand.
ACTTTCAACCAAAATTAGTTTGAACGAGATCGAGTCAGCAGTTTTTGAGATACAGTATATTTTCTAAAACCGCAAATATAACTTTGTAATTCATACAAATACTATGAAAAACAAAGTTATTTGGCGTAGTTGTAAAAATTGTAAATAATCTAGTTTTAAGAAATTTGTAAGGCTTTTTGTTTTTTTTTTTCTTATAAATATATTAAGTATATTATATTTATTATAGTTACTACGGATTACGGAACCCTTCATGGGCGAGTCCGACTCGCACTTGGCCAATTTTTTTCTTATCTCGCACTGTGTAACTTAAGACACGCGAGAGGCTAACTAAAGTTAGTAAAATTTTGTCATAGTAAACAATACGATTATGATCTAGAGGCTATAAAATACAATTCTACAATATATCTATATCTTTGTATAACTTAATAGCACTAATCAGTGAAACTTCAAAACTGTATATTTTAATGGATATCTGATAAATCACGGATAGGGACGATATTAGTCTCTAGAATTCTAATGATTTAATATTCAAATTATGATCGAAATACTTTTGCATGGATCACGTATGGGGGAAACAGAAACTACTCTTAAAGTATGTGTCAGGACACGCTACAAAATCATAATTTATTATCTTACTACTATTGTAAATGCAAAAGTTTGGATGGATCTCAAACACGCCAGAACGGCTAAACGGATCTGGAAAAAAATTGGCAACGAGATATAGTCTGGAATAGCACGTAGGTTACTTTGATCCCAGAAAATTGTACAGTTCCCGTATGGTAATTTTCGACATGCATGCGAGCGAAGCCGCTGGATTAGTTATTGTGTATAGTTATGCACAACAGCCATAAAATTCCATACACAAAAACGTCTAATTTTATCCCTTTGTGTAATCATTAGTAGTAGGAACCTAGGAACGTATAAAATATCGACAAGCAACAAAAGCCGGCAGCGGCCGCTTCACGAAATTATCGTGTGAGTGAGGATATCAGTAAAACACTTATCCCAATGGATAAGCGCAATCGCTATTACACCTGCCGCTTCCTTGATCGATGTGTACTAAACAATCAATGGATTTGTTCCTAATTAAAATAATTGCTTTTGGTACTTCATCGTGTTTCTAGTATCACGAAGAAATTTTTAACGAATTTAATAAGAAAAACAATATTATTTTAGGACTTACGTGTGAAATGAGATGCCATCTTCGACGTATTTCACAATACAGCTGTTATTTTTGCAAACAAGCATTGAACAACGCGTCAATAAATACGTTCATTAGCTTCAGCATTTAATGCAGGTTAAAATTTTCCTGTACTCTAAATTAACCAACTAAATACTTTCGAAGATATGATAGATTCAAAATTTTATGTCAATAAAAATTATTAAGTCGGAAAGAGCGACTATCGCAACCGAGGACTGGGCACACCGCAATCGCGGCGATAAGTACCCTCTTTGAGGAGTGGCTTGAGCAGAGAGGTGGTTTTCTAATCTTTGGGCTTGAGAGACGCTTCGTTGTGTTCACTATCTGCCTGATGCAGGTGCTTACCGGAAACGGGTGTGTCTGGAGGTACCTGTTTCAGATACAGTGGGAGGATACGCCCGTGTGTCGTCTTTGTGAGGATCACCCAGCGGACCCGGTCGAGTATCCCTGATCAAACCATGGTGCGGGGCGAGCGAGAATAAGATGCAGTCGCCTCCTTCTACGCAGCTGTCATGCTAGCGAAGGAGGAGGCTGAACACGTGAGTGAAAGACAACTCTCTGCCCCACGCTCCAGCCGCTGCGGGAGACGCCCCGGGCGTCGGGGATTGAGAGCTGATCTCCGGCCACCGTAGGTGCGGGCGGCGAACTACCGGCGAACGGGACGGCGAACTACCCCTGCTCGCCGCCCGCAAGGGCGGCGAGCAGGGGTAGTTCGCCGTCCGGTAAGTTTCAGGCCCGGGTCAACGGCGAGTCGTGTTCCACGAGCGTCTCAATAAGCAGTCAGCAGCACTGACGGGTTCGATAGGGCCATTGCCTGCTAGGGCTGCGGAAATATTCTAATGAGATACCGCGGTCCCAGACCACAAGGGCAACTGAATGAACAGGGTGAGTTTTTAGTCAATAGAAGTCTGACACTCGTTTCCGCTCTACCCAAAGCGGGAAGAGTAATTTGATGATTTTCTCACCCAGAAAAAAAAATCCGTATAACTTCGAAATATGTATATATATATGACTAAATATTTTTGTTATGTTTATAATTGTCAGGAGAGGGTTTTTATATAAGAAAATATTTTAATAAAAAAAAAACCTGAAACAGAAATGTGAAATTAGGCGTGCGAGGCGATCATAACCGAAAAAAATAAGAACTAGGGCAAAAGTAAGGTCGTGGGAATGCTAGTAATTTAAAAATATAGTATTTATGTATTTTATTCATAGATTTTTTTTTAAACACTGAAAAAAGAAAAACAACTTTAATTTCGGTAGTCTTTGGTTTTGTATTTTTGTTATCTGATACCACCCTACGAAATTAAAGTTATTATTAACATTTGCAGTACTTATTGTTTTGGAATTCGGTTTTATTTTTCGGTAAAATATTTTTTTCTCGTCTTTGATTGGGTCAGTTTATAGTTTATCTAGTTACAAAAGCCTCAATGTCAACTACTTATCACCTTTTACAAAATATTTACTGTCCCGATGCAAGGCCGTCACTTGTTGAATAGTTCTTCTGGTACTTCTCCATCAGCTCCACTTCACCATATGCATTGTGACGAGCATAAAGTGCAACAACCATATTCAAGTATTTGAATCGCAAACTATGAATTAAATACTTATTATTGATTAGTTTCGGTGGCTATCTGTGGTCTTCATGATCAGTTCCACTTCACCAAGTTATGCTTTTCGAGAGCAACTGCACATGTTACTATAAAAATACCCAAATCGCTATAGGTGTGCCTATAATATTTGAAGAGTTCCCTCGCTTTCTCTAGGATTCCATCATCAGATCCTGACTTGATGACAATGGGACCACTTGGAAAGTAAGGATACTCTTTCAAAAAAATAACGAAGTTTCCAAATCGGTTCAGCTGTCTTTGAGTAACTGGGGAACATACTTTAAAAAAGAGTTTCCAGCAAACTAAGTCAGCTAAAATCAGCCAGACTTAAGACAACAGCCAATGTCAAGAATCGTACCCAGGACACCACGAGGTGACACTTCGATTCGGTCAGTCAAAGTAAGAAAGGGGGCCGAAGAATTTTTTTTTGGACCCATTTGAAAAATTCTTTTTTGTTTGAAAGGGTAGATATACTTTCCGTTTGGTCCCACTGTCATCAAGTCAGGATCTGATGATGGAATAATGTCAAAATCGAGGGAACTTTCACCTATAGCGATTTGGGTATTTTTTATAATAACTTTTACAGTTGCTCTCGAAAAGCACCACCGGTCGATTCTGTAAACATAGTCATAGTGAAATATTTACAGAATAACTACAGTCAGTTTTGGTGGACGAACAAACGTTGACGGTCAAAATTCAAACTAAGCAATTTCTTTAGCATTCGGCTTTATTTGTTTTCGAACCTTGTTCTTGACATAATTATGAAGAAATTTCTAATCTGGACTGTACGTTGGATAACCTAGATTATCTAACCCTTCCGTGCAACATTTTTCATTAGTACCTAGGTAACTCGATGTTGAAATTGACCCACAAAACAAAGTAGTATGTAGATACTCGTCCTACCATTACATAACGTACCTATGTTCTTGGTGTACATAGAGAGCAAGGTCGTTTTATCGGATGATGTAAACTGGATAGAAACTTTCGTAAAAAATTGTATGTTGAGTTTAAGTAAATTATGTAGGAGTTTTGGCAATATGCCGTGGACCTATTGTAGGTATTAATGTCAAGCGTGTTCATAATCAGCGTAGCCTTTTCCTGTTACGCTTGTTTTCGTCATAATACCGCTAAAATTAGTAGGTACTTGCAGCAGGTTAGGCTCAGGTCATAACTACTTAAGTATCTAGCTGAATTATTTTTCGTTTATTAGTACCTACCCGAAAAATAATTTAGCTAGATTGCACTGCTCAGTCATGCACGTATGCAGGGCAAACAAACATGATATATGTGCCCTCATTATATCCATTTACATTAATTACGGTTCATTATGTGTTGTTGTAGCAATCGATGCCCATGCGTCACAAGGAGTTCCACTGTGTCAACGTGCCGAGTGCTCTCAAATATATCGTCGATTTCGCGGTTAGCAAAGTTACGCCTAAGATGGCTGAGAGACTCAACGTAAGTTTATACATAGGTGTAAGGCTTTTGTAACCTGAAAATAAAGCATTTATTATTAATTCATTTGTTTAAAATACATACTTATTAATTACATTTTTAAATATGAATATAAATATGAAAATAAAAATATAAACATTTCAAAAACTCCCCAGCCGGAGTCTGTGTTTCCTGATCGCTATAACCTGGGGGTCTTTAAGTCAAGAGTGAATAGGTTACTTCTAGGCAAGCGTGCTGCATCTTCGACCACATCATCACTTACCATCAGGTGAGATGGTGGTCAAACGCGAGCATATTCTATTATCAATAAAAAAAAGGAAAAATAGTAGCCCGCCGATATCGGGAACAGGGTCCAAGCTCGGTAGCTACTGAATCGGTGTTCAGGGTTCTTGATAGAGGAACTTCCTCACAATATGCGCCGTATCCAAGAGTACTGCTTTCTGGATCATCCCATGATGCTACCTAACAAGAGCCTTCTTAGATGTTGGTCGAGGCTCCTGACTATTATACCATTAGCTACGACGACTATCGGCACAATGATTGCTGTATCCACATCCCACATGTCGACAACCTCGCGCGCCTGTTCAGGATACTTTTTATATAACTTTTCGTAATCGATGATGTGCAGATCTTCGAAAGGCGCCGAGGTTTATGGGACTCTTACACCACTAAAACTACCCAGTAATAGCTGATAGTCATTTTAAATACTGACTTCAGAACCCTTCCAAGCACAGCATGCTTTGGCTTTAATCAGTCCCTGGAAGAACTTTTAAGGGTTCATTTACAATATTATATTCAACCACGACAAAATTAGAACTAATGTAACACCGTTTTTTATCCAGATGCACACAAACCTCAAGCAACTCCACCAGCACATAAACGTCGAATGTCTTCCCGCGAGTTACGGAGGTCCATTAAAAATCGAAGATATGGTCAAGTATACATCACAGTTGGTCAACGATCAGAAGAGTAAAGTCCTCGGACTCGACACGATGGAGATCATCAGCACTCGAGGGATTACCTCTTCAAGAAAACCCACCACCATTGTCGTCAACGGTGACGTTGCGGTTCAAGGAAGCTTTAGAAAGCTAGAAATAGATTAGGTGTGTACATTTAACGATTACTTTAAGGTCTACAGTTTTTAGGTATGTCGTAAGTACTCGTACGCTGACGTATACAAATATTTTAAGCACTGAAAATTGTAATGCTCTGATTACACTTAAAATTATGTTAACTGTTAGTTAATTAGGCTTATTGCTTTTAATTGAATGTTTGCTTTGTACGTTTAAAAGACTATAAGGTGGAAGGCAAATAGGAAAAGTACCTACGTAAATAGAACAGGAGTGATATGAAGGTTCGTATGACGTTATTGCGACGCACGCAATTAAAAAAAAAATTGAGAGTGGTACGCCAGTTTGAAAACACAACCGCTATATTGAATGACGTTGTCGCGAACACGCTGATTCGAAAAACTGTTTGAATGGTACGCTAGTACGAAAGTCTTGGCATTGAAATCCACTGTTGCGAATAGCATATTCCAATCTGAATTTGTCTGTAGATCGAACTCGCGACCCCGATTAAGCCTTATCTTTGTATTGGGTTTTAGAAACAAGAGCAATGAGAAGTATTATTTTAAGTTACCTTTTTAATTTCCATTAAGTATCAGTAAGTATCAAGAAAGAAGTCAACACATCGAAATTATAGGCGGTACCTAAATATATTTATTAACAAAAGTAACAACACTGTCATATTGATAACAAAATGGTAGATTCAATCAACTCAATATAGACTAGTATTAAAAGCTACAGTTCTTAGAAATTCAATAGTGCACATTGTGTTTTCCTTTTGTATAATCGGTCCGATAGCATTTTCTTTCATTTCATTTTTTTTTGCTGGCGGAGTCTGTGGGATATTAGCCAAAATTCTGTCAATTTTGTGGGTGGTTGTTTTCTGTTCGTCAATGAGCTTTAGAATACAGCCGTACAACCCAATTTTCGATTGCCCATGAAACAATTGCATCGCAGGTGTCATGCTTCCACGTTGTTTTATGTTCGCGAAAGACGTAAATTATTATTTCTTTCCGCGGACCAGAAACAAGGGTTGCAGTCGGGATATCTCAATTTTTCCATTTGATATGCGAGATTTTAACTGGCCCAGAACGTAATATTCTTTGAAATATTTAGTGACAGCTTTTGCTTCTTCTGGAAAAGGCTCTCCCTCTACTGTTTACAGATATCAGGTATATTTTCCGGAGACCAGTAAGCCAAAGCTACATAATATCGCATTTTCAGGGCGAACTCACTGTCTGTGCCATATTTCTCACTGAGCCTACTCTCTTGCATCTTTCTCCAAATGTTTTGCCCCAGATGGAATAAGCAACCGAACTGGTGGCTGGTGGAACTTTCGATTAATTAGTGAAGGAATTGTAAAAAAAAACATGTGCGCAATTCACACGTGGTAGAAGTGAAACCTTCAAACATTTACGAAATTTCAAAGGTATACCGTTGCCCTCTCTCTCTTTCTTTACCTCAACTCCCCACGAGACGCCCCTCAACTCATGCCTCAACTCATCCCGCAACTCGACCCGCAACTGGACCCGCAACTCGACCCGCAACTCAACCCGCAACTCGACCCGCAACTCGACCCAACTCGACCCGCAACTCGACCCGTAACTCCCCTCTCAACTCCCACCTCAACTCCCCTAAAGAAGTTTTCACTTCAAAAGTTCAAGACGAATTGAGAACCTCCTTTCTTTTGAAGTCGGTAAAAAAGTGTCGTTACAACTTTTCGTATGAATTTTTTCCGTCTAGCCCCCTTTCGTAACGCGCGATAAGGAACTTCGTTCCAACAATGAATATATAAATAAAATAATGAATTTACAAACGAAACTTTATAATAACTACAAACAATTTGAGACGAAATAAATCGGCGAGAAGAGCGACACGTCCATATAGCAACAGGCGTTGGCCGGCACTGTCGGTACACAGGCGTTTACGCACACATGCGTAGGCGTACGTATTATATTGCGAAATAAGTATACGCGATTTACTGAAAATATATTGATTGGATTAAAAAAATAAAACAGTATTACGTTAGTATATTTCTTGTTGAATAATTTGTCAAAAAATCAGAAAGATCGTATGTATTTTAATATGGTTTTTATTCGTTAAAAGATTTTTTTAGAGGTTACTTTGTGATTTTTTTCTATGAATTAAAATTTGTTGTATTATGTTTTCAACACACTACTTAACTAGATTATATCCTGAAGAATATCATATATTTTTCTGATTGTGTTAACTGCAGTGAATCATATACTTTAAAGCATTATAAAACTCGCGTTTAGCTCTTGTAGTCCCCTTAAAAAGTGTCGTCACAACTTTTCGTATGATTTTTTTCCGTCTAGCCCCCTTTCGTAACGCGCGATAAGGAACTTCGTTCCAAAAAACAATGATTTGCTTAGTTGAAATACTGATTAACCGACTCTTTGTTACATTTTTCAATGAAAAATTTTAATTTCGCTAAAGAGTTAACCTGTAGTAGAGCCGAAATTACATAAGCACTATATACTTAGATAACCTGAGTACCTGTTAATTCTTTGACTAGATTTTAGCATCCATTAATTACAAGTATGTACCTACGTTGAATGTAATTTCCGATTACAAAACTGTACGAGTAAGTAGATACCCTACATACCTGCCTATCTACAATAAGAAATATTTCCTGATGCGTTTTTCCTGTTTGTTTTAAAAATATCAAATTATAAAATTAAGATCCATGACAAATTAAAATGTATGACTTGTACTAGGTACACAGTAAGATATAGGAAAAAAAAATATTAAAGGATTATTATAATTTCTGTGTATTTTTTGTTCCTACGAGACCAATGTATCTAATTAGGTATATACCAATGACATGAAATCCAACTACATATATTTATATATGAAATACAACACTATAGTCATCGTTAAAATACAAAACAAAGCACAAACAGGCATAATAAGTAATTAGTCCTCCAGACCGATTTCGGCCAGTTTAGCTATCTGTGCAGAAGATATTATTACCTATAGTGCACAAAATGTGCGCAGGTAGGTTGCATGAAGCGATTCTATTGGTTCTTTACAAACACATCCCTCGCTACGCATCCTCGCACATCTCTGGTGGAAACGCAGCCTTATGGGGACGTCACGGCGGCGCTCGGCGGCGAGGACGGAAGGACGGTCGGTTTTTGTGTTTGTGTGGTACTGTACTTGTTTCCCTACGATTCTCTTGGAGCAGGGTGATTACGTCATCGGAAGTGACTAGGGTATGCCTTCGTCGGTGAATCTTACGAGATGCGCGAGGGTTCGTATCGGGCGGCCGATACGATAAGGGGATTCCTATGTTGGATAGCAGTTTCAAAGAAACGCTTGGAGACGCGTTTCATGAACTGCTCGATGGTGGGCATCTTAAGGTCTACGTGTAGAAGCTCATTTCGGAGATAAAACGGGGCTCCCGTGACTCTACGGAGGAATCGATTTTGGAGGGTCTGCATCTTGTGTAGGAGGTGGGGCTGGGCGTCTGCGAAAACAACGCAGGCGTAGGTCATGATGGGACGGATGACTCCAGTGAAAATACGCAGCTTGCACCCGAGTGATAATTTGCTACGGGCGCCAAGGATGATGTGGAGCCTACCTAGAGCAAAAGCGGCGCGCGAACGTGCCTGCATTATGTGCTCAGCAAAGGAGGTGTCTATATCGAGGACCACGCCTAAGTATTTGGCTTGCTTTTCCCAAGGGGTTGGCTTGCCGTATATGGTAATCGGATGGGGGGAGGGTGGGTTTATCCACGGTTTGGAAAAGCGGACCACCTGGCTTTTGTCTGGATTGTCCACTTCCGGAACTATTTGCCCAGAGTGTTTGCGCTTGGAGAGTGCGAGCAATGGCATCGGGTTTCTGGTCGGTATAATAGATACCCGTATCGTCGGCTAATAGAGCTCCCTCTTCATTCCGAGCTACTAATGGCGGGTCCATTTCAATGGTATGGCTGAATCTGCAGTCCGAAATTATGAAGAAATGCACGGGGATAATAAGACATCTTGTGAGTTCATTCCTATTTATTTAAAAAGCACTTTTTGTTCGACTCGGTAACAGCCAGCCAGTCTTTCACTACTGCGGGAAGTCATCATTTTCACAATAATTTAATGATGTTTAATATTCTACTGTTTCATCAGCGTACCTTTGAGAATAATATCTACATATATTTAAATATTTATATAGTTAATTGAAAACTCGATTGGACCTTGAACTAATAGACTGTTAACATAATACTAAGTAATATGTTTTTAGAGAAAGTCATAAATATAACCTGATTTGCAGCCGTTGCGCGACCATTGGACTCGGTGTCCAGGGAGCGTATACCAAATCTGGAAGAAAATTTGGAAGTCGCCTATCTTGGTATGGATATGTGAGTAATAAGACGTCTGACACAGTTCTAGAATTCATTGAAAACTTGTCGAGCTTGATCCCTCTCCTTCGATCGTATTCCTCATTGCTGAGAATCAATCATGACAGCCCTTTGCCAATTTCGTTTATCATGTTCCGTCACCTGTACCTGTCATTGGCGACGTGAAGAGCGTCGTGCCAGCATTATACGAACCTGGTCAGACCAAAGCATCACCTAGGTACGTATTTTTCTTTTTTACATGTTATAGGTATATGTGTTGATTTATCTTTACTAATACATATTATAAATGCGAAAGTTTGGATGGATGGATGAATGTTTGTTACTCAATCACGCCTATACTACTCGAACTCAACGACACCTGTCTTGCCAAGATCACGGTAGTCAGTTCCTGGGGGTTTGAAGGTCAAATAAGCAGTCGCTTCATGTGAAATAATAATACTGAGCTGAAGTCCAGTCAGACTGGGAGACAACCTTCACATACCTCCTTGGGAAAAGGCTAGGAAGATGATTAATTTATTCAAGTAAAGATGCTTAAATGTCGCATACATTCAATGTAGAGGATATTATGACTACAGAAGTTTGCCATTAGTAGGTATAATCGGCAGCCACATAACAAGATCAAATTATAAAATACTACCATAAAGTTTGAAATAAAACGTAGTCATTATGTTGTTATTTATAAAATTTATTATAATAATACGCTACAATAAAAAGAAGACACTAATCTAAGGATATCATCATATCACATCAATTATTTATTAATTCAGTTATTTATTAAAAAATATCTTTTAATACACAGACAGTCATTTAGCTACTATCCTACTGACTACTCTTATAACCCAGTTTCTTTTATTCTTTCACGATATTGAAATTAATTTGACTCATTTTCAAGAGACAAAGTACTGTAATCTCTTGAAATAATTGTCATCGGCCAACCACAGAAGTATAAGCATTATAATTAATGAAAATGATTATGAGCCTAATTATATAGTCATTTTTGGTTCGGGAAAGCTGGTCTAAAGATCAGCGCGCACTAGAAACTTTTAGTTGGCCAATAGACTGGTATTTACATTTTGTTTATCGAGTTAAATTCATCTTTGAATCTATGTTAAAATTGTGCGCTTTTATACAGTTTTAAAAGGCTCAACCTTAGTTAAAGTCTGTAATGTGCACAGACGCTTGATTTCTGGCAAGAAATTTTGGACGTGACACATTTTAACCGCCAACATGACACATGAATGCCATAATTATGTAACAAAAACTGGGCCTAAGAAATTCTTAAATGTCTGCAGTTTTTTTTTTCGACACAAATTGCGCAGTGGACGGAACAACTATTACGAATACACACCGAAACTGTATTTAAAAACAATTTGAATGATGCAACTCAAAATATCCTTGGGCTGACATGGCTAACAATAATAATTATATTTGGAATTTAAAACCCAATACTAATTTATACCTACATTCATATTAAATATAAATTCAATAACTACACTGATTTCTGTAATGGGGAGTGCCTGAGTATTTGTGAAAAATATGTCACCCTACGAAGGATTGATTGGACAGGCCAGCCGACCTGCCAAAAGTGTAAATACTTTATAATAAGTACGCATTTTTATACATGTTCATAAAATTACAATTGTTTCTCTATTTCTCTTGAGATAGTATTTAATTGTGATTAATATGTGTTCCATACTTAAGTGAAGAGCAAGCTAACATTTTTGATATCACAATGCTCTTAAATAAACAATATCAATGTACTGATAGCTCATTGGCACTCACAATTTCTAATATTTCATCTAATCTAAGAAAGTATATCTATCAGCTTGGTATTTTGAGTGATCAATTCACAAAAATTTATAATTACATAATTTTTACGTATTTCATGACTCGGTAAAACGTGAAATTTATTGTTAACTAAAATCCTACTCAGTTCATCGCACTTTGAATCAAGTCTCTATGATTAACCGTTAATAAAATATAGAAGTGTGAATTTTACAGCTTGTTCTATAGAAATTCCTAAACCTCCTTTCCTTCCTAAATTTCCTTTTGCTATAAAATGATATACCAATTTATGAAATACACTATTAGAGCTCCGGTGCACTTTGTCAAATCTTAGATTGATTTGGTATATTTTTCTAAACCAACCCAACATTGGGGCAAACAAAACAAAATATTATCTTTACTCTTTTGAGTTCCTGCGAGACTTATATAAATAAGATAATTGGTTTAAATAAAACTAAGTCCTTACTTGAAATGATTTCTCTTTGTTTCGTAATAAGATGGCTATAGTTTCGTAAAATGCTTTTATAGATAGCCACCCGCAGTAAGTTATATTTCCGTTCAATAAATAAATAAATAAAAACTTACGACACAAAACGTTCACGAGGAATGAATACAGAATAGATATCGTGGTCAAAACTTTATAGCAATAAAACATCGTACAACCATACTCATTGAATGGTTTTATTGCTATAAAACCGGTTGCACATATAAACTAAACTCGCATAGTTACATTTTTTTTATCCGTATGCGAAAGCCTTCGACTGCCAAATTCCCCTAACTAGCTTTCGCGTACGGATCCCAGAAAAATACCCGGTTACGCAAGCTCTATTGTTCACTTGACTCTGTCTGACAGCAGCTGTATCTCATAAAATAAAATATATACATAAAAAACATAGAGTATAATCAGTTATATTGCCGTTATAACAAAAAATAAATAAAAAACAAAAATTTCAATGAGCTACATCAAACTTTGTAATAAAACAATTAATAACGGTCAAGTGGTAAATAAATAATAAGCGAGGGTTCACAATGCTACTTTATTCGACACTTGCAAAACATCCTTTTCCTCCATTTTTTGTTTGACTTATAACAATTTTTTTGCAGTTCATGGTACGGAACTCTTCGTGTTCGAATTAGATTCGCTCATGACCGGTAAGTATTAAAAATGACCTTAACAATGATTGAGATGTAGACTAATTATTATAATAAGTGCATTCAACCATTTTAATATAGTAAATATAAGATGTATCAATATACTAGGTCAAGCCTTTATTTACCGTAATCATACGCCAAGCCATATGAAGTTTTTTTTATATAATACTTTCGTTTTATTAATAATGTGATGGTATTTGTTTTATTTACTGTGTGTACTTGTGGCATGTGTCAATTAAAGTTTTTACTTTCTTTGTTTCTACATTGAAATAATATTTCATTGCAGGGTTACCCGACTTGAGCAGATTTTAAATCATATAATTTGTTTATTTATTATCAATTATAACCTTTATATACAAACAAACTTACTGAATAAAATTATAAGTAAAATAAAATTAATACAAACATTACATTGTTTAATAATATAACTTAATTAAATAAAAATAACGATTGCACATTCTTTATAAATTGTGTAATAATGATTAGAATCCATTTGGTGAGATTCTCGTCAAATAACAATTATGCATAATAAATATATAACTAACGTACACAATAAACTGTGATGATATGATAACGTAACATTTTTTGTTCTTGGGAATATTGATAGGAAATTTTTATACCTAAGAATTAAACATGTATATGTAAATCACTGTAAATTGCAAAAACCGTTAAATCATGATATGTCTCGCAAAATTGTATTTTATTGATAAATTATGATCCATGCCGACTGGTTGCATCGAATTATTTTTCGATAGATTACAATACAGTAAAATCCGTTTATTATGACTCCGCCTATATTGACCAACCGGTTATTATGACGAAATTACACTACGAAGTTTGGTTTTCCTTTAAAATTCTTTGTAAAAAAAGTCGGATATAATGACTTCCCTTACAGTGACGTGTCGCTTATTATGACCCATTTTTAATAAATCATGCTTTTTAATAAATTATGGCTGCAGAATTATCATCACGATTTGTTCGTAGCAATATTGAAAATGATAATTTGACCATGGCGATGTCTTCTATACACAATAGTATTAGAGACTGTTATTACAATAAAATTAAAAACAAAAGCAGACAAAAATTACAGATTACTTACAAGAAAAAATTAAAAATATAGTACACACATACATGTATCGTATGTACTTATTACCTGCAATTTTTATTTAATATACTATATTTTTATATTAAAATACATACCTAAGTACCTACATATTTACATAAAAAAGGTTTTTTTTTCACAAAACGCTTTGTATCACGTCCGCTTATTATGACGTGTTTGTCAATTCCCTCCGATGTCATTATAAACGGATTCCACTGTATATTGAACTCAAACTGTGAAATTGTGAAATGATGTACCTACATACAACGGAACGCAAGTCGCGCGCTGATTGGTGGAACGATTCGTAACTCTATGGTCACAGAACGTCTCACAGCAAAACCTACCTTCCCTTAATCCGGGATAAATTTTGAGCAGTTGGCAATTTTACGAGTGACGGATTGTAATCAAACAAATTCACTTCGATAAATTATAATCTATTAAAAATAATGCGTGAAACTGAAAGCAGTATGGTACGCGAGATATATTATAACCAAACGGTTTGTGCAATTTTACGGAGACATTTATAATTTCTAACAATAGATATTCACTATTGCACAACATTCAGATCAGTTGACTGACAAACACTAGAGAATTTGAATACTATTAAAAATCTACATAATCGAGTGCTTTTTTATTGTTGTTTTTAATAAAATAGAACGATTAATAAAAAAAATGAGAAGTTCCAATCATTTGAAGTTATTCTTCCATGCTTGTCATGCAATCCACTTTTTTTGAATTTCACTATGTTTTGTATTGCATCTTGTTGTTCTGGCTTTTATTAATATAATAAAGATGCAGTAAAATCCACCAATATATTGAAAGCATCAGACATAAAATAAAATATTCAGTTTTGATGTAATAATCAAAGACCTCTTTTAAATATATCTATCTTTGTAAAAGACCGAATAGTGAAACTATGACTAAGTACAATTTTAGTTAATAATAGGAAACAACTCCTCAACATATAAAAAAATGCTATAGAGACCTTTTTGAGACTATTTTTAAAATTCGAATTGTTTAAATGTAGAACTTTCTCATCCAGTCACATTTCGAACAAACTTTATCAGAGGCATACGTCAACCTTCTTTTTGGTCAGTGTTTAAAAGATGTTGAACCTCAAGATGGATGACTATATAGGACGGATTTATGACGTCTCATCCATTTTTTCAATTAAGAATGTCAATATATGAACGCAGGCCAAAGCCAGCTACACTCATGGAAAATTAAATATCCTCACTGCCTACCGATTGCTAATCCAGGAAAACCACAACTATCGGTGTACCAGTTGTTTGATAAAATGTTAGTATGTATAGGGAATAATATCCCCAAATTATCCTATAAATGTAACTAATAAATCTGAAATCGCTCTAAATTGAATATTGTAATACAATCTGATAATAATTTAAGCGGAAAAGACAGCCATCTAGTTTAAATGTAGATTAAGTAACATGGTTTACCTTTTTTTCTCTCTCTGGTTTTATGTTTGTAGTCTGTTGTTCAAATACTACAACTTATTTGGTAAGAAATATATAATTCGTACTAAGACTAATTCGGCCTCTCTTTCTCAAAATGTCAGTAAAACATCATTCATTTTCTACTTACACATTGTCATTTGACTATATTTTTATTAATAATTCTACCTAAGAATTATTTGACTTGTCGAGCCCACTTCAAATAGAGCTCTATGCTATCACGATAACCATAGACTATTTTTGAGTTGTAAAACCTCATTTTTTATCTGAAAAGTCATTGCTCCATTGAGGAAAAATTTCGAGACTCTGGCCCAGCATGGGCGGTGTGTCGTTTACATTTTTACCATAAATACGGAAGGACGGGTGCAAATACTGTTGGCTTTCCGATGCTGCGAAGAAATTCTTAGTAGTCTGTAACTGTCGACGCGTCGGTGGAGTCTCCGTGAAGTTTCCTGAAAGATTAGAACCGTAAATTAATATTTTATGAATAATAAAATTTGATAAATAAATAATATTGTGTTCTTTCCTTTTTTTATTTACTTGTGCATATATTTTAAGATATATTTATATATACTAAAATTATAAAACGGAAAAAATTGTTTGTTTGTTGGTTTGTTTGAACGCGCTAATCTGCTAAAGTACTGGGTGGATATGGATGAAATTTGATATGGAAGTAGCTTGAAGCTTGAGAAAGGCTTATAGGCTTTTTACCAGGCTGCAAAAGGAGGTTATGTTTTTGTCGAGTTAAAAGTCCACGGGAGCGACTGATAGGTTTAAATAATATCTGATACTCTCTTTTTATTTAAGAGTAGCTGTGCCCGCGACATAGTTCGGTGTCGATATGACCTACGCGATATCTCTCGCGTAAGGCCCGATCTCGCAGGATTTCGGGAAAAATAGAGCCTATGTTGCCCTATACCTCTATACTTTCTAGTGAAAGTCCCTCTAAAATCGGTTCATCCATTCTCGAGATTAGCCCGGACAAACAGAAAGACAGACAGACAGTTGTTTGTGTTTTAGTATCGTGTAACTAAAAGCACTTGAAACAACACAGATATTCTGAAATCACAGACAGACACAGCTTTTTACCTTCTCTGTATTGTTAGACTAACACATACCTATAGCAAGTTAAGACTTCTAAAACTATTAGGGGTTTGCCAGCCGAAACGACCAGAATACCACCATGCAAAGAATAAACGACAAATTTTAATCATGACCCACCATAAGCTTATTTTAAGTAAACACATGGTTAACCCTTTGTTATCTGCAATTTAATTAATCCGACCCATATTGACATAACTTGCTTAATATTTTAAACGTCTTAAGTGCGACATACACTGTAAAGTAGGGGAATCTTTTTTAAACACGCTTTTATTAGGTCGAGCTGTAATAAAATCTAAGAATCTGAATTACACGCACTTCTAATTGTTGTACCATCATGAAACATGGCAATTATATGTACGTAGAATAGCTGTTGCCCGCGACTTCGTTCGCTTCGGAGATTTTTGCGGTATAAATTCCGATCCCGTGGGAAATTCCAAAAATCCTTTCTTAGTGCTCCCCTACACATCCCTAGGAACATACATGCCAAATTTCAGCTTCTTGGGCACAGTAGTTTCGGCGTTGTCTGTCAGTCATTCAGTAACGGAAGCGTTTTATATATATTGATGCCTAACGGTTGCTCACGAATACGTTCGCGTGGGAGGTTTATCCCGTATAATCCCGCAAATTCGGAATTTCGCAAAATCCCGTCTTAACGAGCATCTACGTACTAAAAGGCGAACCCCCATGCGCAATTTGAGAGCTACTTGTAGTTTCTGAGATTTCGTGATTAATCAGTGACTGGTATAACGCTTTTATACAGGGTTAATAAAACACCGAAAACCTCTCAGGACTATGTTACTAACATCATAATCAACAACTTTGGTTCTATGACTTTAAAAAATTCGTCATATTTTAGTTCACCAGATTTTCATACAAAAATAAAAATATTTAAATTGAATGCTCTAAAAGTTACAAAGTCTATGTGAAGCAAAAGGAAACGATTTATACTATCACTTTCTTTTGTTCCGCATAGACTCCGTAACATTTAGGGCGTTCAATTTAAATATTTTACACTGCTGATAGGAAGTATGTGTAAATATAGATTTTATTGCATAGAGGAGGAAACTTGTTAAAAAATATCAACTTTTTTTAAGTCTTGACTGTGTAGCTGTAGACTGTGGAGTAACGAATAATCTGCCGGGCTATTCTGTACATACCACGTCGTGAAAATCTAGGTGATGTGAGCACGAAGTGAGCTGTCATTCCACCTAATGCTATGGATCATTCTATAGGTTGACAGCTCACGTCACCCAAGTTTTCACGGCGCTGCTGCTCATTATTTTTTTATTTGATCTGCAGACGGCATTTCTTTTTAATTTTCAGTTTCCAAGCATGTACGAATTCCTTATTTAACAGTTTTATTTACTGGTATAGATTGTTTTACGAAATTCAAAAAACACATAACAGAAGTTTAGTTGCCTTAACAACTTGTTAGGTTCAGTGTCATTTAAGGAGTTTGGACATTTGTAGAAACTGAAAATTAAAAGGATGTTTTAACCATGTTTTTAGCGTCACTCAGTGGAAATTAAAATAAACTCAAAAAAAGTAAAAAACTACCTCAAAAAGAATTAACTTTAACCTTTCGTGCGAAACAGTTAAGAAAATCGAAAAAATCACTTCTCACAGTTGGCGAACTGAACAGAATAACTGTTGGCCTTAGAAATATTATGCGTTAC
This sequence comes from Tholera decimalis, assembly GCA_943138885.2. NCBI lineage: Eukaryota > Metazoa > Arthropoda > Insecta > Lepidoptera > Noctuidae > Tholera > Tholera decimalis. The sequence goes on from OW964548.2 coordinate 25,314,549, forward strand.
TTTCGCGTTACTTCTACGTTACCGTAACATAGAAGTGTCTTGTTACTCTATGTTACTAAGTGGCAAAATCTACGGCCGTACCCTATTACAGTATAAGGATAACTTCAATATGACTTTATGTGTATTTAAAAAAGGACAGAAAGAGTTACTTAATAAAGTAAAGTCTTTACCAAAATAGGTCCTTTACCTTTCATTTTTTTTTTCGGTGGGATTATCATCAAATAACTCCTCCCGCTGTGGGTGGGGCGGAAGGGAGTGCCAGACTTCTACTGACTAAATACCCACCCTGATCCTACAGTTACCCTTGCGTTTTGGGGCTGCGGTATCTCGATAGAACATTCCCGCAAAACCGAAAAGTCCGCGCGTGACCAGAGATCGGATCGCGATCCCCGACTGTCTAGCACTTCCCTCGTACAGTAGATTTTTTTATAAATAAAATATTCTTACTTAATTTTTTTTCTCGTTGTGTCCCGACACTAACCTTGGCAAATATGGCAACTCTAGTCATGAATTCATGATTCAAATTAGTCATTTGTACCTCCGTTAAGTATGAAGCCAAAGACCCCAAGGGAACACAATTGTGTACTCACCATCATCTACTTAAACTTTTCCAAACAATGTCGGGAACGGCTTCCAGTCTAACGAACGCAGCTGAGTATTAGTGTTTTACATGGAGCGACTGCCTACCTGACCTCCACAACCCAGCAACTGGGTGACACGATATTGTCTGTAACTGCTGTCAAACATACAGCGTGTAAATGGTTGTTTTCCCACGGCAGGACGGTTACCCATCAGTAGTATTATCGAAATATACTATTAAACTAAAAAAAACAAATGATTTTCTTTTCATCAAATTATTAAAAAAATATTCATAAACTCGAAAGCGCGAGAATCATTAGTAGTTCAGTAGACGTAACGTAGGTACCTACACGAAACACGCACCGCCGCGCGCTGCCAATAAAGGAAAAAGTAATTAATAAATTTTCAGAGCAAAATAAGCTCTCACGCATGGTGATAATGCATTAACTACACTGCGCCATTTTTGGTTTCTAATATTTTATTTGTTTATAAAACGATTGTATTACCAAGACAAAGCCATTTGGGTTTGGGAAAACAACCATTAAAATTTCACGGTGTATACAAATGACAGCCGGGACCAACGGGTTAACATGCTTTCCGAGGCTTGGAAGAATCTCAATACGTTAAGATGGTCAACCATCTACTGTTATTACTGTTATTATTTAGCCACAAGGTCCACAACAATTCTGTCATACATATTCATAGCATTAACGTTCATAATATTAGTGTGTTTACATACCTATGAAAGCTAAGAGGAGTCCGGTGGGCGTCGTGGTTTTAGTGGACTGCGGTAAGCATTTCAGCCAACCTAAATCTTCGTACGTTTGCCCATTCGACGAAATCAAGAAGTTATACGGCAAGGTATTATTCGCGGCAGTCGCATTATTCTGAAACAAAATCATGTACGTTAGATTTACCTAAGAAAAAGCCGTATACTTCTGAATAAACGCAGTTAATAACTAAAGCTTTACTTTAAAAACCGTGTCTTGCATACAATACAGCCTTGAGCAAAAGTATTGAGCACCCATGACATCTTTCAGTTTTATGGAGAGTATCAAATAGAAATAAAATAAAATGTTTTATATAGGTTTATTTTAATATTTATTAATTGAAAATTAATATTTTGTGGGTCCACCCTTTGCCTTAATTACGGCAGAAATTCTTTTTGGTAAAGAGCCAACAAGATTTTTACAGTCTTCAGCAGTAATCGCGTTCCATTCCAGGCGCAGGTAGCGTTTCAAATCTTCTCTGTTGTTAATTGTGTGGCGCCTAACTCTGCGCTTTAATAAACCCCATAAATGTTCTATGGGGTTCAGATCTGGCGACTGGGCAGGCCAGTCAAGAAGCTCTGTGTTATTTTCCCGAAACCATGTCATAGTGCGGGCAGATTTGTGGCATGGCGCGTTTTCCTGCTGGAATTTAACACCATCCATGTTCGTGTCGCCGAAAAGTTTCGTGAATGAAGGCAGCAACGCAGTTTCTAGTACATTTATGTACTTAGTAGAGTCCATGCGGCTCTCACACTCGAACAATTCGCCAACTCCAGAATCGGTCATGCAACTCCATGCTGCCACCGCCGTGTTTTACGGTTGGGATCACACACTCTGGCTGAAATTTTCCGCCCACCCGGCGACGCACAAAGGTCACACCAGGTGTACCAAAAATCTGCAATAAAGAGAAAGATATTGAGTTCCGAAAAAAAAAAAATAACTTCATCTATGCGTTTGGTTTTTAAACCATTATATATAATTTTATTAGGGCATTAAATTGACTTACTCACCTCAAAGTTTGATTCGTCTGAAGACACACAACATTTGACCACTCTTCAGCGGTGAAAGTTCGGTGTTTTAAGGCCCATTTATACCGAGCTTTTTTGTTGTTGTCGGAGAGCCATGGCTTCTTCCTAGCTTTACAACCTTTCAGACCAGCTTCCTGAAGTCTTCTACGAATAGTTCGAGCAGAAATTGATTTCTTAATTTGTTCTGACAACTAAGCAGCGAGCTCTAAGATGTTTTTTTCCTATTTCTTAACGACTTTCTCAGTAACTGACGATCCTGACGGTCTGTGGTGAGGCCTTTGCGCCCGATTCTCGGTCTATTTTGATGTGATCCGGTAGCAGAGAATCGCTTAATAGCATATTGCACGGATCGGCGCGATCATTTCACAGTTTTGGAAATCTCTACTTGTGATTTCCCTTGCTCATGCAGAAGCTGTATCTGCACACGTTTTTCTAAAGAAAGTTCGTTTCGTTTTGGCATATTGCAACGATAACACTTAAAACTTTTAAATAAAATACCAAAGGCACACTAGATCACTGGATGTGTTCACAACGAGCGATGGTAGCGAACTGATAAATAAATACAAAAATAAGAACACTTCAACAGTAGATTTGGTTTTCTCCCATACATACCGTGAACGAGCGAAATTTATAAGGTGCTCAATACTTTTCGCCAAGGCTGTATAGTATAAGACCGCCTCATTGGTCTAGTGGTCGCTAGCGAGACTGCAGAGCAACAAGTCAAGGGTTCGATTCTCAGGTCGAACAAAAATTGCTACCTATTAGATTTTTCTATTAGAAATTTATCAGTAGTAACCCATTTTTTTCCGGTTGGGAAAATCACCGAATGACTTCTCCCGCTCTGGGTGGAGCGGAAGGGAGTGTCAGACTTCTACTGGCTAAAAACCCACTCTGTTCCTTAAGCTGCCCTTAAGTTCCGGGGCCGCGGTACCTCGTTACGACATTTCCGAAATCCCGGCAGGCAATGGTCCTATGGGGCCGCGTCACTTATGCTGACAACCCTTTGAGGCGCGCGTGGAATACGACGCGTCACCGACTTGGACCTGGTCGGTACCGGACGGTGAGCTACCCCTGCTCGCCGTCCACAAGCCCTTGACTGCGGTGGCCGGAAATCAGTTCGCGATCCCCGACGCCCAGGGCGTCTCTCGCGGCGGCTGGGGCGTGACGAAGAGAGACGCCTCTCCCTCACGCGTTCAGCCTCCTACTTCGCTAGCATGACTGCTTCGCAGAAGGAGGCGACTGCATACCATTTTCTCTCAATCCACACCATGGCCAAAACCAGGGCTGGACGCGAGAGGTCGCCGCCACCGATTCAGTAGTAGCCCAGAGTTTGTGATGTGATACCCTTGTACATTGGAAAGCACGTTAAGGGGTCGGTCGTGCGTCTGATCTCACTCCGACCGTCCCATCGGACTATGAGTGTAAAGCAAAAGAGAGTACAGCTGTACCTGCGCACATAATTGTGTTTTAAAATAACTCTTGCGCAGCTGGCAGCTCTGGCTTGCCATATACTATATTATAAAGCGGAAAAGTTTGTTTGAACGCGGTAATCTTTGAAATTATTGGGTTGACTTGGATGATATTTGATATGGAAGTAGCTTGAAGTTCGGGGAATGTTGTAGGCTAACTTTTTACCCGACTGCAAAAGAAGGAGGTTATATTTTTATCGTGATAAAGTCCACGGGAGCGAAGTCCCGCGGTGCTGCTCGAGAATAAATAAAAGAAAACAAACAGCAAAAGTCTAATGACCGTCATTAAAACTATTTAAAACATTATGAAAAACCGTTCCTATAACATAATCATAGGCATAAGCTTTTTACGGTTGGATTTTGGTTTGTTTTAAATAAACCAAAATGGATCGTAAATCAAAGCCAACCACTTTATAAGCTAATTCGACTGTTCGCACATTTATTTATTTATTAATATTGTATTATTTATTGGTATTGAGAACAATAACAATGTCGTTTATTCAATAATCGTGCGTTTGATAAGACTGCAACTGCTGTAATGGGACATTGACTTATACTAATAATATCATGTTATTTTTAAAAATGTTACAGCGTGGTGATACTGCATAATTTAATCACACTTTTTTGTTATTTATGTTTTTGATGTAATTTTTATTACTCTGTACCTCGGATGTCAAAATCGTTTGCATCTAGCCTTTTTCCGACCATGTTGAGTCGTTTTCTAGTCGACTATCTGCCCTTCGTAACCCAGTAAGTAATTAGGCAAAAAGTAAAAAAATGCTACAGACATGCTTTTTGTGTTGCGAGAACGAGAATGTTCTCGCAACACAAAAAGCATGTCTGTGCGAGAACATTCTCAATCAAGAAAATCGTTTCAGAAGCTAAGGTGTTACTGACAAACGCACAGGTGCATAGGTAAATCAAACTTAGCGCTCCACTTTTTGGACGGGGTTTAAACTTTGAGAAGACGTGCTACATTCCTTTCTCTATCCGCCGTAACATCGCACCAGACCTAAACTTCTCGATAGCAGCCCACACCTGCTCACAGCTATCATCCCCGTGTCAATGTCGAACACTCACAAGAGCTGCGAGTGTAAGATATCTAGGTATTCAGATAGATGCAGGGTTGCGATGAGATAAGCAGGTCGATGTCCTGACTTCCAGGACTATGAGACTGGTTCACATTTTTAGTCTCTTAGAGAGTCTGCCAACACTGACATCTTGAAAATAGTCTTTCATGCTTTGTGTCAATCCATGATTGGATATTGTATAATAGTATAGGTTGTCGCAACTAAAACCAGTCTACTCAGAGTTGAACGAGCACAAAGGGCTATACTCAAAGTTATACTACGCAAGCCATACCGCTATCGTACAGCACGATTATACTCGGAATGCTAACAGTTCGCCAGCTCTTTGTGCTTCGATCAGTACTCAGAAGACACGCTTGCGTTCCCCTGTCTAATCCTAATAAACGTACCAATATCCCCCCTGGCACACGTCAGAAAACCTCATTCGCTTAACATCAATTTTCCACAAATTACAAAAACGCTCACAAAGACCTCAACATCCGCGTCCTCAACAAATACAATATCAAATCTAAAGTGACAGAATGGCTCCTTCAACTGGATTACATACAAACTCCTTACCTACCTACCTACTTACATTCATTGCTTAACACACCTGTTTCCTCATTGCTTAATGATATTTATTATATTTCGCTGCACAATTAGAACTTTTTTTTTTTTTTTTTTTTTTTTTTTCGATAGGGCCACTCGTAGTTTAGCTCGATAAGGCTAATATACTACTTAACCGGGCGATCCTGTGGTGACCTCTAAAATTTAAAGGCCCCCAGCCAGGGATTTAAAGGCCCCCAGCCAGGGACACTTAGAACTACCATCACCAACATTATATACTCTTATGCAGTTATCCACAACCACTCACACCCTTCTACATCTGCACACATTCACTCAAACTCTCACACAGTTGGACAAACTCACACTCACACACACCGCTCTACATCCTCGAGTTACTCTTCCCTTCTTTCCATATTTTACTTAGTATTTATCTATTTATTATATATATTTACGGTTTACTCCTTTAGCTTAATATCCACATCACATGGTAGACCGACACACTTCGCACAAGTTATGTATTATGTTATGTAACATTTAAGCCGATCACTGCCTCTTAAGTCACAGGTAACTCTAAGGCTGCGTTTCCACCAGAGATGTGCGAGGATGCGTAGCGAGGGATGTGTTTATAAAGAACCAATAGAATCGCTTCATTTACCTCGCCTCGGTCAGCACAGCTCTGGTGGAAACGGCTCAGCGGAGCTAGATTTTTGCGCATACAAAACAAGCGAGGGATGTGTGCGAGAGATGTGTTGCGAAGGATGTGTTGCGAGGTTTGCGCATCCTCGCACCACACATTAATGCGCATTTTCACAGCTCCGCTACACATCCTCGTAGGCACATTTTCATCGCACAGCTTTGGTGGAAACCCCCACACATTATTACAGCACAACTAGACATCCTCGCACGACACATTTCCATCGCACATCTCGCGTGGAAACGCAGCCTAAGGCCTAAGCCTAAGGCTGCGTCTCCACCAGAAGAACGAAGAAAGAAGAAAGAGCAATGAAGTGACCATGTATAAACAATATTTATGTGTCAACCATGTACTGTTTTGATGATAAATAAACGTTTATTATTATTATTTACATTTATTTCCAATACATCTATCTGGGGGCACGGCAGTGCCCCCGCCAAGTCGAGCGCAAAGCAAACACTGCCGTACCATCCTTTTCTGGAACCATTTCGGCGTATTTCCAGGCCCCTATTTGGGGACCTCTGGATAGATTTAGAACGCTGAAATTATCGGTATCTAGTAAGCTACCAGCACACACTTAAACCACAAAATTTCATGTTTGTAGCTTGTTTATTTCGTAAGTTATGCAAAAGCAAAGTTGTACTATTTCAACATACAGGGTGTGGCTAATAATGGATAACCCTGTAACTGCCAGTAGGTCATATAATGGTCTATCATATATCCCAATTTCAAACTCAGTTGGTCAGGCATTTCAAAGTTATTTTTATTTGTTTATTTTTTTTGAAAATATTGTACCTATTTTATAAAATCAGCTGCCGTTTCAACATTTAACGGAGTTTTTTTATTCTGTTTTTTGCGGTCTGCTTCTGAATGTTTGTGTAATCACACGCGTATGAAGATTTTTTGTTACACTCTAAGATGATTTCAGAAAAAAACACATAATACTTACTTTTTAGTTTTTTTAATTGAATCCTGTAACTTTGACTCCATACCCTGAAAAAAAAATGTATCGCACAGTTATGGCCCATTACTTTAAAAAGTTGTCCATATCATGCGGATTCTAAAATGGTATCATAGTGGCCAGTATCGTACGAATGTGCAAAACTATTTCAGTTTGAATTCAAAAGGTCCATAATTTCAAAAAAATATTAAATTCAAAAAAATGTGATTCTGTATTTTACTAATCTTCTGTGTCATGTAAATTGTTGTAAAAACGTTTCTAACTCACTTTGACATTGCTAAAACACCACTCAGGTAATAAAAAACCCAGTCTCACTTTCTTTGGGATGACAGAGCTATTGTGCTTCCAGGCTGTGGCTTTTTATTGATTTACTTTAAAGAGGTAGATAATAACGAGTTTAAGACTCCTTACTTAATTAGGTAATTATTTTACAGGTCAATTGATACAATAAAAAGCAATGTTCATGACACAAATGTATTTAAAAATCATACAAGATGTTCGAAATGAGCCCCATCGGCTGCGATGCAAGCTCTGCACCTTCTAATAAATGAACGTTTGATGCGACGTGCAAAGCCTGCCAAACTTATTTCCTGAGCAGCAGACTGCACACGTTGCCGCAATTGCTCCACAGACGTAATCTCTTCTTTGTAAACTTTTTCTTTTAAACAGCCCCAGTAAAAGAAGTCTAATGGGTTCAGGTCCGGCGAACGGGGTGGCCACAATATTGGCCCTAAGCGCCCTATCCAACGTTCTGGATATGTCTCATTCAGGTGCTCTCTCACTCTTGCCGCATAATGTGCAGGGCAGCCGTCGTTTTGCAGCCACATGTTCTCACGTGTTTCATTAGGAACGTCTTCTAACAGCTCGGGTAAATTATTTTGCAGGAAGTTCAAATAGCTTTCAGCATTAAGAGTCGGTGGCAGCTCAAACGGACCAATAATTTGGCCGTTAATTATTCCTGTCCATAAATTGATTTTCACTTGGTACTGCGATCGGTCTTGTCTAATTAAATGTGGATTTTCAAGCTGCCAACTGTGTAAATTGTGTATATTCAAATACCCGTCCTTCCTGCATGTAGACTCGTCACTCCAGAGGATATTTTCAAAGAAATGTGGTTGTTCTCTAATTCTTCTCAACATTATACGACAAAATTCTTTTCGTGCTCGGTAGTCCCTTGGAAGTAATGTTTGCACCCTTTGATAGTGGTAAGGGTACAATTCGTGACGTTTTAATATGCGATGTACTGTTCTGGTTGACATTCCAGTAAACCGAGATAAAACTCGAATGGATATGGTAGGATCTGCTTCTACTAACTCCATAACTTCTTCTTCGTTATTGTAGACTCGTGGTCGTCCTTCACTCGCGCCGCCCACACCTGTACCAGGTATTCTTCCCTCACAGTAGGCATTGTGTACGCGAATAAAAATTCGGTAATCAGGGTGTCGACTATTCGGGTACCTTTCTCGGTAAAGTCTTGCCGCTTCATTGGCGTTGCCTCTACATTCACCATAAATGTAGTGCATGTTGGCATATTCTACCGATGTGTAACGTTGAGGCATTGTCAACAGCGCACTTGCCACAACAGTCCGGGTACAGTAAGCAATGTCGTCGGGATCACTAAACAACGCAAGTCCAAATCACAGGCAAATCAGAGTCCGAAAAGAAATGCAGTAAGTCACGAGTTAGATTTAACGAACGAAAAACAGGGAGCAAAGGCGCGTGCGACTACGTACGACAACGAACGGGATCACACTGAATGATGTTATGAGGAACTATTGATGTGGTGATTCTAAAAAAAATACAGCTTGCCTTTTTCTATTTTGCACAATAGCTATATTGTTTCCATCGAGCCAGAATTCCAGGTAGCCCCAAACAAAGAAAGGACCGGTTTTTTTTACCTGAGTGATGTTTTAGCAATGTCAAAGTGAGTTAGAAACGTTTTTACAACAATTTACATGATACAGAAGATTAGTAAAATACAGAATCACATTTTTTTGAATTTAATATTTTTTTGAAATTATGGACCTTTTGAATTCAAACTGAAATAGTTTTGCACATTCGTACGATACTGGCCACTATGATACCATTTTAGAATTCGCATGATATGGACAACTTTTTAAAGTAATGGGCCATAACTGTGCGATACATTTTTTTTTCAGGGTATGGAGTCAAAGTTACAGGATTCAATTAAAAAAACTAAAAAGTAAGTATTATGTGTTTTTTTCTGAAATCATCTTAGAGTGTAACAAAAAATCTTCATAAGCGTGTGATTACACAAACATTATAATAATAATAATAATAATAATAATATTCCACAACTTTTTCACACAACGCCATCTAGTCCCAAACTAAGCAGAGCTTGTGGTATGGGTACTAGACAACTGATAAACATACATATATATTTCTAAATACATACATATTATAGATAAATTACACCCAGACAAAGAACAAATGACCGTGCTCATCACACAAACATTTGTCCTAGGTGGGAATCGAACCCACGACCTTGAGCACAGCAGTCAGGGCCACTGACCACTATACCAACGGACCTGTCAAGACCATTCAGAAGCAGACCGCAAAAAACAGAATAAAAAAACTCCGTTAAATGTTGAAACGGCAGCTGATTTTATAAAATAGGTACAATATTTTCAAAAAAAATAAACAAATAAAAATAACTTTGAAATGCCTGACCAACTGAGTTTGAAATTGGGATATATGATAGACCATTATATGACCTACTGGCAGTTACAGGGTTATCCATTATTTCCGCCACACCCTGTATATAGACTCACTGATCATCGAAATAGAACTAGTACTTCCCATAAACCTAGAGAATTGAAATTTGGCATAGAGGTAGGGTTTAGTGCCTATATGAAGGGAAAACTATCAAAACTAGGATCATGGAAGATCTGGAGTATCTTACGACCCTGAGGAGAAACCGTAGCAGACCAGCCAAACTATTGAAATTATCGATATGCTATGTTCACAAAGTTTATTGAGCGTGGTTAGCCCTTTCTTTTGAAATAAAAAAATTTAAGGTCTGAAGTATCTGATGAAGAACCCTAAGAGCTCAGCTGAACTATGGGAGATATGGAAATGCGCCTTGACAAAAGTTATTCAGTGTGACGAGCCCTTTCTACTGATGTGTATAAAAAATTGAAGGTCTGAAGTATCTGATGAAGAACTCTAAGAGCTAAGCTGAACTATGGGAGATATGGAAATGCGCCTTGACAAAAGTTATTCAGAGTGACGAGTCCCTTCTACTGATGTGTATAAAAGATTGAAGGTTGAAGTATCTGATGAAAAACCCTTAGAGCTCAGCTGAACTATGGGAGATATGGAAATGCGCTTTGACAAAAGTTATTCAATGTGACGAGCCTCTTCTTATAAATGAATATGAAACTGGAGTCTGAATAATTAATAAACTAATCAAGTAAAAAATAGCTTTCTGCACAAAGAAGTGAAATCCCACCAAAAACATCCTGCAAAAAATCAGCCAAGTCTCGCCTAAGCTGCTTGTTTCTCTATAAAAAGTAATGAAATTTCTAAGTAAAGCGAAGCAAAGTCTAAGGATCTTTACTGCGATTTCTTTATTAATATAGTTAGATTTTATGTAACCGGCCGTTGAACATACTCTATGCACTTTTAGTAGTTAATACATCGAAGTCAACGGCCAAGTCACATAAAATCTAACTATATTAATAAAGAAATCGCAGTATCTTAAAGCGAAGCCAAGTCTAAGGATCTTTCCTTAGACTTGGCTTCGCTTTACTTAGAAATTTCATTACTTTTTATAGAGAAACAAGCAGCTTAGGCGAGACTTGGCTGACTTTTTACAGGATATTTTTGGTGGGATATAAATTACATTTTTAAACATTCTCTATAAAAAAGCATTATTATTATTTATTATTATATATATCACTTAAGTTAAATTGGCTAAAGAAACACACGAAATGAAAATTGCGCTTGCGTAATAATTTAGTCAAATTCAATGCAATTTTAGCGAAAATATGGTACATGTTGCTTGTACGCTGTATATATGGTACTTGTGCTACGCATAGTACATTTACAATATTGATACAAAAATTACTCTTTAAAACCACACGTAGGTAACATACGAACAGACGATAAACATGTGTAAGTAGTTCACACAATCATGTGAACTATGAGTTGGACTATGAATCATCAACGTCATCATGGCCGAATTAAAATCTATTTGTGTAGTAAATTAGGTTATCATTAATATTAAATAATAGTACATAACATAGGTAGGGAATATAGGTTAAGGTTGATAGTCACTATCGACATACGCCGCCGCGGTCCGTCGCGGTCGTCGTAACAGTACTTATAAACTAGGCTTATTGGGAGACTATACCTCAACATGCCACTTTATCCATTCTATGTTTACCTATTGGAGAATTTTGAAGAGTCCTTACCTGTAGCTGAAAGGTGAAATTATGCTCGAAAGAGACCCTTTAGGATGTAGAAAAAAAAAGGATATGTGTGCAAAAATTTTAACTTTTTAAGTACAAGGATTTCTACGCTTTAATGAGTCAGAGTGAGTATTTTTGTATAAAGTAACATCTGGAAACTCTAATCCGAATACTTCGACGACGATGAATCTTTCGACTGATAGAATTGCATTATTTTTCTTTGCCGTAACCTACTTTTAGGGTGCGTTTCCCCCAGAGATGTGCGATGGAAATGTGTCGTGCGAGGATGTCTAGCTGTGCTGTGAAAATGCGCATTATTGTGTGGTGCGAGGATGCGCAAACCTCGCAACACATCCTTCTCAACACACGTTCCTCGCAACACATCCCTCGCAACACATCTCTCGCAAACATCCCTCGCACACAACCCTCGCTTGTTTTGTATGCGAAAAAATCTAGCTCCGCTGAGCCGTTTCCACCAGAGCTGTGCTGACCGAGGCGAGGTAAATGAAGCGATTCTATTGGTTCTTTACAAACACATCCCTCGCTACGCATCCTCGCCCATCTCTGGTGGAAACGCAGCCTTAATCTCGGAAAATGCATGGATAATGTGGGGTAAGCCTCGCAAGACACGACACCAAAACGGAAATCACTAAGCAGTATAGAATAAAGTAAATGTGTGCCCCTGTCTGTTATTTCATCCCAAAATAACGTTCCCACCGCTGGGACACAGGTTTTCTCTCATGAGATGGAATAAGCCATAATCCACAACGGGAGCCGAGTGCGGATTGGTGAATGTGACATGTCTTCGAATTTTTCAGTCGGACATATAGCGTTGTCTTCCTTCACCGTTGAAACTGCCTGTTCGGGTTTGAACTCACGACCTACGGACTCGGAAATCGTGCCCATAACCACCGACCCACCACTGCTCTTATTATACCGCCTCCTGCTTTAAGACGGGCTTACCCAGATAAACTTCGTCGACAATAGCGATTTACTTATATCACACAACGGATTTGTATCAGGGTTTCAATAATAGAATGAGTTAAACAAGGAATGATTGTGTGTTTAAGCAGTCCACTTGCGAAGCGGGAGCGGCTTAATAAACGCGCCAATCTAAACAAAGCCTAAACCTAGCAATTGGGATTTCGGATCAAATAATCTAGCTCGCGGTGTAATAGAATCGCGCCCGCATGTACTCTGCATTCTATATTCGGACACAAGATCCTTGAGTTCAACTGTGCTTATACTTCGAAAGTTCGAACATAAATCGGATTTTCCTACCTAGGTATAAAACAATGAGCCGAGAACAACCGGGGATTAGACTAGAGCCGCTTTAAAATGTTCGTTGAAGAGAAATTTTGTCTGTTTTATGTATAGTAATGCCACGGGGCGTATTATGAGTGAATGATGACACTGACTGATAAATGATTGGTGAGTGGTTGGAATGCAAAGTTTCCAGCATGCACTCTCCCTAGGAAGGGGAAACAAGTGTTTTCGGTTTTCTCGGTCTGTGCTATTACCTATACCTATACCTACAAAATTTAATGCAACGAAAATAATAGGAGAAGGACATACAAACGAAAGGGTGAATGGAACGTCCGCATTCACTCTGTCATGCATGCGCGTGCACAGGATTCTGACAGGCTATGCGGCGGAGTAATCGATCACAAAAACTTTTTCTTTTATAGATTTTTAGCGATTTTTAGCATAGCCACAGCCACGCATCGCCACCATGCTACGATGCGTGGCTGTGGCTATGCTAAAAATCTATAAAAGGCAAAGTTTTTGTGACCAATTACTCCGCCGCATACCCTGTCATAATCCTGTACACGCCCCTGCTGTCATGCAACCATCAATGATGTACAAATCACCTTATAACAATATAAATAAAAGGCCTTCGCAAATACGGATACAGGAGACATTTCTAATTTCTTTTAACATTGCCACATGTCTAAAACATAATCATAATAAAAATATACCGAAGCACCGCAGCGATTTACGGAGAATTAAAACAGCACCATCACGACATTCGCTGAAATTACACATTTTTCTACGCTACCAAATGCTTAATAACTCGCTAAAATGCACACTGTGGAATTTTGCTTCAATTGCGGACACCTATATTTTATCCCTTCAACCTATAGATTCAGCGAAGAACTAAAATTTCTGGGAAGGAACCATGACTTCTTTTTATTTGAAAACCCGAGAAAACTCCATAGAAACCATAAAAATGCATTATTTCGTCTCAAATATATGATTTTGCAATTGTTATAGAGGAGGTCTTAAAAAGGACTGTTATATTCACTAAATCAGTATTATTTTTTAAATAAAAGTAATAATCAAGTTTAAAAAAATATATATATACATATTTTTATTTGCCGTTGATTTCGAGTTTGTTTTCGAAATTGACGAACAGTTTATTTACCACAACTTATACAACGTGTAACGGAAACCCCATATCTATCCAAAAGGACTGAAGACAACATCTAGTATGAAGTCTCAATGCAAAGTTTCAGCTCAAAATAAGTGACTCACAGAATTGACCCCAAATTGTTGATTTCGTATGTTTCTTGAATACCAGTAATAACAAACGTGCAGGGCCGTGCATAGGATTATGACAGGGCATGCGGCGGAGTAAAAACACACAAAAACTTCTTTTTTTATAGATTTTTAGCATAGCCACAGCCACGCATCGCCACCATGCTACGATGCGTGGCTGTGGCTATGCTAAAAATCTATAAAAGAAGAAGTTTTTGTGACCGATTACTCACAAAAACTTCTTCTTTTATAGATTTTTAGCATAGCCACAGCAACGCATCGCCACCATGCTACGATGCGTGGCTGTGGCTATGCTAAAAATCTATAAAAGAAGAAGTTTTTGTGTGTTTTTACTCCGCCGCATGCCCTGTCATAATCCTATGCACGCCCCTGCAAACGTGTCACATCACTATGAGGGTAATCACTTTCTACGTCACTTGCCAATAAAACGATAATTCTCTTCGTTCTTCTTAATTTGAAAAATTCGGTCTCTGGTATCAGTGTATTAAAATTTCTAATAAGTTCCACACATAGGATTAGAACACCCATGCCATATCGTTTATTATCATCCAAAGAAGCCGTGCACTTGGTATGTATATACCCTTTAAATTACACGTTGTATACCTTTAAGAATAAATACTAACGACGGTTTTTTTTTCTGTTTCGTACTGTGGTCAAACCCAAACCTTCAATCTTACAGGTTTTGTCGCCCAATCAAGATTCAATATCGATCTGAAGCTAATGAATTGACTTTGCAAGAAAAAAACCGGGTTGAGGAGGAAATGAAAGATCACACATCTATTTATGCCGAAACTAGCGCCGGGCATAGTGTCATTGCAGATCCCAAATTATATTTGACCTTAATTGACGGCAAAGTATTTAACGCGATTACGGATACTAAATCACAATTACGATGCGCGTGTTGCGATGCCACATGAACAGAATTTAATAAACTGGATAAGATTTCCGTGAGGCCAGTTAATTCGGAAGCACTAAAATATGGTCTAAGCCCGTTTCACCCATAAATTCGAATTTTTGAGTTTCTTTTTCATTTTAGACACAAAACTGACCCAGCAGTGCGAAAGTGGAGTCTCAAAAAAAATCGATAGAGCCCAGATCGTTGAGGAGCGGAAAACAAGAATCCAAGCTGAAATTTATGCTAAAATGTCTTTGGCAGTCTGTGTTGTACGACCGAATTCAGGAACATCCAATGACGGAAACAGCCCGCACTGCACTATCGGACTTACATAGAAAAATATTTGCGAACATTCTAGGCGTCGAAGAATGGCTTGTAGATGATTTACATGTTATATTAGTAGCACTGTCAAGTAATTTTGAAATAGATCATGAAAAGTTTCACGAATTTTGTGCGAATTTCGCTTCAAAATATGTAGAAAAATACGAGTGGTTCTACATGTCAGTTACACTTCACAAAATGTTAGCTCACGGGAGTCAAATTATAAAGTCTAGTCCGCTACCAATTAGTATGCTGAGTAAGCAAGCTTCTGAATCTCGTAAAAAATTCTGGCGTTATGATAGGAAACACCATACGAGAAAATTAAACCGGAAGACGACTGTACTTGACCTATTTCACCGAGCTTTAGAATCTTCAGATCCATTTCTATCCATGATGTCACTCGGTAGTCGCCAAAAAAATAATAAGCATTTGGTTCTACATGAAAAGTTTTTTGGCTTTTAAAATCATCAACGGAAAATGTTCTGAATCACGAGAACTTACTTATAATAATAATAATGATTTGAAAATCTTTGCCCCCAGCAAATTGCAACTGATGGAGCTACTGAAGGTAACAGAAACTTTCAGTAGCGCCATCGGGATGGAATTTGGGGTGGACAAATGTGCGGTCATGCATGTAAAGCGAGGGGAGATTATGGAATCCGTGGGAACTCAACTCTCGGATTCCATACACCTAAGATCCCTCGGATCGACTGAAACCTACAAGTATTTGGGTATGTCAGAAGCGCTAGGCATCAATGCTGCTTATGTTAAACAGTCATTGAAGGAAGGCTTCTTTGGCCGCCTGAATAAAGTACTGAATAGTCTTCTATCAGGCGGAATCAAGGTCCGTGCCTTCAATGGTTGGGTTATGCCAGTATTGATGTATTCTTTTGGCATACTCAAATGGACTCAGACTGAACTGGACGCCTTGGACAGGCGGGTCCACACAACGCTGACTGCAAATCGGATGCATCACCCACGTTCATCAGTGATGAGGCTGTATATCCCGCAGAAGTGCGGGGGTCGTGGCTTTTTAAATGCAAAGACCCTGCACAACCGCGAGGTATGCAGCCTTAGAGATTATTTCCTTAAAGCTGACGTGGGTATGCATCGGGATGTGGCAGCGGTGGCAAAGGCCTCACCCCGCTCTCCTTAGGTAACGAGAATTGGCGCAAACCTGTAGTATTAGATACTAATGACCGCAGAGAAGTATGGCAGAGCAAGGAGCTTCACGGACGCTATTACCGAGCCCTTCATGGGTCTGAAGTAGATTTATTAGCGTCCGTAGCCTGGCTACGTTTTGGTGACCTCTTCGGGGAAACCGAAGGTTCTGTCTGTGCGATTATGAACGAAGTTATGATGACGAATAACTATCGGAAATATATTGTGAAGGATGGTACGGTAGACATATGTCGGGCATGTCACAAACCGGGAGAATCCATTCGTCACATTATCTCCGGTTGTTCTCGTCTAGCTAACGGAGAATATTTGCATAGACACAACCTCGTAGCCAGGATTGTTCACCAGCAACTTGCTCTTAAATACAATCTTGTGGAATCAGAAGTACCATACTATAGGTATGTGCCCGACCCAGTTCTCGATAATGGCAATATTACACCGTACTGGGATCGGTCTATCATCACTGACAGGACTATTGTTGCCAATAAGCCTGACATAGTGGTGATAGACCGATTAGAGCGTCGCACAATTATTATATATATATGCAGTCCCCCATGACGAGAACCTCGTGAAAGCTGAGATAGATAAAAAAAAATAAGTATCTTGACCTGGCACGCGAGGTTGTCGACATGTGAGATGTGGAGACAGCAATCATTGTGCCGATAGTCGTCACAGCCAATGGTATAATAGCCAAGAGCCTCGACCAACATCTAAGGAGGCTGTCGTTGGGCAGCTGGATCAAGGGCTTGATCCAGAAAGCAGTACTCCTGGAAACGGCGCGTATTGTGAGGAGGTTCCTCTCTATGGAGCTCTGACCACCGGTAGCTTGGACCCTGTTCCCGATACCGGTAGGCTACTATTTTTTATATTTTTAAATGTTTTTATTTTTTATATTAATATTTAAAAATGTAATTTATGTGTACAAATATTAAATAAATATAATAATAATAATAGATCAGAGAAGAACTATAGTTAGGAATAAACTTCTACCTGAAGAAGTTATAGAACAATTAAAAGAAGAAGTACGAATACAATTATTGCAGGAAGAATCAGAAAATGATATAGGAATTAGTAACGACACACAAATCACACACGTAAATACTATACTAGAATCACCACAATCACACGCTTTATCACAAATCAATATTGAATCTCAATCTCGTACAGCCAATCGCACACTTTGCACACATCCACACACACCGAATCTATAACTCTAACGCTAGAAAATGATATGGAGATAGTTGCTATGGATCAAAACCCGGCAACAGATACTTATATTCAAGAAATACTTGACAAGTTTAGAACAACACTTACACAATATTCTGGAATGGACCCTACAGCTCGTCCAAAATTACCCAAACTCAAATATAGCCCTAAACTTTTCCGCTTAGTTAATTTATTTAATGAAAATATATTAAAGCAGTTCTTATCTGATGACGCTCAACTGATTGACGTACACACACTCATTTATTGCACAGCCGTTGTTATTGCTGAAGAACTTAACTTTAAAATTACTGATCACACCAGAAACATAAAAGCTAGGGACGACAACAAACCACCGTGGCAGTATAGGCTAGAAAAAGATATTGAGAAATTAAGAGCAGACTGCGGTAGACTCACACAATATATAAAAGGTTGTAGGTCACAAAAACTAACAAGGAGAGTCGAAGCTATATTTAACAATAATCATATTCACACTAGACATGAAATGAACAATAGAAAACCTGAAGAGTATTTAGACACATTAAAGCAGAAACTAGCACTTAAGGTTCACAGGCTTAGGAGATATATGAAGGCACAACAACGTAAAAATGATAATACTATGTTTGCAACAGGCATAACGTATATGATACCGAAATCTAAGCACTCACCAGAGCCTTCCCAATACAGACCTATCACGTGTCTACCCACAATTTACAAAATACTAGAGTCCGACCGAAACTGGTTTTCCGGCCGAAACCGAAACCGAAACCGAACTTTCGGCCGCGGCTTCAGTTTCGGCCGAAACCGAAACCGAAACCGAAACTCACGTGGTCAAGTATAAAATTCCTTAAAATACTGAAATTTGGTGCATTTTACCCATTATTCTGCATTAATTAGAACATGAAATGGAAACACAGTATATTAATTTTGTTGTAATCATTTATTTACTTAATACAATATAAAAAATATTTTTATTATTTTTTCAAATTAAGTTCTCATAGCAAAATGTTTATCAGTTATCAATAATCAAATCACTAATTGTTATTGTTTCATTTAATACTAAGTATTGGTATTTTGAAATCTTATTACAATCTTATGATCTCTTTTTTACATGTGACTTGATTTGTTAATAACAGCAAAACAAAGTTACTGACTCAATATTTAACAATTTTTTATATAAATCATTCAAGTACAGAAACGAAACAAAACCTTACATGTAAACAGTTCCATCAAAACATAACCTCTAAAGTATGTTTGCGTCGGGCGCACTGACTAAGTTGTGTTGCTAGAGAGCTATCCGAACGGTGCACGACAATTCCCGAACAGGGCCGCCAGCGTCCGCCAAAGCGTTGCCGCGAGAAACAAAGTTAGGCAAGCGTGCACGACAACTTCCGAAATCAGTTTCGGTTTCGGCAAAAGTTTCGGCCAATTTTGGCCGAAACCGAAACTGCCGCCGAAACTTGATTTTTGGCCGAAACTTGGCCGAAACCGAAACCGAAACCGAACTTTCGGTCGGACCTTACAAAATACTTACATCAGTAATTACTACTAAAATCAACATACATATTGAACATCACAATATAATTGCAGAACAGAAGGGATGCAGGCAGGGTCACATGGGGTGCAAAGAACAATTAGTTATAGATTCGACTATCCACAAACATGCCACTACAAAAAATAGAAACCTACATTGTACTTACATAGATTATCAAAAAGCGTTTGATAGTATTCCACACTCTTGGTTGATACACATTTTAGAAATATACAAAATTAATCCCAAAATAGAGTTTTTGCGCACTGTAATGACACGATGGAAAACTACACTTCAACTAAATAACCGTGTCTCTAGTCTTGTCACTAGACAGATAAATATAAGAAAGGGTATCTATCAGGGTGATTCGCTGAGCCCCCTGTGGTTCTGCTTCGCTCTGAACCCCTTATCTCACTTACTCAATAGGTGTCGGGCTGGGTATAATTTTAAACACAATACCGAAAACATTACTATCTCTCATCTCATATATATGGATGACATCAAATTATATGCTAAAACTGAAAATGAAATGAAAACACTAATAGAAGCGACAACAGCATTTAGCCAAGACATTAACATGACATTTGGATTAGATAAGTGTAGAACATTACATATTATTACAGGCAAAGTAAAACCTGGCAATTATATAGTAAATGACACTGACACAATAGCAGCTATGGAACCAACGGATCTATACAAATATTTAGGATACAAGCAACTGAAGGGACTAGACCACACATCAATCAAAGAAACACTTAATACAGAATACCGAAGACGAATGAATACAATTTGTAAAACACAGTTATCAGGAAAAAACCTTATACACTTTCTTACACTTAACCTTGAACACTTTCGCAATACCAATATTGACCTACTCATTTGGTATAGTAAAATGGTCAAAAATTGACATCGAGCAGCTAGAAAGAATCACGCGCACTACACTAACAAAACATAACAAACTACACCCAAAGTCTGCGATTGAACGTCTCACTATTAAGAGACAAAATGGCGGAATAGGCCTAATCGACATCCATCACCTGTGGCAAAAACAAATTATAGGACTTAAAACATTCTTCTTCACAAAAGCACGCACAAGCAATACACAAAGCAATCACTATTAATGATTTTAATTACACGCCGCTTAACTTAAATGAACCAAATAATCAGGACACACCTCTCACTGAACCTCAACCACAAAAAATATTAAACTGGAAAAAGAAAGTACTCCATGGTAGGCATCCTCATGATCTGGAACAATCTCATGTTAACGTAGCAGCATCTAATAAGTGGCTTAAATTAGGAAACCTGTTTCCAGAAACCGAAGGGTTCATGATAGCCATACAAGACCAAATTATAAACACAAAAAATTACAGAAAATATATTATGAAAGACCCTACCGTTACAAACGACAAATGTCGCAGGTGTCACACTCAATCTGAAACCATTCAACATATTACTGGAGCATGCACTTCCCTCACACAAACGGACTACACTTACAGACACAACCAAATCGCTAATATTATCCATCAAAAACTAGCAATCAAACACAGTCTCATTCAACACTCTGCCACCCCTTACTACAAGTACAAACCTCAATCAATTTTAGAAAACGACACACACAAACTATATTTTGATCGCGCCATACTTACAGATAAGACCATCCATTATAATAGACCAGATATAACACTGCAGGATAAAATATTAAAAATTACATATTTCATTGACATTGCCGTTCCTAATACCCACAACCTACAAAAAACAATATCCGAAAAAATTAGCAAATACGCCGAACTTAAAGAAGAGATCACAAGAATATGGAGACAAAATAAAGTTTACATTATTCCTATAGTTCTATCCACGACAGGGGTAATCCCTAACCACCTCCTAAATAGTCTGAAATTAATAGATTTAGAAGAATCCGTTTATATAAACCTCCAGAAAGCAGCCATACTAAATACCTGTAGAATCGTTCGAAAATTCATGCAGTTGGAAGAAGAAAACACACTCATAAAAACACACACCACACGTTACATTTATTTGACTTTGGTCCGTAAATGTAGCAGAAACCAGCCTAGAGCTGAGAAAAGAAAACGATTTGTAAATAATAATAATAATTAACAATTTTATTTAATAATAAAATTTGCCATTTGAATAAAATAAATAGATATATGCAATTTGACAACCCTATTTCCATAGAAATTCTATGGAAACTTTAGAAATTTAATATTTCCGAAGTCCCACTGTTAACCTATTTGCTTTTTATTTTTTGATTTTAATAACTATATTATGCATGCTCAGAATTAAAATCAAATACGGAATCGATAGGAATACGGAGAAAACCATAATTTAGTAAAAATAGAAAAAAAAAACCGGTCAAGTGCGTGTCGGGCCACGCGCAGTGTAGGGTTCCGTAGTTTTTATAACAGCCAAGTGCGTGTCGTATTCGCTGACTGATCGTTTCGTACCATGCTCTAACTAAAAGCCAAACATGACTACCTAACTAATTTGACTTCCTATACAAATCAGGTGACTGATCCGACAATTTTGCACGAAAAGTTTTAATTTTTTTGAGAGATTTGTATAAAACCTGTCATAGCCGGTGTTTTGAAATTTCCTTTAAATTTCGTTATATATAGGTACTACTGCCGTGACATTTGAATTTCTAACTACAACCGTTTTGTTGATAGAGGGGGAGGGACACTTGACTCTAACGAAAATTCGTACTTTAAAGTTTGATAACTCACGAACGGTTTACTTAATCCAAAAACGGTCTTAGCAAACCCCTAATATTTTTGAAAGACCTATCCAACGATATTCCACACTATGGGGAGAACGAAAACAATAAATTATTATCCCACTTTCCATGTATGGGAGGTACCCTAAATAATTGTTTTTTTCAAGATTTTATTTTACCACTTTTTCGGCGTCATTAACGTGTATACTCATGCCAAAGTACAACTTTCTAGTACCAATAGTTTTTGAGCTAAACCGCGGACAGACGGACAGACAGACGGACATGGCGAAACTATGAGGGTTTCTTGTTGACTACGGAACCCTAAAAACCGATTACTCTTTGTACATCGTAGATGCAATGTATGGCCTAAACTTTGTTGGAGTTAGATATTGTACTTTTACTGTACTACTGACTGATGTGTAAATCACATCATTATTTTGAAATGTACGAATAAAAACAGTTTTTGGCTGACGTCAGCATAACTTTAAAACTAAACATAATAAAATCATGGTTCCTTCCCAGAAATTTTAGTTCTTCGCTGGATATATAGGGATAAAATATAGATGTCCGTAATTGAAGCAAAATTCCACAGTGTGAAACGCAATGAAATATTAAAGCAGTCGCTAATCGCAATCGTTAATTACCATACACAGTATGTCGAGATTCCTTCGTTTCTTGGAAAGCAAATTAAGCTGTTCGTCCCGGCTGTCATTAGTACATTAGTAGTTGATAGTCGTTAGACGTCAGAAAACGACACGTCTTGCCAAGGGGTTTCCTGTTACCTAGTTACTGTGCCATGAAAAATACTGTTACTCAGCATCCGTTTAGATAGGAAGCCGAACCCACGTATTTGGTAAAAAGGCTAAGTAGTTGATGATTGAAAAAAAGAAAACAAAAATAATGTAGCTGTATTTACCTGCATTTCCAGCAGAAGTTTGGTACATGTTTCGGTGCTGTTACATTGGTCAGTTCCGGTGTGGACGACTGTAACCGCCCTCAGCCGGTATGGGAATGATCTTAAGGCACTCTGATTCTCATTACTGGGATCCCATTGAGACCTACTCACTAATCGCAGTGGATTTTCAACAGGAGGTAGCACATTTTCTGAAATAGAAAAGCTTGTGACTCAATATTATATGTATGCTGGCAGTGGCGCGGGGCTTCGCTCCCGTACACTTTATCACGATAAAAACATTACCCTCCTTCTTTTGTAGTCAGGCAGAAAGTACCGTCTAGCCTTCTTCAAGTTACTTTCATACCAAATCCACCCAGTGCTTATACCAACATACAAACTTTTCTGCTTCATAATATTAGTAAAGATATACAGAGTTGATACGACCGAGAGGCTTTCCTTTAAACTGCGTATACCAGGGGCGTGCATAGGATTATGACAGGGCATGCGGCGGAGTAAAAACACACAAAAACTTCTTCTTTTATAGATTTTTAGCATAGCCACAGCCACGCATCGTAGCATGGTGGCGATGCGTTGCTGTGGCTATGCTAAAAATCTATAAAAGAAGAAGTTTTTGTGAGTAATCGGTCACAAAAACTTCTTCTTTTATAGATTTTTAGCATATCCACAGCCACGCATCGCCACCATGCTACGATGCGTGGCTGTGGCTATGCTAAAAATCTATAAAAGAAGAAGTTTTTGTGTGTTTTTACTCCGCCGCATGCCCTGTCATAATCCTATGCACGCGCCTGGCGTATACTAGGTACCATTTTCAAGCTTTGTACTAAAAATCAATTAAATAGGAGAAGTAATTTAGTCGCAAATGATTTTGATGAGATGCACCTTAAAGCGATAAATCTGACCAAGACAAGAGATAACACACGCCGCGCTACGTTGCTACTTTGTTACCTAGGTATTTAAGGTGACTGACCTTAAATACTTTTATTTACAAAGGGTAGTTGCGTTTTACTCTGATTTGTATCTATTTAGTTTGTTTGAAAAAAAGATATGTTTTTGGCTCTGTCTATTTTTTAACTGTATCAAATTAACATTAAACACATATAGTGTACGTAGTGTAATTTAATGCCCCTCTGTCGTATCAACTCTGTATATATATATATATATATATATTATTATTAATATATATATATTATTATATTGACAATATTGTCAATCAACCTCTTCTTCTCATGCAACCGAGCGGGTGGGCGGGTTGCGGATAGCCCAGCTTCGGCTGGGGGTCCGCCACATGGTTACCTGGGGGGCGACCCCCCTGCCGGAGTGTCTCGGTAGACAAGACTTCGGACCTTCGGACAAGAGAAGTTTCCCTTACGCCAGATCCCAGGCCTAGGGATAACCCAATACCCTGATCTTTTGTTCCCTTTTCCTCGGCTGCGCGTGTCTGTCTGTGTATTGGTCTGCTACCGTTCTTGTAGGTGGGGGCGTGCCGTGTCTGCCGGCTGGTTCAAGTCGGACTAACCGGTGATGAAGTGCACTCACGCCTGCGGAGCGGTGGCGGATGCGTGTGGTCCTGTGCAGCCAGGAAATGTCCTCCATACACCTTTCCTTCCCTCTCCTATGCCTTCCTTTTCCATATCTTCTCCATCCATCCAGAGGAGGGGCAACCTCTTTTCCCAAAAGCCCAACCAAACAAAACCTAATATGAAGCAGAGAACAAAGAAAACCACCCAGGTGGGTCCCGGCTAAGTCCCACACCGACACGTCGGTCAGCCACCATCGTATTCTGGGAGGGGGCAATTCACTGCCTATAGCTGCTGCTACTGCAGGAACAACAAAAAATTTTTCGGCTGCTACCATAGCGCCACAAAACGACCCTGCTGTTATCACAGCGCTACCCATAAACACGGCTGCTACCACAGCGCCTATAAATACTACATCGGCTGCGCCCCACGCGCTTTTATACCACACCTCAGTCGCTGTTCGAGCGCCAAAACAACCTACACAGACTGTGCTGTCCACAAGTGCTTGGCAACAGAGCATCGTTAGGAATAGCTTCAAGAATAACCCAGACGACGACACTATCAAAGGTAAGGCGGCCAGCTCCGGTGGGCCCAGTGACCGGAGGCGCTCAATCTGCGAATGCACTAGCCAGCGCATTGCGTCGATGGCCGCTGAAGAGCAAGTACGCGACCAGCCGCGAAGACGAAGGGACTTCCCAGCGTGTAAAACGGCCGGACGCGGAAACACGCGACTGAAACCGAATCTGCGAAGGGGAAACCCAGCGCGTAAGGTGTCCGGAAGCGACGGAGTCTGCCGGGACCGAAAGCCGAACCCAAGACCTTCACACTGATACTGACACTGACCTGCCCCGAAGGAGGAAGGCAAAAGGCAGGGGGAAACGATCTGGAGCCCTCACAAACGTGAGGTCGGCCGTCCGGGCCGGATTCCGACCGATGAACCCGAAAAGGTCTTGGGGCGGGAGCGGCGCGTATCGTACCTACTTAGATGCATATACGTCCGCTTCTACCCCAAGAAGCTACACTCAGATAAGACTGAGACCACTGAACCAACACAGACAGACATCGAAGTGACCGTACTGGAAGAGGAAATAGCGAAAGCTGGCCGATGCTGATTCAGACTCAGCGCCACCCCCGTCACCGGGATAGACAATGCAACTGCTCGCATCCTCACCCAGCGACACCTGGCGAGGAACGGGGGAGGGAGATACAGCATCCAATGGATCCGACTCCTCCTAACTCCGCTCCAACGTCAGCACCACCCACAGCAAACACCCAGATCATCCAGGCCAATCTTCAGCATAGGCAGACCGCCACGGCTAGCTTTCGCAGAGCGCTGGAGATGAATCCACGAACAATCGCACTCATACAAGAGCCGTAGATTAGAAACAACAAAGTATGTGGCCTTGGAAACACCGGAGGTAAAGTCACTCTAAGCACACTTAACTCAGAGAAGCCACGTACCTGCAAATTTACACCCAAAGTTATACCTATTACCCCACTAACTCAATTCGGTTCCAGAGATCTGACTGCGATCAGGCTCCGGATTGTCAGCAATGTTCCAGATCTAGTACTAGCCTCGGTGTACATGCCAGGCGACAACGAGAACTGCCCACCGATAGAGATGATTGGTCTTGTACGTCACTGTGAGGATGCGGACCTGGCCCTGATCATCTGCACCGACTCAAATGCTCATCACCTGCTTTGGGGAAGTGAAGTATCCAACGCCAGAGGTGAGACGCTATCCACATACCTATTCTCCACTAACCTTAACATTATGAACCGAGGCTCAGAGCCCACTTGGGTCACAGTCAGAGGTCAAACAATCATAGACCTAACTTTGGCTACCGAAAACGTGACCAACCTTATCTCTAATTGGCGCGTATCTGATGAACCCTCCTGTTCCAATCATAGGAGAATCTGCTTTACCTTAGCAACCAACATAAAAAGAACCCACACCAAAGCGCAATCCGCGCCGCACAAATGTTACAGAACAAACACCACCTAGCCTCCTTGTTGGCTAGACGACAACTACACTCGACACCTTTGACTGATCCCACACAACTTGAGGAAATCGTGACAAAAGTAACAAACGATATAACGGAGGCATACCACGTGAGCTGTAAACCAAGAACACCTAACACCAGGAGCAAAGGAACCTCCTGGTGGAATGCTGAACTTGGTAGGCTCAGAAATACACTACGAAAACAATTAAACAGAGTAAAGAACACTAGACTCCTGGAAGACTGAGAGCTATCCAAAAATAACCAATACAACTTCAAGAAACAAATCACGACGGCCAAGAGAACCGCTTGGCAGAACTTCTGTGAATCCATAGAATCAAACAGCGAAGCCGCACGAATAAAGAAAATTCTATCAACTGGTTAGGACCAAAATCTCGGCGCACTTAAAAAATTTGACAACTCCTACACACAAACAGACCAAGAAACCAGTAAGGTCCTTCTGGAGACGCACTTCCCGGACTGCCATCTCTCCGAGGACAGCACGTGGGAAAACGAATCCAGACAAACACCAAGCACAACAGACTGGTCTAGAGCCCGCGACATAATCACTGAGGACCGCATAACATGGGCCAATAAAACATTCCAGCCATACAATTCTGCAGGACTAGATGGCATTTTCCCAGCCCTTTTGCAATGGAATGAACACATCCTGACACCCTGGCTGCTGGAAATCTACCAAGCCTGCATAGCACTCAGATACGTCCCACTAGCGTGGCGGGAGCTGAAGGTCATCTTCATACCCAAACCAGGCAAAACCGACTACACAGAACCCAAAGCGTACAGATCGATAAGTCTGACATCCTTCTTACTGAAAACCCTATAGAAAAGCTTTGCGACAGACACATCCGGGATGGACCTTTCCGGAAGAATCCGCTCCACGGAGAACAGCACGCCTACTCACCGGGGAAATCAACAGAATCTGCCCTACACAGCGTAATATCAAAAATCTAATACACAATACACCATAAATGCTCCTCGATAGCTGTTTTCATAGACATCGAAGGTGCTTTTGACAAGACCATGTTCCAGAGTATGAGTACAGCACTCAGCAGGCACGCACGGTGTAGACCCCTGAGTGGCTGGAACACCAACATGCTCAAGCAGAGATCAATACAAGTCACAATAAATAGCACAACGAGGGCTATCGTGGCGAAAGGCTATTCCCAAGGGGCGTCCTCTCACGACTGCTATGGAATCTGGTCGTAGACAACCTCATCAGGAGACTTAACGATAAAGGATACTTTACCGTTGGCTACGCCGATGACATAACCATAATAATAAATGGAAGCCATGAGAATACCATATGCAACCTCATACGCCAAGCCCTAAAGATAGTAGAGGACTGGTGCCGAGAATATCAACTCTCAGTGAATCCCACAAAAAACTGAGCTCATACTTTTCACCAAAAAGAGGAAGCTAGCGAAGCTGGAACTGCCAAGATTCTTTGGCACCACTTTAAGCCTTTCAGCTGAGACCAAATACTTGGGCATCTTTTTGGACACAAACAACTGAATTGGGCAAAACACACTGAGCACATCACCAAGAAAGCCAGTATCTGCATGTGGCAGTGCAAACGCATGCTGGGCAGAAACTGGGGTATCAGCCCCAAAACAACCCACTGGCTATACACGACTATTATAAGACCAATTATCACGTACGGCTCCCTAGTCTGGTGGCCCAGAACAGACGCACGGCACAAAAAGATCTTGAGAAGCTGCAACGACTTGGTGTGGCGATCACCAGCAGCATGAGAACTGCACTCACTACCGCTCTACAGGCCATGCTGGGCCTACCACCACTGCATTTTATAGTACGAGAGGAGGCTGCCCTAACAATCTTTAGACTTGCCATATCCGGGGCACTCTTGAGAGACTCCAGGATCTAACACACACGCATCATGGAGGACTCAGTCAAACGACAACCCCTAATGACTGCACCCTATGATAATACTGCAAAAACGCACCACTTCCAAAAATCTACCAAATACAGCTCATGCCGGAGCCAAGGAGCTTAGGATCTACACTGACGGCTCAAAAACAAACACTGGAACTGGAGTTCGAGTTTTCTCCAACAATCTCAACATAAATATATCCAGACCACCGGGGAAGCTCAAAACCTCACTACCAGGCGGAATGTATGGGCATTATCCAGGCGATCCGCATACTTTCGGACAGAGCCTCAGTACTTCAATCCCTAGGGAAAAATTATATCACGTCTAAGCTCATACTAGAATGTCACAACGCGCTGCAACGCTCGGCGGTCAAGAACCGCAACACTGTGACACTGCAATGGATAAAGGGGCACAGCGGATCACTTAGCAATCCTGCGGCGGACGAACTGACCAGGAGGGGTTACGGCACGACGGTTTTCAGACCCGAGCCCATCGTGCCGCTCCCCTTCACCCAGCTGCGCACATGGCTTAAACAACACACACACGACCATGCCCAGAAATGGTGGTCCTCGGCACCAGGCTGCAGGCAGTCCAAGGAGGCGATGCCAAATCTAGACAAAAAACTAACCAGGCGTCTTCTGCACCTGGACAGAAGAAGCCTGCGAATGGTGGAGGAGACCATCACCGGGCACTGAACAAACACTATCACACAATAGGTATAACGGACAGTCCCCTGTGCAGGGCATGCATGGGGACGGAGGAAACGGTGGGACACGTGCTCGTAGAGTACACGGAAATCAATCAGTCATTGAATTCCCTTACAGATATCCTGAATAAACCGAAAGACCTGATCTGCTGGAGGGAGGTTGGCTGGATGGAGTGACGGCCGACACGGCTTACGCACAATGGTCTCGTGCAGAGACTAAGTGCGGAAACTACAGAAGAAGAAGAAGATTGTCAATCAACAATAAGCTATTACTTGAAACTCGCACACGCGAAAGGTTGGAAAGGATGGTCATGAAATTATACCAAAGGATGATAGGGCAAAACGTAGAAGATACTTTTGAAAAGAAGTGTCTTTCTCCATGATCTTTTTATCAATACACTATTTATCTCTGCACACACATATTAAAATAAGTATGCAGTTTAGCCATAAAATTTATTAAACATACGGGCTAACAGAGTTACTGTTAAGCCGGGTCCGCTGCGCCAATTTTCTAACAAAACATGTTATCAAAACATGTTAGTAAAACCGCCCGTCCGCTGCGCCTATTGTTGTAATGTTTTTGTTTAGTTTTAGATGTTCAGAAAGTCACTATCATATATATCAAGAGCTGTTATCAGGGGTGTGCATAGGATTATGACAGGGCATGCGGCGGAGTAAAAACACACAAAAAATTCTTCTTTTATAGATTTTTAGCATAGCCACAGCCACGCATCGTAACATGGTGGCGATGCGTGGCTGTGGCTATGCTAAAAATCTATAAAAGAAGAAGTTTTTGTGAGTAATCGGTTACAAAAACTTCTTCTTTTATAGATTTTTAGCATAGCCACAGCCACGCATCGTAGCATGGTGGCGATGCGTGGCTGTGGCTATGCTAAAAATCTAGAAAAGAAGAAGATTTTGTGTGTTTTTACTCCGCCGCATGCCCTGTCATAATCCTATGCACGCGCCTGGCTGTTATCATTAATTTTACCAGATATAGAGAAGAAAACAACTTGGAGGAACGATGTGATTCCTCCTGACATGAGATTAGATGTGGCAATTCTGTCTCTGAGATTAAAAAATAGGGATAGTGAGCGCGAACACAAAATACGTCACTTTCCCCCTCCCCGCAGGCGAACGCGGGGGATGTTATCCATTCGTCTCGGCAAACATGTTATTGTGTTTTTGCTAACAAAACTGTTAGGCTACGCCTATATTGTGTTAGCAAACAATGTTATACTGTTTGCAAACACGAAAACACGTCGCAGCGGACCCGGCTTTATACATATATGTTGAACTAAAATAATAACTTTTCACTTTGGATACAATATTTAAAGCCAATGCACACAATGTTTGTATTATGTGTCTACAATATTCCTATAGATATAAAGTAACTAGTACCCACGCGGGGCTTCGCTCCCGTGGATTCTATCATGGTAAAAACATAACTCTCCTTTTTTGCAGTCGCGTAAAAAGTAGCCTATAACCTTCCTCAAGCTTCAAGCTACTTCCATACCGAATTGCATCCAAATCCACCCAGTACTTTCGAAGATTAGCGCATTCAAGCAAACAAACAAACTTTTCCGCTTTATAATATTAGTATAGATAAAAACGAAGAATAATGGCAAATAAGGCACATATTAGCATTGTCACATCCATTACAACATGTGTGTGCAAATCATATGAATTTAAAAATGAAATAATATATAGTTACGCCCTTTGATTATATAATAACACTATACAAAAAAATAAAAAATCCCCCGATTTTGAAACATTCTTCATTAGTGATCCGCTCCTATTGGTCTTAGCGTGATGATATATAGCCTATAGCCTTCCTCGATAAATGGGCTATCTAACACTGAAAGACTTTTTCAAATCAGAACCGTAGTTCCTGAGATTAGCGCGTTCAAGCAAACAAACAAACAAACAAACTCTTCAGCTTTATAATATTAGTATAGATTATATAATCAAAGAGTTACGCCATAGCAGAGCTATGATGTAAATGAGATAACAATATCAATATTTTTATATCATAATAATCAATATAGATAAGTTATAATGAAAGGATAATAGAAGTATAGATAATGGAAAAATATGTCAACTATGTTGTTAAATATTTTTATACAGTGTTATGAATAAATGAAATACATTATAAAAAACTCACCAGAATCATTCTGTAAAACAAGAAGATATATTCCAATGATGACTCCAGCAATCAATATTATTAACAGCAAGCTAACAATAACGGTGGTCAGTGTACTTCTCTCTGATACAGCTTGGGGAAAACGGTGTAGTAATGGAGTGTTTTCCTCTGGTCTGTCGTCATTTTCTTCCTCAGCACGATTAGTGTTGTGCCGAGTTTCATGTTCTGCAAAATACTTTTCTACATTACCACCAGACTCATTATCAAACGCTTTCAAATCCATTTTAAATCGAGATTGAATGATATTCACAATAGCTGACAGTGAGATAAACTGACTAAAGCGCTAACTGATAAGCCTAACTTCCTATTGTTCAGACTATCATCAACAAACACTGATGGGATGTGTAAATTCTCCACAACAAAGATAAACAAAAAGTAAATCAATTACTGTTCAAACAATAAAGTGGTAACTCCACCATGAGAACTGTTATCTATTTTGAATAAACCTAAATATTTGAATTTTTCTAATAACTACTAATATTACAATCCACTGTTAAGTAATGCTGGCAGCATAGAAAATACTACATAATGCTCAACTTGAAATAGTCACAGTCTTCTGTATGTCCACTCAGAGATTAACAATGAAATGGATATGATGTCTGGTTGTAACACATTTGAGTATCTATATCTGGTCTATATTTTGATATCATATCACTCTAATGTATCATATTTAATATGCACATTATACTGAACGGTTATCTACCTACCAACTAGGATATTGCATCAAAACATAATGGTTAATTAGATTTTCAACAATTTTCATGATTTTCTCTATGTCCAATTGGATATGTTCATATTAGAATTGTATGGAGATTCATAATATATTGTTTAATAATTTTAAATTGATAGAATATATTCTGAATTCGGAATCATCAGTAATTTAGACAAAGAAATATGAAGTTGTTTTGTTAAAATATAATAATGAACTTACCAACAGAATATAATGGCTGCATCTTATGAATTGAAACTTATTATAAAATGAATGGGCATTACGACGTGACCAGCGATTTAAAATATCGATCTAAAATGTGGAACATGAGGATGAGGAAAATGTAAAAATTATGAAGTTCAGGAAAACATGAATGTTTTTATTTTAGTATTGTCAAAATACGAATGTCATTGAGTTCCAGTGTTGCCAACAGTTCAACTAGCTTTCCACCAGATTCAACTTCTAAAAAACCACTAACAAAAATCGGCCCTACTCTAAAAACCGCTAAAATGTAAAGAATTTTTTTTAGTTTTTATGAAAGAAAACAGTACCTATATACTTGTATTATTAAAAATGTTCTTTAATATGACTTAAAAAATATTTTAAATAGATAATCATCAAACGTCTCAATAATAGTTCACTTTAATTTGTTGTCGGTAGAAATAAGATACAGTTATTTTATGATTTAGTTATACCTATACCATAATATGAAGTTTAACCCTTTCAGACCGAGTGTGCACATTTGAGGACATAAAGTTTTTTGCCAACTAAATTACTAAAATAACTTTTTATGTAGCAAAAGACGATTGTCATCGTTTGAGCACATTATTCTTAAATAAAAAAGTTACTAGTAGCGATATCTATTGCCACCTATGAGGTTTAATTCGCCGAGTTTGACCAGTGTTGCAGGGCTGCCAGATTGTATATTTGGATACAAAACGTGTATAATCGGACTATTCATTGTATCTATTGCGTATAGGTAGTCATTCAGTATAATTAGATACAAAAAAAAACACGGCTATTGGCATATTTATTTCTAAAAGAGACCTCCTTGAAAAGGAACGTTGTGTACTTATTCGCCTTTTACTGTCACGACCAAAGAGTATGTAAATGGTCACGACGAATGATGAACAGAGACGGAGATATATACAGTAGAGTCTGGCAAACGAAAGTAGACACTCGAATTATTTGCAAAGTTTTTATATAGCAATGCTATACTAATGTCAAACTCAATTTTCAAAAACAAGATGGCGTGTTGTTGGTGATTTGTTGTGATCGGTTTAATAGCATTTATTCAGCGAAAAATGAACAAAACTATTAAAAGTGGAGTACGGGAGGTGTTGTTTCGCATGAAGTTTAAATATCAAGAAAAACAATAGGAGAAAGACGCTGAATTCAAACAAAAACAAGATTGTTTACGTGTGGTGTTCAATTTCATAAGTTAGTATGACGCTACTAAGTTGATACTTTGTCGTAATTCATAATATATTTATCTTTTAGCGAGGAAAAATATTTTGATTCACATTCATTTTATAGAATGTTAAACATTATGGTTATTTAACATTTAATTAAATGTTGCATGGTTTTTAACATTTTTTTTTTCTTTTATAGAATATCTGGTGGATGTAGCAGGGGTTGATGAGATAGTGAAACCTATTGAAAAACTTACGGATTTAGAGCAGAAAGATAGGATAAGAACCCAGAACCAGTACTGAAGGATGAAATAGATTCAATCACTGGTATGTTTTTACTAAGAGTACATAACTTTATAAAGATGTAATTGAATTCATGATTTGCAGAACCTAATAATTTTGTTTTACCATTCTTTACAGAAGAGAGCGTTACTACATTAAAAAGAATTTAAAAAGAAGGTGCGCGTAAAGGCCATATAAACCCACAGTGTCCGACTTAGATAGTTTTGACATAGATGCTATTCGTAACAAAATTAACGAATTTCATATCGTTAGAAAACAAATTTAAACCGAAACACACCAGAGCCAGTATATGAAGCTAATGAAATTCTGAAGCAGAATGGGCACGAGGTATTGCGAGTTCCCCCCTACCACAGTGATCTAAATGCCAATGAGTTAGTATAGAGTTTGGCTAAACATAAAGTGGCAAGTAAAAATATTGCTCTGCCTGCAGTGGAGTTACAGAAAGTTATAAAAAAGTCGTTTGAAAATATAACTCCCGAGGAGTGAAAGAAAATGACTGATCATTTCATCCATGTTGAAAATAAATATGAAGAAAGGGACAGAATTACAGAAAATAATTTAGAAAGTTTTATAATTAACGTAGGAAACAGTGACTCCATTGACTCTAATGAAACTTTCCACATGGAAGTCTTACATTCAGATTTTGTTTATAGTGAATAAATCAGAACTATTTTAGAATACTGTTGTTTTTTTTTTTAAATCGAATTAAGACAATATCTAAACTATTACCTACCTAAAATACCTCTTGTATTTTTATTCCGATTAAATAAAATAGATTATTCTAAAGTATCAAATATGGTTATTCCAGGTATTTCATAGTAGTTTTGGGGTTGCTATGCTGATATTTTTTAAATTTGCCGCGCTTTTTCAGTCTCTACTTTCGTTTGCCAGACTATATCAGTATGCTTACCAACTTGACAATATGATTTATAGTGGTGTGGTGGTTTTTTTTTTTTAGTCTGTGAACGATTGGCTGGTTTGGTGTGGTGTTTGTTCATCTGTGGGACGTGTTTTCCTTTTTCCATGTAGAATTGTTGACTGTCGTGTAGACATGCGAAATGTAGCTCACTGAAAAGAAAAGAGAGATATAGCTCTTTTGATCAAAAGAGCTATATCACTCTTTTAGCTCCTTAGCTCACCGAATAACTCTTTTAACTCTTGAGCTCAATTGACTCACTTGCGAGCTACTGATCAATTTGAGCTGTGCTATTATACGCGAGTCAAACGAGACAACTAGCTCAGTAGCTCTATAAAATCTTTGATGTTCTTTAGTTCATTTAATTTAGTTGCGAGCTAAAGATACAATTAGATTCATTAGGTTGTTTTATTACAAATAAATATTAAAATGATGTCTTTTTTCTTTAAACTTAATATTATTTAGCTTATAACACTTATTTAACACTACCTACCTATTACTTACTAACTACAAGCAACTAAAACTAAACTGCGCTTAGCAACATTCGACACGATATTCCGCCGAAACAAACAAACAAATTTGAGTACATTTAAAAAAAATAGCGGCGTTTGTTTTGTTTACAAAAACACAAAATCACAAAGTATTCCCTAAGGATTTTCATACTTATGTAAAAGTGCTAAAGCATTATTTATTTTACAATGACGTATTGAGCCGAAGTGTCGGTCAGTGACTAGTGAGCTACATACAATGCGTCAAATCGTTCACCTGTTCATCGGGAAAGTTCGGCGACTGACGGCGCTTCGGTATCGTTCGTTACTCGCATAGATAGAGTATTGAGTCAAAGAGCTAAATGAGCTAGTGAGCTATTCCGTGAGCGACTGAGAGATTGCGATTAAAGAGCTAGCTCAATTTTATCTCTCATTCGCGAACTACCCATGTCTACTGTCGTGTGTTGTGTGTTTTGGCGCCTGTTTTGGTTACTTTGGTCGGATTGTTCAAGTTTTGCGTTCTGCGTCAAGCAAGTTATTAATCAATTAATGAATAATGTCTCATATTATGCGACTTAAAGCTGTGTGACTGACTGACTCATATTGTGTGGCTGAAAGTGAAAATTGGATATTTCATGATTTTTATGTGTACATACTTACATCGAACAACAAAATTTGTTCGTTCCATTTGAAAAGCGTCCTAGTCTCCTAGACCATGAAAGTTTAGGTCTGGATAATAAACTTTCAGCAGCACAATATTAGAAAAAGTGTTTTCACTTAGTGATCGACATGGTAACAAAAGCTTTTCAAATTTAAAAGCAGTCATAGCACTTTTGCTTATATTGCCATTTTCGTATGCATCTGTTGAGCGTACTTTTAGTCATTTAAAAAAAATCGCAAGATAGAAAATGTTTGAAAACTAAAACAATAGCTGCTCTTGTGAGTACAAAAAATGGCATAGCCAAACACGGTGCATTACTTTTGAGCCTTCTAGCGCTATGCTAAACAAAAAATTAATCTACAAGAAGAAATCTGCATGATGGTTGGTTTCTTGTGGTTGCATGAATGGAAATTGGTGAGGCCAGAACTAACTATATTAACTAACTATCCTACTATGTTAACCTGTGCTTCTCATTTACCACTTTCTTTTTGTGTGCTACTTTTGTTTTTGCTTTCGCAAGGCACTTCGCAAATGACAAGTGTAGGTAGGTACATAGTAATTGTTGAAAATTAATAGGGGAGTAAAACGATTGATGGCAGTCTAAATCGACGCAATACTCGTATGTATTCACGTGAATGTGATTCATATTATTTAATTTAATTCAAGATTTTCTGTTTCTTCTCTTTTTGGCAACTGAGCCGGTGTCGACTATTCTGCCAGTGTCTAAATTCAAGATTTATGTCACCAATGTGAAAGATATTGATAAAATTGATTGAGTGTGACCAGTACTAAAAAGGATAGACACGTACCTGGTTGATTTGATTGATTCGAAGAATGAACAAAAATCATAAAAATTTAATAGGTATAACGGAACGGTGGCGACTAAATACAGGCCAGTATAATTTTTTTTTTATAAAAAAATTAATAATAATAAAAAAAATTATGTATAAAAAATAATTATGTATAATGCAGTCGAATTTCGTATAATTGCAGACACTCGACCGTATAAACGAGATTAATGTGCTGGCAGCCCTGCAGTGTTGTGTAATTTTTTGAAGTGAGAAGGTAAGTGATTTATTTTATTTCAAAATCTCAAGTTTTTGGTGTAAATACTGATGGCAAAAATGATTTTTAGTTATTAAGCGGTTTATACATGAATGATAATGTGTTCTGTATACAAATATCAAATGTTTTATACAATTAATCTCGTTAATTCGTTATGTCCACAAATCTGGACATGCGGTTTTAACTATAACTTTTTACGAAATATTCAATAGGGTGCAGTAGTTGAATAAAATGCATTTTTTTGATACCCACGTGTTATTTTACGGTCATTTATTTTACAAAATATTCTCAGAAATGTATTTTACGTTTTCAGGTAATTGTATTTCCAAAAATGTTCGATCCAGACGCCTTGGATGTTCTACGTAATGGAAATCTGTCGGACTTGGACTTATCTTCGGATGATGAGGATACGACTGCTTATAATTATGCCCAAAATACTAGACCTGTTCAATTAGGTGCCGATGTAGTGAACCAAAACCAAAGAGAGTACCAGCCACCTGACTCTGAAGACGAGGAAACTTCTGTCGATGACGAAGCAGAGCCAGACGTTGAGACAGCAAAGCCTTCGATTAGTGGAGAGGTTTTTGACTCTCTGATACCTAAACAGAACATAAAATGGAGACACAGAAAGCTAGAAAACACAGTACCCATAGATTTGTTTCCATCAATAGCTGTTGATACCGTTGTGCAAGCTCCAATTGATTACTACAACAAATATGATGATATGACAAATTTATATGCAGTACAATCAGGAAAACCCAGGTTTCGACCTACGACTGTTAATGAGTTAGAAATATTGTTTGGACTGCACATGGCCACAGGAGTATTCAACTATCCCGCTACAAAAATGTATTGAGGAACCAACTACGGAATTCGCCTTTTTACAGAAAACATGCCAAGAGTTAGATTTTTTGAACTTCGAAGCAATTTACATCTGGTAGATAACAGAACAGTGAACAGAAGAGAACAGTGGCCATGAACTATACTGCGATAATTACTTCTCATCCTACCACATGCTGCAAATTCTCAAACAAAAAGGGATAAGGGCCACTTGTACAGCTCGTGTGAATAGATTTGCGAAGCCTCCGGTATTAAGTGATGCACAAATCAACAAAAAACCAAGAGGTTTTTCTGAAGAAATTTGTATTACTGATGGTGATGTTACTATCGTTAAATGGTTAGATAACAAGCGAGCTCATTTAGCATCAAACTTTATTGGTATAGGAGAAAAGGACGTGGTAAAGAGATGCTCTAAAAAGATAATAATAAAAAGAATAAATGGCTGACTCTTCTTTAGTTTCGTCGACGATTGTCTGAATGTCTGGTTTTGCGCAAGAAGATGACGGTTGCAAAAAGAGGTCGTCCAAGGAGCAACAGCCCTTTGCCAGAGATAATTCCGAAAAAACCATGAGAAGTGCGTCCCGCTGCTGAAATAGCTCGCGATGGTGTGGGTCATTTCCCTGCCCATGAGGGGGCTGAAACGCGATGTAAGCTGCCAGGATGCACGGGAAAGTCACGCATAATGTGCAAACAATGTAAAGTGCATCTATGCCTAATCAAAGATAAAAATTGTTTTCTCTCTTTTCATACATAAATGTTCCTAATAAGTACTAGTGAAAGATTTTATATTTCGTTGAATTGGATACATAGTTTGATTTGTTATTAGTGCGTAGGTACTAATAACAAATTATTATTTCTTAAAATTAATCCATGATTTTTGTTCCAATTTCATACATTTTTTAATAAATATTGCACTTTAAATACTGCTTTTTATTGATTCGATCAATACCCCATATATTGCTATTTACAATCATATAAGCCGGATGTCCAGTTTTGTGCACATAAACAAAAACTCGATTTTCGCGAAAAGTTTTCCACTAAATGCCATTATTTCAAGTTTTTTGTATTAAAACTAAACTATAAAAAAATCATCAATTATAAATGACCAAAAATAAAAAGTCAGGTCTGAAAGGGTTAAACATTTCAATTAACCACCTATTATTGTTTTATTACAGAATGCCTTTTAAAACAGTTAAAACTATAAATGCAGACAAGAAAGAGCTGTCAATCTGCCCTTCAGGATGGGAAATATCGTTAGATCAGAATAAAGATCCAATGAAGACAATATTCCGATTGAAAAGACATTGCCTAATTATGATGAGAACGTTGCACAAAAAAAATCGTAATTTGGCTAAAGAGGATAATGGATCCTGTGATGGTGCTGCGCCAAATCCAAATGTTGAGTGAGACTGATATCTTTATACAATAAGAACCCAAGAATAGGCTTTTTTAATTAAGTTCGTGATTTGTGAAATGTTGAGATTAATCTTCTTTAAAATTAAAAGATTAAAAATTAAAATACTTTAGTATTAGATGATTAGCAGTTTTTGTTTCTTTTTAGGATATGTAATGTAGTTTTTAGTTACACTGATGAATTTTTTGTAACTATAGTACCTATGCATAAGAGCATCTTTTATTTCTATAATAAAACTTGTAGTAGTATAATAGTGGTTACTATAACTCCTGTACAGGTGCTGCAAACAGTCTACAATTAACTCCTTTTTGTAGTAAAGTTATCTATAAAAGTTACAATGGAAACCACTGTACAGCTGTAAGTGGCAGAATGACCTTCTTAATTCTCATATAAAGGTGTAAGTGGTAAATGAGTTCTACAGAGAACTACTGTGAAGGCTAAGGTAGTATTTGATTCAGCTTGTAGCACTTTAAGTAACTTTTATAGCTATAGACGTTTACGGATGCAGATTTGCAACTTTGAACTGCTTGTTGAACCCTACATATTTTGGATATATCTCCATCCATCCTCACAAACTTTCTCATTTATAACATTGGTACTATAGGTATTCATTTAAAACAATTACAGTGAGAAATCAAAATAATCCTTCATAGATTAGAAAGTTTGAATTACTTATACATAATGTTTTATTTTGCGGGAAAAATTGTGACAATTTGGTCGCAATAGCCGATGCTTCTCGATAAAGTTTCGTCGTTTTAAGCGACATGTCGCTATATCCGATGTTGTTATAAGCGGTAGGTTTACTTTATTGTTTATATAGGGTTTCGGCTGGGACCTCGCCATAACGTCGTAATAACCGATGCGTCGTTATATTCGGTTTTGACTGTATTCTTTATTTTATTTGTTATCATGTAAAATCTAAAACCGTGGTTAACTTAGAGAATGCCTACAAACACCTCTTAAATAAGGAAACTTCCTTTCTTAGTGCATATAAGGACCTAAACATTTCAGCAGATGCGATGATAGATCTGATTAGGTCATCTCTCCTCCAAAACACTAAGGTCGTGTCACTCTGTAGCTCTAAGCGCACTGTAAAGCCTTGGATATCCACGGGGGTCATGAGATGTATTAGGCTCAGAAATAAATTACAATTACAGTCTAGGAGAGACCCTTCTAATGTTATTCTGAGCATAACGTATAAGCGTTATCGGACATTTTGTTCTAATCTTATTAAGAAAATGAAAGGACAATATCATAAAAACCAAATTTTAACATCTTAGAAAAATCCCAAGCAACTTTGGCAAAAAATTAACGACATAACCCATTATAAAAAACCCAAAACATCTAGTGTACATCTACTTCAACTTACACCACAACCTCTCGACTCGTTAAACCGCGTTAACCACTTTTTCGTTACTATTGGGAAAACATTAGCGGAAGAAATCATGACTCTAAGGGGGCAAGGATATAGAGCTAGTGTAAGCACTTCAAATACACCACTTCAAGTCAACTCATTTGTGCTGCTGGAGACAGATCCGGCTGAAGTGGATAGTACCCTTGTGGGACTTGACTCGGCAAGTGCTTCAGGGTGGGATGGCATATCCGTTAGTTTCCTAAAGTTATCTCGGGACTTTGTGGTCCCACTCATCTGCAATTTGATTAACATGTGTTTCGAAACAGGCATTTTTGTAATGCGCTGAAACGATCTGTTATCACGCCTGTGCACAAGGGTGGGGACAAGAACGATGTCAATAATTACCGACCAATTTCCGTTTTAACATCAATTTCCAAAATAATGGAAAAAATATTAAATAAAAGGCTTACAAATTACCTGAATAGATATAACATTATTTCTGACTCACAGTATGGTTTTAGACAGGGCAAGTCCACACAGGACGCAGTTATAGCACTAACGTCAGAAATCACAGAGAAGGTAGATAAAGGATTTAAATGCATCACTGTGTTTCTAGACCTGAAAAAAGCTTATGTTCGTAAATTTATATGGATTTTTAAAAATCTGCGCTATGGTATGCCTCAACGGGCACGCCGCAATTGCGGCGGTAAGACCCCTCTTTGAGGAGTGGCTAGATCGGCGTCACGGCGTCCTGACCTACCGCATGACGCAGGTCCTCACCGGACACGGAAGTTTCGGGAGGTACCTGTGTCTGATGGGTAAGGAAGAGACGCCTGGGTGTCACCACTGCGAGGGTCGCCCTGAGGACACAGTCGAGCACACGGTGCAGGACTGCCCAGCTTGGGCAGAGCACCGACGTGTCCTCACGGCGACAATAGGCGGAGACCTCTCGCGCCCGGCCTTGGTCGAGGCCATGCTGCGGGGCGAGAGGGAGTGGGAAGCGGTCGCCTCCTTCTGCGAAGCAGTCATGCTTGCGAAGGAGGAGGCGGGCCGCGTGAGGGAGAGGATGGCGTCCTCCCTCCAGCCCAGCCGCAGTGGTAGACGCCCACGGCGTCGGACGTCGGCCGACGATCTCCGGCCACCGTAGGCGCGGGCATGCGGACAGCGAGTAAAGGGCAACTCGCTGTCCGACCATGGACCATGCCCGGGTCGACGGCGCGTCGTGTTCCACGCGCGCCTCAAAGAGCGTCAGCAACATGACGAGGCCCCCTCTGCAGAGGGCCGAAGCCCGCCGGGGTCGTGGGACTCATCCCGTTACCGTGGCCCCGGTATGTAAAGGGTTATTGAAGGAACACCGTGGATTTTAGTCAGTAAAAGTCTGACAGTCCCTCCCACCCTGCCCGGAGTGGGAGGACTTATTTGATAATTTTACCACGCTAAAAAAAAAAAAAAAAAAAAAAAAAAAAAAAAAAAAAAAATGGTATGCCTCAAAAGACACTCAACAATATTTATATAGCGCTTGCGCAGTCAGTAATCACATACTGCCTACCAGCTTGGGGAGGGGCCACAGATTACAGATATACACATACAGATTTCCCACAATTCATCTATATAGAATTAGTGACATATCATCCGTCAGGAAACTATACTTTTTAAACATCGTTCTATATCTACACAAACACATACCAGTTAACCAGGAAATCCAGGCTAAGAGGCGAAAAGACATTGTGGTTCACTCCCAACGTGTACAAACGGTTTTCGCAAGGCGTCAGTATGTATGCCAATCAGCTTACATTTACAATAAAATTAATGCAAAACTAAGTTTTCACAACAAAGTGTCGCACCAATGCAAAAACCTTATAACCGAATGGTTAAAAACATTAACCTATGAAGAAACGGAGCAAATTCTAGCCAGACTTACCTGACACGAGCTAAAATGTTTACCTCGTTTTTAACTTTGATTATAACGGCACTTCTGCGAACGCTTTAATTCAAATACACACGCACACACCATCACATCCACACACACACACACACACCGAAACTCACATCCTACTATAAACACACGCACACATCATCACATCCATACACACTTAAACTTCCACACTTCTATAGACACACCAATAATAACACACTAGACAGAGCTGCAATTTCATTACTTTATAACTTTTAAGTCAATCTTTTTGTTCTTAAAATTAGTTCTGAGTTAAATTAAATCTACTGTCTTAATATTGTCAACTAACTTTCAAGGGGAGGAGCGAGACAACCCCGACACATGTGTTATTAACTACTTACTGGGGCTGTTTCATCCACATTTGTTAATGTTACTCTTTGAGACATAATAAACAATTTATTATTATATTATATTATCATTTATGCCTCATTCTATAGCTAAACAAAGACTTCACATAATATTGTAATAAAAAAGGTTTATACTTACTCCATTTTAATTCTGATGCGTTCTCAAGAACCCTCACCCATTCAACCATTCACTGGAATAGTACATTGTTCACCGAGAGGAGAAAGTGACCGATTACCGTCGAGGGTGTCGTTTGAAGCCCGAGCCGTAGGCGAGGGCTTTAAAACACCTGAAATCGGGAATCGCACTTTCTCTCGAGTGATACATAGTGCTTTATACTACACCTACGAGGAAAATAAATAGTACTTTTCAACATTGAGTACATAGACCATAACGTACTTGGTTTGTATTTTTGCGCTTTTTCACTGAAATAAGCTAGCAAAACAGTTTCAGAAAAAGATGCCGCATTTTTTTCACTTTTCCATTGCAAAAAATCGTCATAAGTTTTATTATATTTTTTAATTGATCTGTGGTAAAAGGTTATCAATCAGTATTCTTGCTGTTTCCTTCAACTGCGGCGGAGTTAAAAAATCTTCATCATCACTATCACTACTTATCATTTTGATAGTTTTATTTTACTTTCTACGAAAACTGAATCCTCAAACAACACACAAATTGAAAATGGCGCCAATGGCGTCTGCAATTTTCACATGTTCTTTTTTCAAATTGTTTATCCTGCCGCCGCAGGGTCGCACTGCCAGCCCAACACCATTCAACACACAGCTAGTGGCCAGTGTCATTTTGCGAACTTGGAGATAAAAACTCACTGTAAAAACTTTTTGGCTTTTGATATTTAGGTTACCGGCGCATAGTCTTACCCAAAATTAAAAAAGAAAAACCACGTAAGAAATGGATTTTCATACACTTTTCTCTCCCGCTCAGATGCGTTTTCTCTCCGCATATTTGTTCGATATGCAATGACGTACTTTCTACCGTAAATTTGATAAAGTATCAAGGTACTTTCCAAGCAGGTGTAGTATAAAGATATATTTCTGTCTCATCTGCAGTGAGTTAAGACACGCAGTAACCTGTGCGATGACTGAAGAGACAGTCTGCTGAGCCACAAAATGACCCTTACTACTGCGTAC
This sequence comes from Tholera decimalis, assembly GCA_943138885.2. Classification (NCBI taxonomy): domain Eukaryota; kingdom Metazoa; phylum Arthropoda; class Insecta; order Lepidoptera; family Noctuidae; genus Tholera; species Tholera decimalis. Next base: position 25,358,402 of record OW964548.2, read on the forward strand.
TGGACGTTGGTATGGGTGTGATACAGTTGCATAAAATGATAATGCAATTAACACCTAGACAAAAGTAATATAACTTAGTATTACCGTAAAACGTGGCAACTTTACCGAACCCTCGGTAACATTACCATACTATAGGTATTCGGTATAAACTTATTTATCTCAAAAATCTGCCTACTAGAAATCTATTTTGTAATAGTAGTTTTTTTTAGACATTAAAAGGCAACATTTATCATATTTTGCGTATTATAGAGGCAGAACTGCTGTTATGTCAGTAATGACCATAGAGATTTTTTTTGGTATTTTTCTTTCCTTCCAACGGAAAAGGCGAAGAGCTTAATTAAGCCCATACAGCCTGCGGGCCTAGACAAAATCCATTTTCTGTAAGCGTTAACACCAACGGAAAAATTAAATTGTATGGAGTTGACATTTACTAACACGTGACAATCACGTGACATGTGGTTAGCAAATGTCAACTCCATACAATTTAATTTTTCCGTTGGCGTTAACGCTTACAGAAAATGGATTTTGTCTAGGCCCGCGGGTCTTATTTCAGTTTCATTCTAGTATTCGAGGCCAATAATGGCCTTGTCTTCCGTACAATGATATCGTTTTTCCATTTCTTCATTTTAATCAGGTAGGTATATTTTTATGTCATATCCGTGTAATAGTTTCAAATCAGGTAGAGGTCTATTCCGGTAATGCTTTTTCAAATAACTTGAATAGTATTCTTGATGAAATCATAAATGGGATAAAATGTTTTAGTGTTCTTGAGCAAATCCTGAATAGAGCGCGGGACGGCGGGACATCCAACATATTGGGGAAGGTGTAATATTTAGTCTAAATAAATGTTCATTAAATCTGCCATGACCCAATCTTAGGCGACAAATTGTTGTATAAAAATTTCTTTGTATACATTTCCCTTTGGTAAACCATGGTTTTTTGATGTCCGAGTTAATGTAATGATACCATTTTCCTTTTATTTTTACTGTTTCTTCCCAATGGGTTATCCATTGGCGTTTGATGTTTTTCATGATGAAGGTCTTGCAATCTGAAGGTGGTAACTTAATATTTTTGATGGGTATTTGGCTAATATTGGGGTTTTTAACTATGGAGCTGGCAAGTTTATCGGCAAGTTCGTTACCTGAAACCACAGAGTACATTTTTATATACTATTTTTATATTCTTACTACCCGAAACATCAATATGAGATGGTGTCCAAATAAATCTGTGTAGATATACAACCTTCATATTGTATCGATGGTCTTGTTGCTTAGCAATGTTTGTTATGTCGGTCTTGACACATTTACGAAAAATATATTCCTTCTACAAAATAAAACAAAGTATTTATTTTATCGTTTAATTCTACGGCAACTTACAACAATTATATTAAGCTTTACAAATTCTCTAAAGCTTTACATGGTAGCAGAGCGAAAAATGTAAGTGGATAATTGGAATAAAAACGTAAAGAAAGAAAAAATTCGAAATGTCAATTGTTAAAATCCAACCTTTAGGAAAGGAAAACTACGATACGTGGTGTATACATGCTAAAGCATACTTAGTTAAAAATAAACTATGGTCATGTTTTAAAGAATATCCAAAGGTAGGTGCGTCACAAAATGATCTTGACTATGACGAAATGGCGAAATCGGAGCTGATATTGTTGATAGCGCCTTCAAAACTGAAACAGGTAAAAAACTGCCTCTGCAAAAAAATTGCCTACAGACCGATAACGGTACGGAATACCGAAATTTGAAGTTTGACTCATATCTGAAGCTAAATGGTATAGCAAGAAGGTTGACAGCACCATACACTCCACATCAAAATGGAATCGCTGAAAGGAAAAATAGAACCCTTATAGAAAAAGCAAGATGCATGATGTTGGAATCAAAAGCGCCTATGTGTTTATGGGCAGAAACGGTTTATACTGCAAATTACTTGTCAAACCGAAGCGTTAATCAGAGTATTGAAAATCAAACAGCATTCGAAAGATGGGTAGGTAGAAAACCCTGCGTTAATCATCTATATGTATTTGGTGCTAAAACGTTCATCCTAAAGAAAGGAAAACATGAACATAAATTTGATTCAAAGGCAATTCCAGATATGTTCGCTGGTTACTCGGAAGTTTCAAAAGCGTTTAGACGTCCCATCGAAGAAACGCATTCTTGTTTCTAAGGATGTTCGAATTTTAAAGAAAATGTTTTATGAAGATGATAAAAATGTAATTTCTGTTCCTTTTCAAGAATTAAATGATCACAAGCGATCTAACGAGACTAACTGTGAATTGGATGAAACAGAAATATATTTAAAAGGTACTACAAAAGAAAATGCTAGTAGACAGCAAGCAGTACAAGATAATGATATTGCAAGCTCTAACGAGGTACCTATACAAAATGAAAATAACGAGTTGTATTATGACACTCTCGGAACTGATGACGGCAGTGAAACTGCTGATCAATCAAATGAAAACGACATAGATGTCAATGAATCCGTTCTTGTCCCAGAAGAACGGAGGTCATACAATCTTCGTGATAGATCACAGATTGACAGACCTAAAATATTTGAGGATTATATTATGGCAGCCATGGATATGGATAATGAAATAGAACCTCAAACGTTTAAAGATGCTATGAATAGCAAGGATAAGGTCAAATGGTTAGAGGCTATGCGAAATGAAATGGAATCATTGAAAGAAATGAAGACTTGGGAATTAGTCGACCCTCCGAAAAATCGTAAACCATTGTCATGTAAATGGGTTTACAGAATAAAGAACAATCCAGATGGTACAATTGAGCGATATAAGGCCAGACTGGTAGTGAAAGGTTTTTCACAAAAACCTGGCGTTGATTATCAGAAGACTTTCAGTCCAGTAGCTCGCCTCAGTACTATAAGAGCTGTTTTAGGAATAGCTGCTCAAGAAAACTTAGTACTTCAACAGTTCGATGTATCGACTGCGTTTCTAAACGGAGCGGTAAAAGAGGAAATCTTTATGAAGCAGCCAGAGGGTTTCAATGATGGCACTAAGAAAGTGTGTAAACTTAAACGCAGCCTCTACGGGCTGAAACAAGCTCCTCTATGCTGGAATGTCTGCATATCAGAGTATCTTATAAAATCAGGATTCAAGCAAAGCACAAAAGATCCTTGCCTTTACTTACGTGAACAAGTGTTAATTGCGCTTTACGTAGATGACGGTTTGGTGGCTTCAACTAGTGAAAATGCTGGAAATAAATTTATTGAAGAGCTGAGAAATAGGTTTAAAATTACCACAAAACCGGCGTCTTATTTTCTTGGACTTGAAATTAATAAAACCAAAGATTTGCTTGCTGCAACGCCGACAGTAAAAATTGGCATAGAAGAAGAAGAAGATGATAAATCAAATTCATAATTTCCCTATCGTCAAGCTGTGGGAGCCCTAGCATACCTCATGGTCGCTACACGGCCAGATATAAGCTATGCTGTGAGTGTTGCGTCAAGGCATCTAGAAAGTCCGACTAAGTTTGATGTGATGAGAGTCAAACGAATTTTTAGATACCTTAAGGGTACTATAGACAAAGGACTTGTCTTCGCGAAAAGCCGGGAGAAAAGGCTGATATGTTTCAGTGACGCTGATTTTGGTGGTGACACAACGACTGGCCATTCGACGTCAGGGATGTTTTTCCTATCTTCCGGTCCCATCATGTGGAAAAGCCAAAAACAACTAAGAGTTGCAATCTCCTCAACGGAGGCTGAACTCGTAGCCTTGACAGAAACTGCGAGAGAAGCCTTATGGCTAAAAGAACTCTTGGAGGAATTAAGGGACTTAACAGACCTGAATGAAAAACCGACAATTTACGTTGACAATGAGTCTGCTATAAGGTTGTCTGAGAACCCACCTTATGAGTTCCATAGGAGAACAAAACATATCAAGATAAAACATTTCTTCATTCGAGAATGTGTTCAGAATAGAGACTTCGCTGTCAAACAAGTCGCTACAGAATTGCAATTGGCGGACATGTTTACGAAGCCATTGTTTGGACCAAGACTGAACATGCTAAGCTGTAGGATTGGACTTCAAGATTTGTCCAAGCTTTAAAAAAAAAGTATCATGGATGTGAAGATATACAACCTTCATATTGTATCGATGGTCTTGTTGCTTAGCAATGTTTGTTATATCGGTCTTGACACATTTACGAAAAATATATTCCTTCTACAAAATAAAACAAAGTTTTTATTTTATCGTTTAATTCTACGGCAACTTACAACAATTATATTAAGCTTTACAAATTCTCTAAAGCTTTACAAAATCGTATTTTTCTGTCTTGACTATGCCAAAGCCTGCTATATTTCTGCCTAATGTTGTAAATGATATAGTTTGTGCTACCGCTGTATGAAGGATTTGATAAAGCCATTAAAACACTCATGCTGTCCGAAATTATCAACCATTTCTTGAAACTGAGGTTAGTTGTTTCTATATATTCTAAGGCTGCATAAATGGCCTGGGCTTCTGCTGTATAAATACTTGCATTCGATGGTAATCTGAAGCCATGTCCCAATTTAGTGACAGGATCATAGTATGCCATGGAGACATTATCATTATATTTTGAACCATCTGTGTAAATTTGCCTATAATCAGTATGCTCATCCAATTTATTGTAAACGACATATTTATCAGTCAGTGTCCTGTCTATGTCAATGTTCAAGCCACAAAATTTGCTCTCATATGTTCCATCATAGCAGGGCAAAGTAAAACTATTGAAAATATTATTTTCAGTCTTATATGACAAAATTTCATGGATGTTATGTGTTAAAAAGTTATTAGAATTATTCTTTAACAGTTTCGAAAGAAGGGGATTGTCAGTTTCGGACAACAATCTTATGATTAAATTATATTTTAAATGAGAAAATCTGATATTAAGTGGACACAAGTTACACTCAATTTGCATTGAATTAATAGGAGATGATTTAAAGGCTCCCAAAAACAATATTAAATTTATGTTTTGAATCTTTTCAAGTTTATCTACTAATTTTGCATTCATGCAGTAACAAAAAAACTATAGTCAAAATGACTCCTTACTAGAGCTTTATATAAAGTTAAAAGAATCTTGGGATCGGCACCCCACTGGCTACCAACCAAAGATCTCAAAGTATTTGTAGCTCGTAGAGCTCCTTCTGCTATGCAATCAACATATTTATTCCATGACAAATTATGTGTAAATATTACTCCTAAAAATTTTGCTTGTGACTGAATTGATAACAAATTATTGTCATATTGTAGCCTAACTGCGGACACTTTTTTCTTTGAGAATACAACTATCTTACTTTTAGCAGTACTGACTTCTAGATTTAAATATTGAAAGTAACTGTGTAGTTGTTTTAATGCGAAATTTAATTTTTTATTTGTGTATGAGATGTTATCACCACTGCAATAAATAGCCAAATCATCAGCAAACTGTAAATTGCTGACTTCTGATCCTAATATTTCATTTAGTAAAGGACTTAAAATGCCCCCTTGACAAACATCTTTAGTTGACAATCTGGGTCCAAAAATGTTATTGGATCTCATTTTTATATATACTTCTCTATCACTAATGAACTCATAAATCCATTTGACACATTTTTTAGGTATTCCCAAGGAAGAAAGAGTTGTACATAAAACTGAATGTGAATGAAATTAATGTTGTTAAATGCGCCTACAATATCGAAGAAAACACATACAAGATGTGTATTATTGTTAATGGCAGTATCAATATCATGGAAGAGATGTCCTATGCTTTCTCTTTCTGAACGACCACGACGAAACCCAAATTGATTTCTTGGAAGAATATGATTACATTCAATATAAAACTCAAGACGTTGTTTTATTAATTGCTCAAAAAGTTTACCTGCACAAGATGTTAGAGCTATTGGACGATAAGAATCTGCATCATTTGGATCTTTTCCTGCTTTAAGAATTGGAACCAAGCAATCTCGCTTCCATTCTTTTGGAATTATTGTTTGTTCCCAAAGTAAATTTAAAATGTTTAAAAATTTTATAAGGCAAAATGTGTTCATTTTTTTAAACATCTTATATGAAATGCAGTCTAAACCAAAGGTGGTGTCTTTACGTGATTTGATGGCTGCTTTTAACTCATCTATGGTGAATGGATTAATAATGTAACTTGGTGGGATTTACAGAGGTATTAGTTAATTGCAAGGAACTTGTTAGTAGGTAGAAGATCCTTGGTTAATTGTATGCGGTGTGAGACAGAGTCAGGTGTATATTTTCTTAAAAAGTTATTTATCCAAAATGTTTCACTATTATTATTGAGATTGTTATTTCTATTGTACGATTTATTAAATTTGCGCATAGTTTGCCAGATTTTTGAAATAGGAGTGGTTCTATTTATTTCTGTACAATACTTCTTCCAACTATCCAATCTTTCTAGTTTAATTATAAGTTTCTTCTCAGCCTGATTCTTTTTAAAATTTATGTAATTTGACTCACTTGGATCTTGTTTAAATGCAATAAATGCTTGTTTACTTTTTTTCACTGCATTAGCACACTTTTCATTCCACCATGGAAGAGGAGGATATCGGTATTTAGATTTGGTCCCTGCCTGCTTAAAACTATTGGTATTTAAATTTTGAGCCTGATTTCTAAACATTGATTGATCTATAGCTTTTTGCATAATATGGCAATATTCATAGTATGACAGTAAAGGATCATCGTAATTAATAATAAATTCTTTAATCAAATTGTTAACTATTTTTGTGTAACTTTCCCAATTTACGAGTCGTAGATTTGGTCTTTTGAGTTCTGATATGTTTTCTTGAGAAGAGTTAGAAGTTAAGTCATGTATATACGTAATTGAATCTGTAACAGTATTGAATAATATGTCTGTTATTGTGGGTAAATGATAACTTCCCAGAGGATCATTATGAACTCTCCAGTTACAGTTAAGGGCGATAGATGGACTAACTATAGTTAAATCTAAACCATTTGGTCTCCAGATATTAGAACCAACTGTTGTTGGTTGTGTGTCGTTTAATAACACCAAATTACATTCATTTACAGCATTGAGGACATCTCTTCCACGTGGATTGACAGATTGGCAACCCCACATGGTGTGATGAACATTGAAATAGGTGGCGCTAGCCGTCGCGTAAACATTAACCTCCGTTACTTTTTTACCTAAAAAATATAAAAACTACTTAAATCTTGTTAATTTTATCATAAGTGTCATACTGAATATGTGAATAAGTGGTGTAAGTGTTATCTCAACTCAACTTTCGCATTTAACAAAGTTATTAGTGTCTTTAACTCGACCATACGTGAAGTGCTATCCGGACCCAATAAACTGAGACTGTGTTTGTTTTGATTTGTTGTTTTAAATTAGCTTCCAGCTATAAAACTACTGTGTACGTACTATCCATTGAACAAATAAATGAAAATAGAATACATAACAAAAGTGAAAAAACAATAAACAAACATTTGTTGCTTCCCAAGCTAATTCAAATTCAAATACTCAACGAACCTTTTTAAAATTTGAGACACCAAAGTGCGTTAGAATCCGAAAATTGTGAGTGAAACCCGAGTTCAAGCCTTACTACGCACAAGTACTTTTTGTGTTTTTCTTCAATATTTTTTTTTATTGTTAGGGCTGTTGTATCGATTTCAAGCCTTACTACGCGCATGTACTTTTTGTGTTTTTCTTCAATAACTTTATATGCTTGGGCTTTTGTTATAGTAACGAGTACGCTGCGTCTAGCCTAACGTAAAAACACTAAGTGACAGTGTGATCCAGAAGTTTAATGCAAAAACATAAAGTGTTCCAAAACAATAACATTATAGTGACTTAGTTCGCAATAAACTAACAATAATATACTCCTAACAACTTTATCTTTATCCAAGTATGTCAAACAAGTTAATCAAATAAGAATTATGAAACCGAAGTGAAAAAGTGACGAATACTGTGATTTAAATTTGCAACGGTCATAAACAATAGGATTTTAGAATTGTTATAATTTTCTAAGCAATGATCAATATTTTATAGTAACTACTCCATAAATTCGAGTCATATCTTAATAACCGATTGGCGCAGTGGTATAAGGCGCTACTTGCTTTTGCCATCGTAGCTTTGCAGAAGTGGACTCGAATTCAAATCCCAGTGCAAACTTTCACTTTTCGGAAGTCTCAAATATTCATATTTCTGATTAAATTAATAAACGTTCCTAGATCCAGCGAAAAAACTTGGATTTAGTAATTAAAACAATCTATTGTAATAATAGCTATATAGTCCGCAAGATGGCATCACTAGTATCATGTCATAAATGTAAAAAAAATGTTTACATAAAAAGTACGGCTTTGTGCTCCGCTTGTGGTTATAGATACGAATTTGATTGCGATGGTTATCCGGAACCAACTTATCGGCTTAAAAATGCAGAAGCAAAGAAAAAATGGAGATGTAAGGAGTGTATCAGAAATAAAAAGTATGCTAATACTGATAGTACATCCAACGTTACCTTACGAAAAAAGCTGAATTCTATTAAAACCCCGTCGCCATCGGAACAAACACCAAAAGCAAAAAAGAGTCTGGTCGATGAAACATTGAAGCGTTTATCTCTAATTCCTAATAGCACTAAAATATTTGATTCTCACATACTTACTGACTGCGAAACCTCTGATGAGTCATATTCTACTCCCAATAAACTATCAAGGAGTGCAAATAGAACTATAACTGACTTAGTATCAGCATCTGAAATGAAGGACACAATAGCTCACCTTACACTTAAATTAGAAACTACAGAAAATGAACTGGGAAATATACTGTTAGAAAACACCGAATTACATAAAGAAATAAAAAAGTTATATACAGAAAACAATACCTTAAAATCCATGTGCCATTCTCACTCCATATTCGGTAGTCCTGCTACAAGCACTAAAAAAAATAAGCAGGTCCTGTCACAACAACACAACGTGCGTTCTTCACCGTCCTCTCCATCTTCGCCCACATTTAACGAAGAAGCTATTGACCACGTAAATATATTACGATTGAAACAGGAAATCCTATCCCTGCAGCAGAAATTAAAAACCTCAGAACAGGAGATTTCAGCTCTAACAGAACGTATTGTAGTATTAATGCAACGTAGTCAGGATGTCGGCGAGCCCTCTACTCAAGAACCAAATCGGAGCGTTGTAAAAATCACTAGTGTTAAGACATGCCGTGCTGTGAATGAACCTAGTGTAGTTCCCGAGAAGAAGATATTTATTTTCGGTACTCAACGTTGCGTCGGGTTAGCAGCATCCTTATCACAATCAAGAGTAAATACTCAGCACGAAAAGTATACATTCGTTGCTCAAACAAAACCTAATGCACCATCCAGTGAAATAATAGCTGACTGTAGAAATGTCATACTAACAACAAACGATAAACTTGTTATTTGCGTAGGTGAAAATGACCGTAACTTACATTCTGTCCTGTCTCAATTACGAATTATACTGGATAAATATAATAATAACACTATATTTGTATTAAATGTTGTAAATAACGAGTACATGAATGTCAATAAATTAAACTATTCTTTAAAAAATGTATGTAGTAAGTATAAAAAATGTCACTTTGTACGTCAAATAAGCACAAAACTATATGATATTTGTAAATCATTAAATTTCCTAATAGATTGTAATGATTATAATGATATATTTATGATATGATTATATTTGAACCCCTGCGAAATTCGAAAGAGATTAGCGTGTGGCAAATCAAATTATAAATTGAACATTGGTGTGCATGAACCAAAAAAAGGGACAATTCCCTTCTACTTTAAATTACAAAGTCGCCTTGAAAATGTAAAGCTCCCTATAAGTAACACTATTACACAACCAAATTCAAAGCATCAGAAAGGAACTATACCATACTATTTCCCTGCTCTAAACAAGAAGGAATCATTTTTTCGTAACTAAAATCAATAAAACGCACCATTTCAGAATACTTCATCAGAATATTGCTAGTGTTTTATCTAAGCTAGAATTGCTAGAAATTACTATTCAAGAATTAAAAGATGAAAATAATGACCCAGATGTAATATGTTTATCTGAAACTTTTGTAAAAAAAGGTTATGAAAATTATGTCAAAATATTTAACTATGAAATGGCTACTAACTTCTGTAGAGAAAAACAAAGGGGAGGCACTTGTATATTAGTAAAAAAAGGATTTATTTATAAAGAACTATTATTTGTAAAAAGCTATGCAACTCAAAACACCTTTGAAGCTTGCGGCATAGAGCTTATGTGTGGTAAATTAGTTATAATATGTGTTTATCGAACACCTCAATCTGATCCAACTCAGTTTTTAACAAAACTACACAAACTTTTACACGATATACAAAAAAAATACAAAAATAAAGTTAATTTAGTTGTAGCCGGTGATTTTAATATAAACACACTGAAAACAGGCAATATCACAAATGAGTTGCATGACTTATCAAATAATTATAATTTGAAAATCCACATCAACGTTCCCACGCGAAAAATGTCTTGTATTGACCACATCTTAAGCAACATTGTGGATGCAACAGCAACCGTACTACCACTACATCTTTCAGATCATGACACAGCGCAGATGCTTAGTTTTCCTTCTCAACGTATACCAAAAAAGGCATTAATATACTACATTTATAAAAGAGATTACAGCTTAGATAATATCCGAAAATTTAAGGAATGCTTACAAAGCCTTTACTGGTCCGATATATACGTAATAACTGATACCAATTCCGCTTTTAATGATTTTCATGCACTCTTATGCCTATTTTACAATCTCTGTTTTCCCAAGGTAAGAGTCAAGGTCAATAGTAAAACAAAACATTCACAAAAGTGGATAAGTAAAGGTCTAAGACAAAGTTGCAGAACTAAACGGAAGCTACGTTATCAATATTACCAAAACAAAAATTCAAGTGATAAAGCTAAATATAAAAAGTACTCCTATATGCTAAAAAAATGTATTTATAGTTCAAAAAAGACCGCGAACATAAAATATATTAATAAACATGATAATAAATGTAAAGCCACCTGGACTGTCATCAAAAATGAAATAAATAATACTTACCCCAAAGACAACATAGAAATAATCAAACTAAATGACAATGTAGTTACAGACTCCGTTGAAATAGCTTCAATTTTTAACAACCATTACGTGAATTTAATGCATACGCCAACACAACCAAGAAATGTCCAAAGCTTTAGACAAACTAGGTGTGTCAACTCAATGTTCCTTAAACCGATGTTAGAAAATGAAGTGCGACAGGAAATAATGTTTCTGTCCAACACCAGATCAGAGGGCTTTGATGAAATTAACACAAAAGTCATAAAAGCTTGCTGTAGTGAACTGACTGGTATCTTAACTCACTTAATAAATGCATCATTTGAATCTGGAACTTTTCCCGATACCTTAAAACTATCTATCATAAAGCCGTTATTTAAAAAAGGAGAGAAAAGTGATATTAATAATTACCGACCTATAACTTTAATACCCATTCTGTCTAAAATTTATGAGAAATGTATGTATAAGAGACTTACTGATTTTTGCAATAAATTTCAAATAATAAGTGCGGAACAGTTTGGATTTCAAAAAAACAAATCCACGTCATTAGCTATTTTTTCTCTTATGAAGGAAATACTTACTAATGTTAATAATAACAATCTGACTACTGGCCTTTTCTTCGATCTATCAAAAGCCTTTGATCTGGTGTCACACGAAGTATTGCTAGATAAGTTGGAGACTATCGGGATTAGGGGACCTGCACTACAGTGGATATCATCCTATTTAAATAATAGACAACAACGTGTCATAATAAATAAAATCAACGAAAATAAAGATATGCTACCCCACTCATCGGAATATAGATATAATAAATATGGCGTTCCACAAGGAAGCGTGCTAGGTCCAATACTATTCCTCTTGTATATAAATGATATCATAAAAATAACCAATCACAAATGCATCTTATTTGCCGATGACATATCTATTATCGTGACATCAGATAAAAAGAAAAGTACTATTAAAGATCATGAGATTGACATTAATAATACAATAGATAAATTGATTCATTGGCTTGATAGAAACCGTTTGAAAATAAATTTAAATAAATCCGTTTACATTCAATTTAATCAATCGAATAATCATAAAAACAACATAAAGCTCCATATAAATAAAATCGAAGAAGTAACACAAACAAGGTTTTTAGGCGTAGTAATAGATAAAGATATTAACTGGAAAGAACATGTAGATAATATAAGTACTAAAATTAATAAATTTGTATACGCACTAAAACATATTAAAAACGTAACTAATATAAAAACTGCCATTATTTCATATCACGCTTATGTAGAATCGTTATTGCGGTATGGTCTTGTAATGTGGGGTAATAGCACCAACCAGAATAGAGCATTTATAGCGCAAAAAAAATGTATTAGAGCAATATGTGGACTCCAACCAGATGACTCATGTCGACCAATGTTCAAGAAGTTTGGGTTTGCTACCGCTGCCATCTCTGTACATTTATGAAATATGTGTGTTTGTAGTTAACAATAAAAAACTATTTAAGACAGCAAATGATATAAATCCTCGAAATAGACGTGATCCACACAAATTAGTATTGAATGATTTGCCAAGACTTACCAAATATAATAAAAACTGCCTCGCAATGTGCGTACGAATTTATAACAAGTTACCGAGAAATTTAAAAATGTTAAATTCAAGATTATTTAAAATTAAACTGCAACATTGATTAAAAGATTATAATATCTACAGCTTGAAGGAATTTATGGAGATGAAATGTTGAGAACTCACCATTTCACATCCATTAGTTCCTTGCCTGTCTTTCTCAAAAATTTAAATTTTGCATGCTATGTTTTCATACTAGCTAAACATGTTTGTACCATTCTATTATATTTTACACCATTTTATACCATGTTTTATGCAAATAAATAATTATGAATTATGAATGAATTATTATGAATTAAAGTCACCTGCTGTTAAACATGGCTTAGGTAATGAATTAATGAGATTTAAAAACTTAGTTTTGCTAAAAGTAGGACTACAATTTGGCGAAATATAAAGGCTGGCTATTGATAGTGAACTATTATTATATGTTATTTTGACTGCAATATTCTGTATTGAGTCATCAGAATATGTTGTTAATCTATTATATTGTATGCTATTACGAATGACAATGGCAACACCATTATAATTATTGCCACAATCATTGCGTTCTATGGAGTATCCTTTAATATTTAAGCGTTGCATAGGCTTAAGCCATGTTTCGCAAATTAAAGCTATGTCAATATTATTTTCATATAAAAATTGAGTAAAAATATGTCGATTACATAACAGGCTTTGAGCATTCCACTGTACTAACTTTAATTTGTCTGTGAATTTGAACTAATGTTCTTTGTGTCACTGGGGTTAAAAAATCACTCAAAACATCTAAAACGTTTTTGGAAGATATTGGAGTATCTTGCGTCTTATTTAACGTTATCATCTTGATAATACTTTGCACTAAAAGGTTAAGTGCCTTGTCATTAGATTTTAATAAAGTGAGGAGATCTAGAGGCTTTTTAGGGCCAAGAGATGGGAAAGTTCCATGATTAAATATGTCAGCAAATGATGGTGGCTTAATTTTTGTCTATTTTCTTGAATTTTTTTCTGTTTTACTGGACACTGAGCTGAAATGCTGATATGATTGCCATCACAATGGAAGCATTTGGCATGTTCAATGAGTGTTGTACAAACTTTAAATGAGTGATCTTCTTTACAGATGGAGCAGCGTTCAGAGTTCTTGCAAAACTTTGCTGTATGGCCATACCTGAGACACCGGAAACATTGTTTGACAGGTGGAACATACGCTGAGATGTCGTGCCACCAACCATCCAAATCCACGTAGTTTGGAAGAACAGACGTCGCGAAGGTGATGGCTACTATTTGCAGCGGCTGTTGGATGAAATTATTATCGATTTTAGTCCGTTTTGTGAATCTTCGAACAGATATTATTTTCCTGTAACTTGACAGCATTGTGAAGATTTTTTATTTGTCAGATTGGTAGGCACATTTTTAATTATACCAGTGATTTCCGTGCTTTGTGCTGGTATATTAGCTTTAAACTGATAATCCTTTAAAAATGTAACATTGTTTAAAAAGGCATTAGCAAGGCTGGCTTTTTCAAAGTATATAGCTATTTTAAACTTATTCATACATCTAAGGTATTTGATCCCTTTATTAAACCTTTTGATGCAACTGGATATGGACATTAGATCTCGTGTTCCTAAAGTTAGTTCCGCATTAGAAGACTCGACGAATACCACAAATTCTGCAGCACCGGAATCCTCGGGGTATCTTCTCTTGTAGTCTGTAACTAGATAAGGTTTATACGTATCTGCAACTTCCATCTCGGACTTTGACGACGTCGACTCCATTTCAGATTTTCACCCTCTTCATCCTTCTTTCGTTTTTTTCGTGATCGCACCTTCCTCATTGTTATTTATATATTTAATAAAGGATTTGATGCCTTATTACTTGTTTTCACTCCCAAAAACTCGATTAATAAAGGTTTTATCACATAAATTATCAAAGTTTTCAAAATTCCCGCCTGGTTAACTCAGTAGTTTCCCGCGCTTTTTCAACCACAGAGTACTTTGGGCACTCAATATGGCGACCGGTCATGCATAGACATGATTTTGACGTCAGATAAAAGTGATGCCAAAATTGTACTTCACAAACATTTAGATGTCTCTCTTTTCATATGCATCTTTTGGTTAGTTAAAAAGAGACAAAATACTATTTGACTTGTGTGTGTCGATTGGATAGATATTTGTATAACTATTCTTCATGTAGTACAATATGCCATCTCCATAGGTAGAGTCTGGCAAACGAAAGTAGACACTCGAATTATTTGCAAACTTTTTATATGGCAATGCTATACTAATGTCAAACTCAATTTTCCAAAACAAGATGGCGTATCGTTGGTGATTTGTTGTGATCTTATTAATAGCGTTTATTCAGCGAAAAATGAACAAAACTATTAAAAGTGGAGTACGGGAGATTTTGTTTCGCATGATGTCTAAATATCATGAAAAACAAAAGGAGAAAGACGCCGAATTCAAACAAAAACAAGGTTGTTTACGTGTGGTGTTCGTTTTCATAAGTTAGTAGGATGTTACTAAGTTGATACTTTCTCGTAATTCATAATTAATATTTTATCTTTTGGCGAGAAACTATTTATCTATTTTGATTCACATTCATTTTATAGTATGTTAAGCACCTTCATAATTTAACATACTGTTAAATGTTGCATTGTTTTTAACAATTTTGTTTTCTTTTATAGAAAATCTGGTGGATGTAGCAGGGGTTGATGAGATAGTGAAAACTACTGAAAAACTTACGGATTTAGAGCAGAAAGATAGGATAAGAATCCAGAACCAGTACTTGGATGAAATAGCTTCAATCACTGGTAAGTTTTTTACTAGGCACATAACTTTTATAAAGATGTGATTGAATTCATGATTTGCAGAACCTAATCATTCTGTTTTACTATTCTTTACAGAACTGAGAGTTACTACATTAAAAAGGAAGGTGCGCGTAAAGGCCATATAAACCCACAGTGTCTGACTTAGATAGTTTTGACATAGATGCTATTCGTAACAAAATCAACGAATATTATATCGTTAGAAAACAAGTTTACAAAACGAAACACACCAGAACCAGTATATGAAGCTGATGAAATTCTGAAGCAGATTGGGCACGTGGTATTGCGACTTCCCCCCTACCACTGCGATTTAAATGCCATTGAGTTAGTATGAAGTTTCTCTAAAGGTAAAGTAGCAAGTAAAAATATTGCTCTGCCTGCAGTGGAGTTAGAGAAAGTTATAAAAGAGTCGTTTGAAAATATAACTCCCGAGGAGTGAAAGAAAATGTCTGATCATCTCATCCATGTTGAAAATAAATATAAAGGAAGGGACGGAATTACAGAAAATAATTAAAAAAGTTTCATAATTAACGTAGGAAACAGTGATTCCAGTGACTCTAATGAATCTTTCCACACGGAAGTCTTAGATTCAGATTTTGATTATAGTGAATAAATCAGAATTATTTTAGAATACTGTTGTTTTTTTTTAATCGAATTAAGACATAATATCTTAACCTTTACCTACCTAAAAGACCAGTTGTATTTATATTCCGTTGAAATAAAATAAATAATTCTAAAGTATCAAATAAGGTTATTCCAGGTATTTCATAGTAGTTTTGGGGTTGCTATGCTGATATTTTTTAAATTTGCCGCGCTTTTTCAGTCTCTACTTTCGTTTGTCAGACTCTAGATACTTTCCTATTTCAATGGATATGCACGCTAATTTCGTAGGTAGGGCAAGTCCATAGGTTTCCAAGTCAGTGGAACAGGTTGGTTGTAGGCCCTATGTATTTGTTTTGACACTATTCTGGCACTATTGACACTATTTTTTATCAAATCTGTGCGTTCGTTTCCGAATAATGCGTTTGCGGTCAAACAAAGTACTATATTATGTTTTAAATTAATTAAATACTGGAAGCACTTAAATAAAATCTACATTGTGACAAAAAATATATAAAATCATTATGTTTAACAATTTTAATTAATGGTCCACCTAGGTCCTGGACCCAGCACATGGTGGGGGTCATGACCCCCATGACCCCCCCCTCTGGATCCACCCTTGATAGAAGAGACAGTAAACAGATAAAAGAAAGTAAGACTAAGAAGTAAAAGCACTCGGAGCGAGTTTTGAATAGTGAAGCGATACAAGTAATAGTTTCATTATTGTTCGAAAAACTGGTTACATATAATTTGTTTGAGTATGGTGACGCTGGTGGAGAATAAGTCAAGATCATTAAAACCCTGACACATTGCATTATATGATCTGCTAGCTCTTATAATATAAGAGTTTTGAACTTTTGTAAAATTAACTTAAATTCTCCCTCTTTAAGGTGAACGCAGACCTAGCCGCACCGCACGCGCCACAGTCTTTGCATTCGAATTCTTTATATGAAGTTCTATGCAACCTCGTACACCCACCCGCGCCGCAGTCGCCGCAGTCCCTGAAACGACCGAACTCCCCAAGCCACAGCTGATGACGTCACCACTTATAGCATTTAACCTATGGAGATGGCAAGGAGCAAATCACCGCATCAAACTTTTTCTGCCACTTTCTGCTGGAGGCGAGGAAAACACATACAGCACACTACAAAAATTTGACAATCGCATACAGATACATGCTTCCTATTGATACAAACGCACACGAAAAAATAATAACCACACAATAGAAAAACACACACACATTGACAAATTTTCGCGTAACTATGCTATTATCTTATGACAACAAACACAAAGCTAGCTAAACTCTATTTTAATTTGTGAATAACGTAGTGAGTAGTATATTTGTAACTATGATTCGATCCTGTACTATTTATAATCTTTAATATACTACTGTTTGTTATTCCTATGAAATAAAATAAAATAAAGTGCTAGTGATGTGATAGGAAGAATGAGTAGAATTTCATTTTAATGTATGAATGAATGAACAAAATATATTTCAAACTTTCAAATAAACATATGTCCATAATTTCACAAATAACAACAAAATCGCAATATATTGTCAGCGAAACTACGTAGGAAGGTAGGAAAAAGAACGATTGTATATATCCTATTTAATTGCTGTACCTGCGCCTTTCCTATAAGAATATAATTGTTTAATTAGCTACAAATAAATGATATTCATAAAATGGTGGTATGGTATACGTTTTGCAACAATATAACCTACCTACAGATTTCAGTTCAGAGTAGTATAGAATGCATTTATTTGAAACTATATTTTTGGGGTTGATTATATTTAGGGTCAGTAATTTGAGATTCATACTCGAGCCCCGTTCTTTAATACGGGCCTAATGTATATGTGTCAAATAGTAGGCAAGGGTAAATAATAAAATAATACGATCAATCGGATAGGCTTTTATTTGTTTTATGTAACACTATAACACATATTTTTTTTTTGTTTTTTAAGACGAGTTCGGTGTTTCTGGAAAAAAGTGAAATATCTTGCGTACGCACGTATACACCTTTGCCAAGTAGTAATGCAGAGTGAGTGCAAAATATTTCAATTCTGATGAACATTTCGTTCTAGGGAGCTTATCACTCTTTTCATCCGTATTTTAAGAAGTTCCTTCTGAGTAACACCAATTTTGCTCAAGACTAGTTTATTTTTTTTTGTCAATCAGTGATATTTCTTCTAAATTGTTATGAAGTTCTTGTATCAACCTTTTTATTTAAGTTTCGTTTTTTTTTTCTTGCAGCCTTATTTTTTATTTTTAAGCTGCAACTACTTGCGCAGTTTTATTTTCATCAGAGTCTGAACCATGTCACTGATAGATGATGACGTTATTGGGCCGCATTGGCTGTGTGTAATTGATGGTTGAGAGATGGATAAGCTGTGAGACTGTAATGATTGAGGAATGGATTGGCTAAATGAAGAAAAAGAAACTACTACCGTTTCCATGGCAAGCATGGCCTTTGCAGTTTTAATTTTTTGAAGTGGGTGTCGCACCCTTAACTAAATTCCTTATATTATTCGCAAGTGCTTTAAAACTAGACTGCGTAAAATGTTCTGAACAGTTTGTACTAGTACGCGTGTGTCCAAATGTTTCTCTTTCTGTATTACTACAAAATATCCTCCATTTTTCTCTTGTCACAGGATCTTTTGGAAATCTGTTGAAAAAAAAAATAATAGAAGTAATCAGTTTAAATCAGTGCCAACAGAATCAAACGAAAATGATGTCCCTTCATTTCTAGTTATTATTTAATCTTTACTATATTTAGTTTTGTCAAGTCTTTGTTTCCAATCATCTTTTCAGCTGGTGTTAGAAAATTGATAGCAGCAGATGGACATCTGTTAATTTGATAGACAGCACATCTTACTGCTTCACCCCATAGCATTTTTGGTAATTCTGTTTCAATCAATAGTGTTCTCGCTCTGTTGTAGATGTTGCGATTCATTCGTTCTGCAACCCCATTAGATTGTGGACTATATGGTGTAGTGAACTGCTGAATAATTCCTTTGTCTCTGCAAAACTTATAAAGCTTTTCATTTTTGAACTCACCACCATTATCGCTCCTTATTTTCTTAACTTTATTTCCTGTTTGTCGTTCCATTCTATTGACATAATCTATAAGTCTATCAGTTGCTTCGCTTTTCCTTTTCAGTAAATAAACCTCACAAAAATGTGTGTAATCGTCTATGATTGTATGATAATATATCTCACCTTTAGATGTAGGAGTGCTCACCGGTCCAGATATGTCAGTATGTATCAACTCCGCAATATATTGGGAACGTGGTTTTGGAGTGTGATAAAATGGTAATCTAGTGGACTTACCTTTCATACATGGCTCGCATGGTTTGTCACTGTATGGAAGATTCATCATTTTTAGCTGTTTCTTGTTGGCATGACCTAGTCTCTGATGCCATATATCCTTTGTAATTAATCATTTTTCATCAATTAATTCTGTGTCTATAACATATAATCTACTTTTATTTTGCCCTATGACCTTACATTTTGAATTACAAATAGATACACTGTTATTACAAAATTCTACTTTAAACCCTTTCTCTAGTAATTTTCTGACTGATAATAAGTTATGTGACAATCCAGAAACAATTAGTCCTTCTAGTTCCATTACAATATTTTTATGTTTCAATTTTAAATTTCCTCTTTTATTACTTTTTAAATATTGACCATTTGCCACAAAGATTTTAACTTCCTTTTCTAAATCAGTTATATTAGTCATATATGGTAAGTATTGAGACATTATTAAATGTTCGGTAGCTCCTGAGTCAACAATTAATTGAACACAATCATCTATTTTATTATTCAAGTCACTTACATTGAACGCTGTAAACACCATTACCTTGTCTTCATCTTCAGTCTGCGCTATTCTCACAGTCTGTGATGGCATTCCATTTGACCTTGAGTTGAAGCCTCGACCTCTGCTCCTCATGCCTCTTGAGTAGCCTCGTCCTCTTGTGTTTGAATGTTCTGGTTTCTTACATTGGTAGGCTTTGTGGCCATTTTTACCACATTTAAAGCAGGTTAAAAAACTGTGGGCATCTTCTGATACTGCCGGGTTACTCTGAGTTTTCAACTCCGCATCCAACAATTTACTTTTGACATATTCCGTCGTGAGTTCCATATTGGTTGTTTCCAGAGCAGCAATCGTCGTATTATAGGTTTCAGGCATGGTCAACAATAGATGACAAACCTTATCTTGCTCTCCTATTGTACCTCCAGTTTCTTCTAATTGTCTGATCAATGTGTCAAAGTTGTTGAAGTGGTCACACAATTCCATCTTGCCATCACATTTTAAGGTAAGTAATTTCTTTCTTATGTATAATGCAGATAGTGTACTCTTCCTCTCAAATACCTTCTTTAAGTTTTCTATCATTTCCCTTGCACTTTTTGCATCTCTCACGTATTCCAAGTACTTGTCGCATAGGCTGTATACTATTAGGCTTCTCGCTTTCGCATCTCTTTTTCTGAAATCTTCACTATTTAAGATCTCCGACTTTATATTCTCTTCTATAGTGTCTTTGCACTCTTTCTCTTCCAGAATGCATTTCATTCTAAATATCCATGTGCTAAAATTCGTGCCTGTGAATTGCGGCAGCATTTTTCTCTCATCAGCCATATTTTTTTTTTCTCATACAGATTTCTCAACTTTTCTATTACTTTATGTATACATAGTATACTTTCGTAGTAATAATCATCGGCGGCACTTAGCGAACTTTTCGCACTCAGCGCAGTGGAAGCGTATTAAATCTTTACTTTATTTAGTGTTTTATTAACTAAATAAAGTAAAGATTTAATAGTTATAGCCTTGATAAAAACTACTTGATAAAAAATATTAAATTAAAAATGTCAAAAACCCCTCTCAAAACCTCTAAAAGCAATAAATTAGCCTCATACTCGTGTAGAACCAGCAACGTTTACTATAGTTTATTTTATTTACTTAGCAGTTCCCTGAACCGAGTTGTCCAGTACATGCACTTAATACACGATCTCTAAAACTTAAAACCATAGGCAGCAGATGGGGCGTGCAAGTGAAAGCTAATCACAGATGGCGCCACCACCGTAAGAACCTTTGTCACTGTCAGTGTTAGTTAGATTGTGAGATATTATATAGTTATCTGTATCATCTATGGTTATCTGTGGTAATATTTTTTATTTTCATTTCATTGATTTCAATTGATTTCTGTACAATTTTCCGATTAAAGAACATAATACATGTTCTTTAATCGAAAAATTCTCAATAACTGTCTCTAATTTAGGAATTCATTACTGTTCCATAGAGAAACTGCGTTGATATTGGTAAGTGTGCTACTAGCGCCACTTTGACAGTTGCACGCCCCATTCACACAAAAAATGTAACTGAACATACTGATTCAAAAATCATTTATTTTGTCAATCATTCACTCACGTTATCCCATCACTATGCACTTCGCTACCCTGTCAGCCCCTGTACCCCTCTAGGGTATATATGTTCTGTGCCCTGTACTACGTTTGTGCTACCAACGTACTACTGAATTTTTCTATCGTAATGGCATTCACGATTATTTTGACATTGTCCTTAAATAAAACTATTTTGATGTATAATTTATACTTACATGTGGTAGGAAATATCACAGTTTCACAAATTTGAAGTGGTAGATCGCTTTTTGTTAGAAGAAACTGCACAATTCATCATTTTTTGTGAACACTTACTAGCGACACAATACGATACATAATGGCAACGGTTAGCGAATGAACTAGTTTTATATAACGTGCATGGTCATATGATCAATCGACTTTGGCAGAGGGGTTCGCCCAGCTATGCCATCTCCATAGGTTAAATGCTCTAAGCGTCACCAACGCCGGCACACGCAGCGGACGCTGCTGCTAGCGCGGCGCGGATGACGTCACTCGCATCCACGGCGCGAGCCGAACCGGGGCTGGAGGAAAGAAATCAAGTGCGATGCGTGCGGCGACGGGAACGACTGCGGCGCGGATAGATGTGCGAGGCCATTAACAAAAAGCGATGACTGCGGAGACTGCGGTGCGGCCAAGTCTGCGTTCACCTTTACGCGCCATCGCCAGTCTCGTTCAAAATTTAATAAAGAAAGTTCTTGAATCAAGTGTAATGTTGGCCCAAACATAGTCTATTTCGAAATCATAATTAATTATCTGTATTTTATACGATGTTTGAGTTTTGACTTTTCAGTTATTGGATTTATTATCTGTTGCTTACTACGGCGATACACACTAAAACATAGTGTATTACATACTCTTTGATACACACAGTGACATCGTTTCCTTTTATTGATTTTAATAGCTCAGAAAATAAAACTAGTGTGCATTCTTCATTTAATATTTATAAACTAAACTGTTTCAACTACTAATCTAAGTTCAACTAAGTATAAGAATTATGAGAGTCCAAACAAAAATCAAGTTGTTATCCTGACCCTTCGTGAAGTTGGTCATTTTCGCTTGAGTTTGACGAAAGCATTTCGTTTCATTGATTTAGTGCGTTTGATCTAAGTTCATTAGAAGGCGCGATTGATTATGACGATCGATTTCAGTGTTCTTTACGTTAACCCAGTTGAAGAACTTAACTTTTAGCACCCGCCTGAGACGATTACAAGAGATCGTCGGCTTTTGTATGGCTGTGCCTAGTAAAGTCACACCTCTCAAATAGCTCTAGTGTAGTTGATCACTTTTGTTGTGAAGAAGTCCTGCTATTTATTACGGTGAGTACGAAATAATGCTGTTGTTCATACTTCTTAAAACAAAACTTGCTATCAATAAATGAGGTATCTCCATGTGTGATGGTGTACTGGCTTCTTAGCGAATGAGTAATCTGCTCTGTTGTAAACTTACAACAAAGTAAAACTATTTAATTACCTAGTACTTATGTATTCAAGATTGTTTTTTTTTATAAAGAGAGCAAAGTGGGTTTAATTAACCCCTCCAACTTAGCTAAATATGCTTGTATTTGGAGTGGATTCATGGCAATAGGGTATTGGGTGGCGGGGATTCAGATTTACCTAATTTAAAATGCAGGTTTTTATTTTATGTGGGTATATTGAACTTTTTTCTATGCTGAGTAAAGCTTATTTTGGTTTTGGAACACTTCCTATTTGTATATGAAATGTGTTAGTTTTGGTATGATTTTGTTTTTTTTTCCATTAACACTTTTTTCAGTCTTGCCAGACAGAACAGATGTGTCTTGAGCTAGTTGCAAATACTTGTTAATTTTCATGGAACACTGTTCCAAGTTATTTTAACATTTCATTATTATTTTAATGCATGTGTTTGATATTCAAACAAGTGTGCTAAGCAAATGTTTTTTATTTTTATTTTGTAAATACAATGCGATGCTTTTGCGAGTTTGTTTGATTTTTACTTCAGGATTATGTTTTTTTTTTGTCTTATTACATAAATTTTACGATTTTAATCAAGTCACTTAAATTTCTTTAGTTTTGTTGAATATTATTTATGTTTAGATAGAATATTATCCAAAAATGTCAAACATGCACCAAAGCGAAATAATAAAACTATAATACATCAATTTCTGTGAAAATATTATATAATCTATGAAAAATCATGATAATTCCAGGATTATAGAAATATTCAATGATACGAGAATTCTATGACAGTTCCGATGAAGATGATATGGAAAATCAGTATCAGATAGTTCCAGAATGCATGGTTCTGACTCGGCCTGACTACGAGATGCATAACCGGTGCTGTGGTGGTAAAGCATGGTGTATCAGGGTGAGCAACATTCATCACAAACAGAATGTAAAAAAGAACTAAAGTTATTTTCCTAACTTCTACTTGTTTGAATTTTTGCAGGATATTTGTGGCATAATTTGTGCTGTGCTAACATGGCTACTGATACTGTATGCGGAGTTTGTTGTAATGATGGTGATGCTACTTCCGGGTCTGTCCACATACCCAGTCTACAGTTACATCAACATATTCATCTTCCAAAGCCTAGCATTCCTTGCTTTTGCATCGCATCTTAGAACCATGTTCACAGATCCCGTAAGTACTAAATGTAAAATTACTTCAAATACAAATCATGCTTATAAAGTCAGTATGCTATTTTTCCATCCACCTGACCTTCCATACCATCTCACCTGATGGTAAGTGATGATGTGGTCGAAGATGGAGCATGCTTACCCAGAAGTAACCTATTCACTCTTGACTTAAAGATCATTATAAACTTTTTTCTCTGATTATATGCTTAACACAGATTGCATTTATTTGATTGTACAATTTGTATATTATATGTTTAATAAAGTATTTATAATATTTTTAAAATAGTTAATTCAATAAAATACCCAAGTATTCATAAATGTAAATGATGATTGATGTGTTTGCAGGGTGCCGTTCCAAAAGGAAATGCCACAAAGGAAATGATCAAGCAGATGAGTTTCCGTGAAGGTCAGGTTATATTCAAGTGCACTAAGTGCTGCAGTATCAAACCGGAACGTGCCCATCACTGCTCAGTATGTCAGCGTTGCATCCGCAAGATGGACCATCACTGTCCATGGGTGAACAACTGCGTTGGCGAAAATAATCAAAAATATTTTGTTTTATTTACCGTAAGTAACTAATAACTTTTTTTTATATATAAATATTTTTAGGATATGGATGGAGGATATTTTTAGGAGGATGGATGTCTTCTTTCAAAGTGATACTTGATTCCATTTGTATAAACTATTAAATGTATTTTTAATTTTTTCTTAAATCATATGAATATTAGAGATGCGCCTAATGTTCGGCCGAATATTCGTATTCGGTACTTTCGGCATATTTTTCATTTATTTATTTATTTATTTATTAGGGACAAAAACAGTTACATGTTATGATATTACATTAATGTTCTTAAGATATATAGGTAAACACATAACCCACACTATTGTCCACGGATTAATCAATAACATATTGAATGGCAAACAATAACGGATTAATAAAATTTTACTGTTAGTTTTAAACATTTTTATTAGTATTTAGAAGCTAATGCACTAATAGCGCGTGTTTTAAATTTTTTATTAGAAAGAGAGAAAACATCGATGTCTATGAAGTGTGTGTTATAGGTTTCCACAAGACGACGTAGAGGCACTCGTGCCCCGGCGTTAGTTTTGCATGCGTCCACATGGAACAAGCGTGGCACGCGAGCCCCCCGTCTGATAACCGTTCTAGATACCGTGTAACATAGTTTGTTTGTAAGGTCAGTACATTCAAACCTATTATGGCACAAGCCATACAGCATCATTACATCCAAAAGTAACCGTCGGGCTTCTAAGCTCTGAATATTGTATTTTTTAAGTAATAGGGAATAGGGAATCTTGGAATGATTACATTTGTAGTTCATGCTACGTAAGAATTTTTTCTGCACCATTTCCAATTTGTTATTATATTTAAGATAATAAGGATTCCAGATTGAAATACCATATTCCAGTTGTGATCGCACTAAACATTTGTATAATATCAGAAAAGTAGAGGGCCGCACAAAGTCTTTAGAAGATCTCATGACGAAACCATACATTTGAAAGGCCTTATTCACGATAGTATCAATGTGCATGTCGAAGTGCAAACATGAGTCCATAATAACACTGAGGTCCCGAACGGAATTCACTACATTTAAATGGTGGTTATCGAAACAGTAATTAAAATTAATTTTATTCTTATTTTTAGTAAACGATAAGAAGAGTAATACGAAGAGTTTGTTCTTTGTGCAATACGCGTTCAGTCTAATGAGATCATCTTGGATGAGTAGGCAATCCTGGATATTCTTGCAAGATCTAAATATTTTAATATCGTCGGCATACAATAAAAAATTAGCATTAAGGAAACAAGATTTAATGTCATTTATATATATGATAAAGGGATGGTCCTAAAATAGATCCTTGGGGGACTCCAGAATTCACAATAATGGGTTCAGATTCATAACCATTTATGACGACTCTTTGGGTCCTGTTAAAAATATATGAGACAAACCAACGCAGCAAGTTCCCACGAATTCCGTTAAAGGCAAGCTTCTCCAAAAGGAGCGCGTGATCCACCTTGTCAAAAGCCTTCTGAAAATCAGTGTACACGGCGTCTACTTGAACTCGTCGGTCCATGTTTTCAAACAAATAGTAAATGTCATCAGATTAGTAATAGTTGAACGCTGTTTTACGAAACCATGTTGTTCTGGTATAATTAATCGATGAAATTGAGGATATAGAGCGCCGTGTACTAGCTTTTCAAAAAGCTTTGACAAGGCGGACAGGATGGAAATGGGTCGGTAATTTTCCACGTTGTCTTTCTTACCACTTTTATAAATAGGAGTGATAAACGCTCGCTTCCACACGTTTGGAAAAACCCCTCGCGCAAACATTTGTTGAAAACTACATACAAAATAGTATGTATACTTTCGACAATTTTTATAAGGAAAGCGGGTGGCAGCCCATCCGGACCAGCTCCCTTTGATGGATCAAGTGATTTGATTGTCCGAAGTATAACATCTTTTGAGAGATATATATCACCTACACTAGATGAGTTATCCTCATAATTGTCAGGAGGTTGCCATTTTATAGGGTCGAAAGTAGATGATTCATAAACGGAGGCAAAGAAGGTCGAGAACAAGTTACATATATCGGTAGGGTTGTCAGAAAAGGAATTTTTAAGGTGCATGGTTGCTGGAAATCTAGCCTTGCTCTTTCTATTTGATATGTAACTCCAGAAATGCTTTACATTCTTGGGTATGCTATCTTCAACCGAATTAATATAGTTACTGAAACAGGCGCCACACTCTCTATGAAATAATTTACGATAATTAGAGAAGTGCTCATAGTCGGATTGGTTGTGGTACGTTTTCCACCGAACCCATGCACATTCCTTGTTTTTAAAAATCCTTATTAAAGATGGTGAGAACCAAACAGGAAATTGAGAACTTTTAGTTCTAGTTACAGGAACGTGTATTCTGATTATCCCGTATAAAAGGTCATAAAATTTGTTGACGGCCTGTTCAGCGGGCAAACTGTTGAGTTCACACTCCCAATCTATTGCATTAATTTGTTCATTAATGACAGAATAGTTAGCCTTATGATAGTTATACCTAGGAACTGAGCGGAATTTCATGGGAGTAAACTGCATATTAAGAGTTGTCATTATGGAAAAAACGGGGTGGTGGGTATCCGGCTGCAATAGCGAGTTACATGGTACAGTTTGACAGTCTGCATTAGATATGAATAAATCCAGTGTCCGCCCGAGAGCATTTTTACACTTGTTATATTGTAAACCGTTAATGCACGACATAAAGTTTAAAAGAAACTGACTACAAGAGGTTGCAGAGTTTACAACTTGATGATTACCCTGATCTGACCAACCGATATCTGGCAAGTTAAAATCTCCCGCAATGTAGAATGACTCAGTAGTAGAATCATTAGCAATATGTTGTAGCATATCAAGGTAATGCTCGTATATTTCGTCACAAGTTCGCGGTGGTATATACGCTACACTAATGATATGGCGCTTATTAGACTGAGATGCTGGCAACTGAACCACAAGCTGTTCAATACAAGCATGATTAAATTGTGTCACTAGCCTAGTGTGGCGCAACTCACGTCGCACGGCAACCAAAACGCCCCCACCTTCGCGCTTATTTGTGGCCGAACGATCGCGATCGCATCGGAAAACTGTATAGCGGTCGTCAATGAACTCACTGTCTTGAATACCAGGAGTGAGCCAGGTTTCAGTAAGTATAATGACTGTTCGGTCCGACGTGAAACAGAACGCACCTTTTGGCCGGCAACATTAATTATCTGTGGACTTGACATAACCTCTTGACTCTTGACAGATTGACTTTGCTTGTTGGAAAAATGTCCGCACGTTTGGGACTTTGATTTGATTGTAATTGGTAAAATATTGTTGGATTCGCCTGTCGAGACCGATAATTGGGTCGCGAATTATCTAATTGTTGAAGTGTATTCCCCATTTGCCAAAAACCCCGGGATATTGTTGAATCGTACGCCGCCTTGTCGTCGGTCGAGCTGGCACGCGGAATTTGTTGGAAATCGTATTGGATCTCACGAGATATGAACAGATTAATTGTGTTCAGTGATTGATTGAACTTTGTAAGCTCGGATTAACAAGAATCCAGTGATATTTCTCGGAACACATCGCCTTATTGTCTACCACGCGTAGCGCGCGCTTGCTGGAAACGAGTTGGGTGTGATGCTGGTCGGGACTGCGCCATCTGAAGATCGACGCCTTGGGACCGTCCTAGAACCCGTAACTTACATCACACGTTACAATTACTCACCTCATATCACATACAAACCACACTTAGGGCGTGACCTTTGAAGGTCGAACTTGGCGTCCCCAGCACTCAGGTTAGTGGTACATTTTGTTTATTGAAATAAGGCCTAAGAGCCTACCACAACGTAGGGCTCCGCGTAATCGCGGACAGTTCGACATACCAGTTACCGTTGGCTGGGCTTGGGGTCGAACAAATTGGTAGCAGAGCGTGGTTTTAATATAAAATTGGTAGCAGAAGCGCGGCTCTTATAATATAAGATCCACTGGTTTAATTGGAAGTTTTGAATATTGTTGAAAACTTAAAACTTGAGTTTAATTACTTAACATAACTTGTAACTTAATAAGTATTGAATATATTACCATGTCATCCGGGCTATCTAATTGAAGTTGAATCAATTGAAGTTGTATTTGTAATTTGTATTGTAGCCTCTTTCATTGCATTGACAGGTAGGATTTATTTGTGAAATTAGGAATTATTGGTATAATTTGGTATAATTTGGTACATAATTTGGTACATAAGTTGGTATATTGTTGTAAAAGTTGTTGGTATTTGTTGCAATTAATAATTGAATGTCATTGATCTGAATTTGAAAGGTTATCTAAATAATAATTACACATAGTCTAACATAATAGGACTTGAATTGTGTGTATTGGTTATTGCATTTATTTGTATTTATTGGATAGTTGTTAGAGATTCTCCGGCTCAATATTATACAGTCAATTGTTGTGCTTCTTGATATTTATTTGAGGTTGATCCAGCATTGTATTATACATTGAATTGTTATTTATTTGTAACTAGCCATCTGTACCAAGCTAGATTCATACTTGGAATAAGTACAGGGTCGCATTTGGACCTGAAATAATTGAATTTGAATTTTTATTTTGTTGAATATATTTGGCCGGCTAACAAGTCATTGCTGTTTGTTTAATATTTGATTGTTGGTTGTTGATTGTTGTTTGTATTAATATTTGATTGTTGCAATGGCCTCATTAAGGGCAGTGCCCCGCCCCCCGTTTGGCTGGCGCCCGGAGTCCTCGGGCTAGGGGGCCTGTTGATGATCGCCCCGCCCCCCGTTTTGCTGGCGCCCGGAGTCCTCGGGCTAGGGGGCCTGTTGATGATCGCCCCGCCCCCCGTTTGGCTGGCGCCCGGAGTCCTCGGGCTAGGGGGCCTGTTGATGTTCGCCCCGCCCCCCGTTTTGATGGTGCCCGGAGTCCTCATCATTGTGACTTTTGTAAGGCAACGGGGCATGTCATGGCGCGTTGCCCGGATTTTTTGAATTTGCACGTAAGTTCCCGCCGCCGCATTGTCAACGCACGCCGTTTGTGCTTTTCGTGCTTGGGGGCCCACTTCCATCGGGACTGCCCCGACCCCCGCCCGTGTAGAATTTGTGAAGGGTCCCACTTGGAGATTTTGTGCGCCAACGCGAACCGCTCCAGCAGACCAGCTTCTGAGGGGGGTTCGCGCATGGGGGGGTACCCCGGAGACGAGCACCGGGCTGAGACCCGCGATTCTGTACGCCGCACTCCACCCCCCGCGCAAGTTGAACGGGAGCCCCACGAGCGCCATTTGGTCTTCCCTCGTCAGGGAGAACGCGCATTGGCTGCCAGGCAGCAGTGGCCGGGTCGGCGCCGCTGCCTTTCCCCTCCGTTGGCGGAACGTCCCCCGCTGGAGTCGCGGCCTCCGCCATTCGGGCATTCGGTGGGATATGCCCCTCCAGTGATGGCGAGCGGCTTGGGACACCGCGCGGACGAATGGTTTGATTGTTGGCCTCGTCGTGAACGAAGGCAGCCTGGAAGCGGCGATCGGTCGCCGCCCAGACATCACTAAGAGATTGACGCCTGCCCCGCTAAAGGAACCCCCCGATCAAGACGGTTTTGTTGCCAACGGCCTCGGTCACGGTCTGGGGACCCTTGGGTGACTCGATTGTGGTCTGTGCCATTTTGGAGACGGGAGTCCGGGGTTGCCTTTTGTCTTCTTGGTTAGCGGGACAGGTTGGCCTGAAGGTGAACGACCTTTCAGGCAAGATTTGGGGAATTGGCGAACCGGCTGACACCACTGTTGAGGGAAGGACCTGGTTTGAGGTCACCCTTGTGAGTTGTCCTTACCCTAAAATTGGTGCTCCTGCCCTTGTTGTAACTGAACTTGGTACAATTGTTGGTGACTGATCGTCACACTAAGAACTCGCATGCCGGTTGCAATGCGCTGTTGGCCATTCTGCAGCGAGAATTTTGGATTTTGTCGGCTGATCGCGTCAATGAGGCGAGGCCCTTTGCTGGCGTCGTAACGGATTTTGTTGGTCCCCCTTTGTTGAAGACGTCCACCCTTCGTAATAGCAGGATTGTTGGGGCTTATTTGTGTGTTTGTCTGCCTGTCAACCAAGGCAGTACATTTGGAGCTGGTAACCTCCCTCTCGACAGAGGCCTTTGAGGCGACTTGGGAAAGATTTGTGTCTCGCCGTGGGTTACCTTCGTTGATTAGGTCTGATTGCGGTACGAATTACAAGGGTACAAGTAACTATTTGAAGGAGCTATACGCCTTCCTTAATGAGAGCCAGGTTGATATTGGTAATAGTTTGGCCCGCCGAGGGGTCACTTGGTTGTTTGACCCGCCAGCCTGCCCCCCATTGGGGGGGTATTTTTGGGGCCGCGGTGAAAGCGGCAAAGGGACGCTGGC
This sequence comes from Tholera decimalis, assembly GCA_943138885.2. Lineage (NCBI taxonomy): Eukaryota > Metazoa > Arthropoda > Insecta > Lepidoptera > Noctuidae > Tholera > Tholera decimalis. The sequence continues at coordinate 25,389,449 of OW964548.2, forward strand.
GGAGATTGTTGGGAGACACCGTTCTCACCTTAGAGGAACTAGCTACGGTATTTGGCCGCATTGAAGCTGTGTTGAATTTGCAACCTTGTCAAGACTTCCAATTGATTAGCGGACGGGTAGGCCCGTCCGGGGGGGGGTAGATGTTCGGTCCGACGTGAAACAGAACGCACCTTTTGGCCGGCAACATTAATTATCTGTGGACTTGACATAACCTCTTGACTCTTGACAGATTGACTTTGCTTGTTGGAAAAATGTCCGCACGTTTGGGACTTTGATTTGATTGTAATTGGTAAAATATTGTTGGATTCGCCTGTCGAGACCGATAATTGGGTCGCGAATTATCTAATTGTTGAAGTGTATTCCCCATTTGCCAAAAACCCCGGGATATTGTTGAATCGTACGCCGCCTTGTCGTCGGTCGAGCTGGCACGCGGAATTTGTTGGAAATCGTATTGGATCTCACGAGATATGAACAGATTAATTGTGTTCAGTGATTGATTGAACTTTGTAAGCTCGGATTAACAAGAATCCAGTGATATTTCTCGGAACACATCGCCTTATTGTCTACCACGCGTAGCGCGCGCTTGCTGGAAACGAGTTGGGTGTGATGCTGGTCGGGACTGCGCCATCTGAAGATCGACGCCTTGGGACCGTCCTAGAACCCGTAACTTACATCACACGTTACAATTACTCACCTCATATCACATACAAACCACACTTAGGGCGTGACCTTTGAAGGTCGAACTTGGCGTCCCCAGCACTCAGGTTAGTGGTACATTTTGTTTATTGAAATAAGGCCTAAGAGCCTACCACAACGTAGGGCTCCGCATAATCGCGGACAGTTCGACATACCAGTTACCGTTGGCTGGGCTTGGGGTCGAACAATGACATCATAAGAACATGACACAATGCTCATGTACAATGTATGCAACTTTGTACGAACTCCTCTACAGTTCTGATAGTATAGTACAATATTGCTAGTAGCCATTGATGGAAGCGGATAAACAGATAAGTAGAATAATAAGTATAGTAACATGGTACACTCTAATACATAACATTAAGAAACTAAGTAAATACTGGAAACCTTTTGTGTAACGAAAAGAGTGCATAAGCAATAATTTCTCAAATTGAAATGACGGTACATGTAGTTTTGATTCATAAAGACAAACTAAAATTAGTGACAATCTTTGATGCTTCAAAAAAATACGTAATAATAACACCTGCTGACATAAAATCTCACGACAAACACAAACCACTAAAAATAATACTGATGTTATATAAACTAATAATGCATTAATACATAAGAAAATCATGGATACATAGAGCATACAGTAAGACACCCCCATAAATCTAAGTAAACTATCAGAAAGTGGTTTAAGCAGCAGTTCCTGTGATCTTTTTAAGATCATTATCGGATCGTATGACAAAGGCGGGCGATCCGTCTCGCTCACGTAGAAGTATCGTGCCGTCCTTAACCCAAACATATTTAAAAACATGTTTTCTGGCATTTTCCTTACACGCACGAAATAAAGCCTTGTTTTTTAATGTAAGATGCTCGTTAATGTGAACTGAAACTAAGGCGCCTGATATTCCAACTTCATCGGATTTGATGCTCTTCTTTTTGCGGTAGGCGCTAAGTAAGTTGTCACGAAGTATCCGAGATTTCAATTTGACTATAATGTTTTTCGGTTTCTTGTCTTCCTGCCGTGCATGTGGAACTCTGTGTATTGACAGTATATCACTCTGGGACACAGGATAATTGATAGCTGCTCCGATAGATTCTATAATAATCAGCAGGTTTTCATTCCGCTTGTCAGGTAAATTACATTTCTCGATATTGCACTGTCGGGCTTGTTGCTCCATCAAATCAATTCTAGCTTCCAATGTATTCATTGACTGCACACTGGTACGTTTTTGCAGGTCAGACAGACGCTCTTCGAACCTTTTACGTTCTTTTTCTAAGGTTACTAGTCGGGTTTTCATATCTTCGTAATCAGCGTTAATGAAACGAATCGAGTTTTCTATCTCTAAGTTTGATCTTTGGATATCTAGATTTTGTTGTTTCAGTTCAGTAACCTCCGCCATTAATTTATTGAGTATCACATCCTGATCGGCCTTCCAAGACAGCAGCATGTTCTTCAACTCCTCAAATTTATCCTGCTCCTCGTAACTTTCATTGCCCCGAAAACGTTTGCCTGGTCTTGTTGTGATGTTTACTATATCATGAGCAGGTGACGGTATGTTTTACTACTAATTACTAAATAAGTGTGGTTTATTCCGAAAGTTGTACATAGTTTTTTGTAAATGAAAGAAACACTGTACCAATTATAATAAATATTTGGTACAAAAAGTAGTGTTTGTTGACAAAATAAAAAAGATAAACTTGAACAATCAATTTAATTATAATTTTAATCAAATAAACTTCTGCTTTCTAACAAACGATAAATTAAACTAAATTAAATTTCTATCAAATTAATAGTTTTAACCACTCAACTCACGGAAGGCCGCCGGCGGCCACACTAAAACCAGCTTAAGTTGACCTCTAATTTTTTTTTCCCCTATCGATTAAGCGACGTCTCCGAAACGTCTCCGGCGAAGCTCGCCGTCGTTTAAAAAAAATATTAAAAATAAAATTAGAGGTCAACTTAAGCTGGTTTTAGTGTGGCCGCCGGCGGCCTTCCGTGAGTTGAGTGGCTAGGCCCGCTAGGGGCTTTGAGTAACAACAATTGTCACAAATTATTTTTTTACATAGCAGTTGTGGCCCAGTGGTTGCGGGCCCGACTTGTGAATGGCAGGTTGTGGGTTCGAGCCCCGTCAGGCACATAATTTGTGTAATTTATTTCATCACCACTGCTCTTAAATCGGTGAAGGAAAACATCGTGAGGAAACCGGTTTGTCCTAAGACTAAAAGTTCGAAGACATGCACTGGACTGGCGTGGTGGATTATGGCTCATTCCCTCTCATAGAGAGGAGGCCTGTGTCCCAGCAGTGGGAACGTAATAGGCTGAATTATTATAAATTATTATATATTTTTTTAGAATATAATATAATAACTACTTACTATTAAAATATGTATAATAATAAAATCAAATTAAGCTATTTTTAAATCAATTTCTATACAACGTGTAGCGGAATAAACGCAAGACCTCAGACACCCCAATTACAATATTAAATTATAGAACTAAAACAACATCTGTAATTTAATTTACTTAAAGAACACCCAGTTTTTTTTTAATAAAATGGTTGTCTTGACTGAACGTAAAACGTTTGAGCATACTACTCTATCCCTACGCACACACTCATAGCGCACACTCGTGCGCGTGCTTACGTAGTAGGTAGGAACAGAAAGCTACGCATTAGGTATGTATGTGTACGTTAAATGACCGAACATTACGTAGTTTGATACTAATAATTTGCGATATTACCGTATAACTATTATTGCTAGTTGCCTAACTAGTTTGATTCCATCTTTCCATCACAATTACACAGACTTTGGACTGACAGCTAAATTGAGCAACTTTTCACCCCACTGCGATCTATCAGTACGGCAATACCTAAAGGCGCCCGCGTCTTTTCACCCGCCGGTGCCACCGCCTGCCGCTTTCGCGATATCACCACCTACCCTCTACTAAGTCGTGTTTACATTTTTATTAGGTACGTATAAAAAAATATTCAATGTCGGCGTGTTTAAAAGATTTTAATCATAATATTTACAGTACCTACTTAAAATCGTATTATGAAGGTACATACCTGAGGTATTACTAAATACTTCTTCTTTGTCCCCTTTTTAAAAGATTTTCAAAATGTCCACCACCTTGCTCCATACACATTATTGCACGTTTTCTTAAGTTAGTTTTTAGTTTGTTAAGCACCTCAGTTTCACATTTCACTTTAACAAACGCGAGTTCAATTTTATGTTTGAGGTCATCGACACTTGTTGCTTCGTTTACATACACGAGCGATTTTATTCGACTCCACAAAAAAAAAATCCAACGGTGTTAGATCAGGGGATCTGGGAGCCCACTGTACAGGTCTCCCACGACCTATCCAACGAGGGCCATATTCCGCATCAAGATGCCGTCGGACGTTCCACGTGAAATGCGCGGGAGCTCCGTCGTGTTGGTAAAACACGTCTCGTAACAACGAGAGAACGTTCTCCAATAACTGGGGCAATACCTCTTGCAAGAACTGTAGGTAGGTATCTCCAGTCAACCTTGGTAAAAATACAGGGCCGAGTACGCGTGTACCTAGAACGCCCGCCCACACGTTTACGGAAATCCTGTGCTGGAATGAGTCCATACGGCATGCATGTGGGTTTTCGTGCCTCCACAAATGCATGTTGTGCTGGTTGTAAATACCAACTCGTGTGAAGGTGCTCTCGTCCGTCCAGATGATGTTTTGTTGCCAGTTTTCCAACAACCATCTACAAAATTGTAGTCGTGGCAAATAGTCAGTCGGCATCAGCTCCTGACAACGTCGTAGGTGGAAGGGGTGTTCGCCATCAGCACGTAATGTTCTACACACGTACATGTGGCTACAGTTAAACAACGGCGCTGCTTCCCTCGTGCTGCTCCCTGGATTTTCATCGAAATAATCGAGAATGTTTTCCTGCAAACGACTAGAGCGCACATTCGTCCCTCTATCCATTGTCCTCCAGTCCCTCAGGCGCTGAGTTGCACCTAGCATTGTCCTGGCGCTCACTCTGGTACCATGTCGTTCATTGAACACTCGACACGCTAACTCCACATTATCGTTGCAACGAGCCAGTGTCCTCAACATCTCCGTGTACTGGATATTGCTATGCTGGAAAGCGATCGCGTGCGTAAACAAGTAACAACAACAACAAAATTACCAAATCCACTTGTCGTTGGCGGCGCGCGGCGGATGACTAACTTCGTTTTTATATCGGGATGGCGGTGGTGGCGCGTGTGCGCGGTGGCATATCAAACGTCAAAGGGCTAAGTCGGTAAATCATTGTGTCTCGCTCTTTCATATTGATTTTGCGTTTGCAAAAAACGTACCTTAGATTTTCTAATATTTTGTCATTTCTCAACAAAAGATTGTGAAATGCGGAATTACAAATTCAGTCATGCATTTAAAAAAGCTTTATTGCTTTGAAATAAGGTTGAAATTTCCTTAAATTACATACAAAAGGGGTGTGTGTGTGTGTGTGAATAAGGATAGATATGATTATTATTATGAGTGACCGAACTACAAAGTACAAATTCGGTTGTGCAGTTGCTTGGAATTAAGGATTAATCTTCCCTAAATTAAATATTTTATTTTTCGCACACTAACTGAAATATAAAATGTATTTTGATATTATTTACGTGTGTGTATGGAGCTATTAAGCGATCTACAAATTCAGCCATACATTCATATGGGTTTTTATTGCTTTGAGATAAGGCTTAAATTTCCTTAAATACAATATTTTATTACGTTGGTTTTACGCAGTGATCCTAATTTAGGTTAAATAAAGGATTTTCCGGAGAAAATTAACACATATAAATAATGATGGAAATCGATTCAGAAGCTGATTCTGAGGAAACTACTTTCAGGTCTTGCGTTTATTCTGTTACAGGTTGTATACGCTAAACAAAATTTATGAAACCTGTTTACCGCGCAGAATTGAACCAAATGATTCAGCCGAATATTCGATTCGGTACATTTTGGACCGAATATTCGGCCGAACATTCGTATTCGGTTGAACCTACATTCGGCGCATCGCACTATTGATGCTAGACTAAGAGATTTCTGATTTTTGTTTGTTTTATCAAAGCATTCGCAGAAACAAACATAAGTACATTCTTTTACCCATAACATATAAATAAAATTGAATTCTGTAATTTCAAAATAATTGTATTTTCTCAAGTGGTTTCAGTTATTTATATGATACTTAAACACAACACAGTTTTAAAAATGTTTGATGTCTTGGCTAATCTTCGGAATGGCTGAATAGATTTGAATGGGATTTGCAGTGGATAACAGAGAATAGTATAGGACAACATATGTTTTGTCCCGGTATTCCCATGCGGGAAATACTTTCCACGCAAACGAATTCGCGAGCCAGTTATAAAATAAATATATTGTCTCTGGACCACACAAACCTGGACTATAGTTTGACTTTTTGGTACATACCCTCTAAAAAAAGACTTTATGCTTAAAATAATATAACGGCACGTGGGCCTTTTGCTAAATCTAGGGACCCCTGGACCAACGCATAACATTATCAATCTTATCAACTTTAATCGTCATTATTGAATTCAACATAAATCTTTGTTCCATGGTTTTCTCCTTTTCTCAGTAATGATGATAAGTGTATTCTTTTCATATTAGATTCTGCGTTTTCGATGTTTAGGCGAACTGTACATCTTCAAATAATATAATTAAGAAAATAACATTTCAGTGAGTGTCAGGCCACACAGAAGATAAATAAATAAATATACAATTAATATAAATAATATACATTTTATATTATTACAGTGTGTACAGGTCCACAGCCTGTACAGACTGTAATAATATAAAATGTCAGATAAGTAGTCGCCCATTGAAAACACTGGTACTAAGCTGCACCTGTTTAGACTAAAAGCTGAACCCAACATAGTTGGAAAAAGGCTAAGTAGATATTAATGATAATATTATTGCGTGCGTGAAGAGTTTCGTAGCGTCCCGAAATCGTGACAGTTAAATTATTTGGAGTCCGTTTACGTTAATAAGTAGCAAAAACCATGAAAGTGACACACTTCGAAATTTGTCGTAAATTTAAGCTACACGAGGCCAGCGATTACCTACTGAAAAATCTGCTAGCTGTTGCTGGCGACGATGCCTATGTGTATTCAAGACTATAGATTATTTATACTTTGTGCCAAATTTCATCCAGATCAATTTAGCCCTTTTAGTGACGTTAAGTAACAAACATCCTTATATATTTATATAAATGTTTACTATAGTATTTAACATATTTATAGTACAGATGGAGACATTTTTAACATTAATCTCGACGAAAAGATTAGTAGAAATGAAGGACACACTTTCTAGTTAATCTCCCATTCATAGATATACGAGTCACGGCCAATTTATCTAACTGCTAATGAAAATAATTTGTAATCGCAAAAAAATCATAGATGTGTATTGTTTCAAGGGTCACGGTTTTAGATCAACGATAGGTACTTTATATAAATTTTAATTTACGTAAAAATATCAAAATACGCAATTTTTTAGAAAAATGTCAGTATTTTTTGCGGCTGGGACCGTAGACTGACCTTTTTAATATTAATTTCAACTTCACTACGCACGACTGTCAGGACGACAGTAAATAAAGGTCTTGGCAAAAAGACAGACAGGCGGATCCTTTTCAGTAACGGCACTTTAAAAAGTAAAGAAATATTAAACACGATTTTTATAATAACCCCTCGAGTGTCGCATGTTTAATTTCCTTATGATTTTTGGGTAGGACTTCAGAAAAAATGATAAATCGGCAATTTATGGCCATTATCATGGTATATATTATACCTTCCTGTATTCGTTATGAGTTTATCTAACTATTTATATCATTCAATAAGCAAATCAAACTGACCTTATCTCGCAGTGATGTGATATGTTTACACTTTTATAATTTTCACTCATATTCGAAAATAAAAATTTAATAAAATGTGCCTACACATTTATTTTAATTTTTATTTTATTTTAACACAATTTATTCCAAATCATTAATAAAAAAACTATTATAAAAAGTAATAAAAACTATTTGATAACACAACGAAAAAGTCTGCGGCGTCACAACAAAAACCACAGATGCATTTTGTAAATTTTTTTTCGTTCATTTTAGCGGTGTATGCAGAACGTATTGCTACTTGCAACACAACCACAGATATTTATCGACCAATCCTGACCAAGCCCTTAAGTGTAACTGTCCGACTTAAGACATTTGGAGCATCTTTTTCTTAGGTCGCACTGTGTAACATAAGACACGCGAGAGGATAAACTTGTTGTTGCCCGCGACTTCGTTAACGTGGAAATTTCGCACATTTTCAACCGACGACCAAAAAAGAAGGAGGTTATCAAGTCGACGCGTATATTTTTTTTTATGTATGATCACCGATTACTCGAAGACGGCTGAACCGATTTGGAAAATTCTTTTTGTGTTTGAAAGGGTATAATACTTCAAAATTGGTCCCATTGTCACCAAGTCAGGATCTGATGATGGGATCCTGGAGAAATCGAGATAACTCTTCATATATTATAGGCACACCTGTAGTGATTTGAGTATTTTTATAGTAACATGTGTAGTTGCATTCGAAAAGCACCATTTGTGAAGTGGATCTGATGATGAAGACCACAGATGACCACTGGAACTACTCAATATATAAGTAGGAATAATAAGTATTTAATGTATTCCGCTTCGATTACTTGAATCTGGTTATTAATCACAATATGCTCGTCGCAATGCATATGGTGAAGTGAAGCTGATGGTGAAGTACCAGGAGAACTCCTCAACAATTAACGACTCAACATTGGGAACAGCAATATTTCGTAAATTATTATAAGTAGTTGACATTTAAGCTCTTGTAACTAGGTAAATTAAAAATCGACCAAATAATTAAACCGACTCTAAACTAAAGACACCGATTACCGAAATTAAAGTTATTTTTCACTTTGCAGTGTTTTTTGGGAGTCGGTTTAATTTTTTGGTAAAAAGTTTTTATTCCGGGATAAAGAGTAACGTGCTATTCAAATATATACACTATATTAATTAAATTTCGATTAAATCCGTTTACTCGTTTTTGATGCAAGAATAACAAACATCCTTCCCCCCCCTACAAACTTTCGCATTAATAATATTATCACTATGTCTGATTCTACTTGCCGGGGTTGCGGGAATATTCTAACGTGATACCGCGGCTTCGGAACGTTGGAGCAGTTGAAGGACCAGTGGGTTTCTAGTCAGTAGAAGTCTGAAACTCGTTTGTATCGTGTTACCCCAGCTACTTGGTTATGGAGCTCAGATAGGAAGTCGCTCCATGTAATACCTAGACTACCTAGACTAATACCTAGACTACCTAGACTAATACCTAGTTACTCAGTTGCATTCGGTTAGACTAGAAGCCGACCCAACATAGTTGGGAAAAGGCTATGTGGATGATGATAATAAGTCTGAGGCCCAACCAACGAATAAGGCATTAATTCGTTGGGCCCAACGCACACCGGCGAAGGCGCGGTGAAGATACTGAGAATAAATCAATTTAAAATAAACCTTATCTCCTATGACATGCTGTTGAAAACGGTATGCAAAGCGAGACGCGCGCGGTGAGCCGTCAAGCTGCCACGAGAGCCAGGGTTGCCAGATGCCGAATTTTTTATCTCGTACTAGGGCTGTCAAATATCTCGTAATTTCAATACAAAATCTCGTAAAAGTATACATTTTAAAAAACTCAGACCTTAATTTAGGTACACTATGTACTATAACTAGCTAGCCTGGGGTAGGAATGTTCCTTAAGTTTGGGACCGCCAAATAAAAAAACTTTACTCTAGGTGATTCATATTTTTTAAATTATTTTACCAATATCTTCGAAAAATAAAACAAATTATTAACTTAAGTAATAAATTTTGTACGTACTTGCTACTAGTACATGTGTAGTGTAATACATCTAGCGGGTTTCCCCAGTCAGCGACTAAGGATACATTTAGTGATGTGCTTAGTCGAGTTTGTGGCATGGACATACATTCTTTTCTTTAAATGTTTTTGGTTCGTATTAGCAACATTCTTAAAATCTCGTAAAAGAGTGTACGAGATTTTTTTTTTCTCTTTTCTCGTAAAGAGACTGCTAAATCTCGTAAAGTTACGAGATTTCTCGTACATCTGGCAACGCTGACGAGAGCAGACGCGTGACTGCTCCGGTCGGCGCTGAACGGCTCCGCGCCCCTCTTCGTGACGCTTGGCGACCGCCGCGGCGATCGCCAAGCGACGCGTGGTTCTTCATGGCTCTTGACAGCGCTTAAAGTCGCTAAGACTCCGCGGTGTGCGCTTCATCGCGCCTCTGATTATGTGGCGTGCGATCAAGAACCGCGCTTCGCCGCGCCTCCGCCGGTGTGCGTTGGGCCTGACACTCCCTTCCCGCTTCACCCAGAGTGGGAAAGAGAAAAAGTTGTTATCCTACTTGTAATAATGTGAAACTTTGTTGTAGATTTGAATGTCAAGTTGTTTGTGTATATACAGTTCTACATAGCGGCAATATCCATCCACGCGGTGGGGCTGGCCGTGTACCAGTTCGTGACGTGCATCAAGCACGAGTGGCGCGACTGCAGCGCCTACTCGCCGCCCGCCACCGTCGTACTGCTACTGTTCCTCATCGCGGAAGCACTGCTATTCGCCATTTTCACCGCTGTCATGCTCGGCACTCAGCTACACGCTATATGGAACGATGAAACAGTAAGTATTCGATATCGATCATGTTCAATCGCACGCCAATTTATTTATTATTTAAACGCTCGTTAAATAACGGCGAATTTTACACAGTTAGTTCAGATTAGTATTTTTCTTGCAGGGTATCGAGCAGCTTAAGAAGGAGCAGGCGCGGTGGGTCCGCAAATCTCGATGGAAGAGCATACAGTCGGTCTTCGGCAGATTCTCCATACTTTGGTTCTCACCCTTCACTCAGCCTTCGCCCAAGACGAAATTGGAAAGCTACCTGTACAGTGTTTAGATATGGTATTGTAGGGTCACCACATTCATCCATAGTTTCGGTGTGACTTGCATCACTCAGTCTTGATGTATTACCATTGTAGCAGTCATTTCACAAGATCAATCCAAATGACACCCCATGTAATAGTTGCTTTCAACGCCAACATTTCAAACAACTCATAAATATAATCGAGTCACTCTTGTCTCACTACAATTAACTGACTGACAACGGAATTTGTAGAATGTATAGATAGTTAGGAACCAAACGTCTGCATTTACTAATTTAATTGTTACAAATATTTATCACAAATGTCTGATTATGTGTGTGAAATTATTCAGATATAGTTAAGTAAAAATAGCAACTGACTAAGTATTTAAAGAAATCAATGTACGGTTATAGGTTACGGGGATATTTCACGTAGTAGTTGGGCATGTATTACGGTACTAGCTTCATACGACCGCGAACACGTGTCTATCAAACAATACGCTTGTCTGTCTCGTACGGAACCATTCTAAATTATACCATTTAATTGTAGGCCTCGATGTTGTACTAAATTTTTTAATAAATAACAGTATTGTTTATTAAGATCATCATAGATCTCTTAATTATAATAATGGTATTAAGTTCTTGTACTATGATAAAAGTTCAAATCACAAATTATTATTAATTAAGTTAGCATACGTCTTTCTATGCAATAAAATTAATGCTTTATCTTTCATAGATACTTGCTTTCAGAGTGTAAATCTTGTAACAAAGTTACTATACGAGCTAGGTCTAGTGTAGAGCCAATGACGTGGTAGATCTCTTAAAACTACTTTTGATGAATCATCGAACGTTAGTTTTGCATATTATCAAATATTTGCCTTAACTACACAAGTCTCGCGATGTTGAGAAGCACTTACAGACTGGTCACTGTTAATTCCATGTGAAATCTTCAAATAATCTATTGTTATTGTTATGAATAAATAATTTCTAATTGCGTAATCATGATTAGCATTAATTTAAAATTGAATTGATTGTGATTGTATTTATTTCGTTATTATTATTGCATTTATAATTTTTTGTTATTAAAGTGTGAACATTATTTATTAAGTATAAGGTCAGCTAACGGCTGCGGGAACAAACAATTGATAGTTATACATATTTTAGTTCTTCGTTTTAATGGGAATTTAAATTAAAGTAAACAGTAGGTTGCAACACAGTTGTGATATCTTAATTCTAATCTAACTATCATCTTTAAGTAAAGAATATCTATGCGCTGGATGAGCAATACCGAGTTTGTAATACCTATCAGTTAGACTTATAATATCGTTTGCTAGGTCACAAACCTAACGTGTAAATTATTTGATGTAACGCTTATCCTTTGGTACGCTGCGCTCTGGTCGTGAATACATATTTTCTTAAATCGAATGTAGGAGATAAAATTAAGCGAATGTATTAGCAGATATTTTATTAGAAATACACAGACCATGGATAGGAATTGTATTGATTCTAATGACTGCATAATAATTTAAATTAAATATAGGTGTTGTGTGTTGGACGATCAACTTTGCAATAATGAAGTGTTGTATAAATGTATTATTTTTTGTATATTACTATATGTTAGCTAAGACATTATTTTTTGGGAAACAAATCTCTGATGGCTTTAAAATTTTAACTTTACGCTAGGGCTTAAAATAATTTGTCTTTGGTGTAAATCGCGCTTAAATTGTTCATTCAAATGTAAATGATTGTGAAGTATATTCATTGTTGTTCTTGGTCGACCTACTGTCAAGTGTCAAGTATAGGCCTCTCTAGAAATACTGCAAACATTCTCGCTCGCGATTCTTAGTCAAGTCTTTACCATGTCTTTGTGTTTATTTGCCATCCTACCATCCATTAACATCCTTATATGTCCTACCTTATTATCTCTCTCTCTCTATCTATATATCTATCAACCTTATCAAATGGTTGCGAATGTATTTAAGAGCACATACCGCCAGCCGAAGCTCATGAAGATTTTGTTTCTAACATATCATACTAATGTTATCGGTGATGATAAATTTTAGATAACTTAGTGGTATTTTAAAGCAATAATGAGGTCTTTAAAAACGTAAACAGTTTACAGGTGTGTGTTCATGAATGGTTTGCTTCCGATGGTTATTCAGATACATTTGGCGTTCTGATATTTTATGCTTGGCGATTAGCAAGTAAATTGCCCTTTCTTTAAGCTTTCTTACCCTTTTCGTCTGGGTAAAACTCTGTTTTTGATTCGCAAGAGTTCTTCCTATTAAATGCTCGTTACACTGTGTCATTTATCATTATACACTGTGCGTGCTCATCCCAAAATGTATTATCATAATATTGTCGCATGATATTATTGATAACGCCATTTTTGCAAATTAGTTACGCGATCGTACGCTGTGTACCATCGTAGTGGTAGTATAGCAGTCACACTTTTGCGTACTGTGACTAATTATTTATAAACTAAGTAAGGAAGAAATCAGCCATCATAAAACTTTTGCGGGATTGTCACTATTACTTAAATGTACTTGTTAATTAAACATTTGGCTTACGTCATGCGTTAGTCATTGAAGCCTGTTATTTTAGCTAAATATTTCGTATTCGAAACTATTTTTAAGAATGTAAATTTTATTCTCTATATTTGATGGAAATAAAATATTAATTATATCTATCTTAGTAGCAATAAAATATAATATATCCAATTTAATTATATTTTTAAATGATTGGATATTTTAACCAGTTAAGAGTTTATTTATGTATTAGGTGTAAACGTCATAAATTTAGGGAAAAGTCACAAAATACATCGCTGCCGATAAACAAAGCGGAAATAACAGTACGATTGTTTAGTGATGACTTATAGTGATGATTTAAATTAAAGAAAGGGTAAGTCGTAGCTCACTTGCTGCATACATAACAGCCTTCACAGACCGATTGGTTCTGCCATTGTGTCTTATTTTTTTAAATATTTAAACTGACACGAACTCGTGGTCCGCCGTAGAATATTTTCGTTGAAATCTAGAGTGTAATTCGAGGGTGTAATTTAATAATTTTATAATATTAGTAAAGTTCGTAGTGACGCGTCAGACTTGGTCAAGTTACTCAAGCACATAACAATGTGAACAACAATCAGTAGAATGAAATAATTCATAATTTTAGTTTAAAAAATAAATCCGATAAAGCCCGAATCACTTACACTACGAAATAAAACATAAGTCCATATAGTTACTAAGGCAGATTCAAAGAATTAGCATAGCGTATCACAAAAATATTTTTCTTCCTATTATTCACATTTAATTTTGTATCTTACTCTTATTTGATTACTAAATGAATAAAAATTTATTTTCTTTGTATTTAATAGCAATGATACGCTGCTTAAATGTGTAACACTAATCTCCAATGTTCTATTTTCTGTAATGTCTTAAGCAAACATTTTGTGTACTCTGTATACTTTATTATTATGTGATTTTTATATAACACCAATATTTAACATTAACATTAATTACGGGCTGCGAATTTGATATAAGTGTAATTGAAAAATCAAAATGTCTTCTATGATATTACGATATTTAAGTGTAAAGTTGATATAATATCTGGTTATTAGTAAAGTGTAACTCAGATGTAACAGAATATACAAATTCTTAACATTGTGCCTCTACGAAAGCTAAACTCTCTTACAAAATAAATTAGATATACATTATTTTTATAGTAGTACTGTTGTAGTTTGTTCACAAGCGTAGTAGATGGAACAATCAGTGAAACATGACATAATTATTCACCATTTAATATTACATTTTTATACCATATTCAGTACATTGTAAAGGCCCTTGCACCACCTCATACTCATCATCATGTCTTGATTTTTTTATTTATAAGATATACATTGTGTTGCATTGGTTACTTTGGTAATAATAAGTAAATGTAGCTAGAAGTAATCATTATAATAATCATGTTGTGTTAACGCAGTCGACCACTTGTCCAGTATTATATTATTTATTAACTGCAAGATGGCCTAAATATTGGTTTACGACTCGTTGCTTTATATCATGAAGCTATTCTTACACTAAGCAAAAAATACATGATATATTTTTCCATTGTATTAATGATATTTACGTAGGAAAGTGTAGGGTACATTTTTGTTTATATACCTGTGAGGTTATAGTGTCAGTATGTCGCTGTGCGATGTGATGTGATGTGTTCACAATGGTTTTTGTATGGACGATGTGGCCTTTGTGGGCATTCAAGTTACCATCACACAGCTGGCTCATTCACTCCCAACTTTTGTTTCGCAACCCATAGTTTGGTAGAATAGTACTAGTGATCAGCGTTTTATGTTGTGGCCAAAAGTCGACTCTACGCTATCTTTTCAATCAGATATTTTAGGTGAGGGAGCGTGCGTTAGTTTCTTTTAATTTTCTGTCTTGTTCTGCTAATTCATATACTTCATACCCAACTCAATAACTTTTCAAATCCATTCCATTTGACCAATATTATGAAGTTATGGATTCTCTTAATTGAAAAACAGCATATATAAAAAGTGCTCTAAATACGCGCGAACCCAATTTATGCACGGTCATTATGTTTCCAACATCCAAGCGTGTTTCAACCATTGTAATAGTCACTTTGCGTTACATAAGTTGACCTTGACTTGAGTTTCGTAAATCTTAGAGTCTGTTATTTAATTGTCAAGGTTTCGATCCCAAAAATATGGTCATTTCGAAGCAACTACTAGTATAACAAATGATTGAATCACACCTCTGGTTATAAACGACTTCCCGAACCTCAGAAACTGTTCAACGATTTGGTATAAACCTTTGACCTAATATCTATAATCGTGCGAGAAGCTGTTGAATCTCACTAAAGTGCAGACATGACATATAATTATTGTGCTTTGATCGTTACATTTGGGTCAACACTTGAAACACGCATAAGAAAAGCCGTAGAGTAGAAGCGACTAGCGCCAATACCTTAGTAGATATTTCCACTGCCTTTAGTAAACGAAGATGTATTTTGCAGTCATTTTCAGTCATTGTAATGAAGATACCTATTTATAATGTTTCGAAGTATGTAACAATATTTTGCTAAAATACATAATGCATCATTATAGTATATTAGTAATTAAATTGCTAATCACAGACTATTCTAAAATATGTAGAACTAAAATCGTAAACCATTTTGAAATATCCTAGTGTCCTAATTGTCATTTGTCTATAATTATAATAAGTTTTCGAGGGAATTTATTTTCATTAAAGATAACATGTGGGATGAGTTGTGTGTTTTTTTTCCAAATTATAAGTATTGGTCTCTTTTGTGAAGTATGAACACGGTGTACTTACAATGTGGCAGTCGTGAGCGCTCTCGATACACACGTGTTTTAGTACAGTTGCGTATGAGAGATGTTGAGTATATCGTCGTTGCGCTTGCAAAAGGCGCTATGTAGCGAATAGTCAATTTTCGTTCTTTTATGAAGTTTCAATCGTTATTTTAGTACACACATGCTGTAAAAACAGCTATCTGATAAACGCAATATTGAAAGGTAACTCTTTAAATATTTCGTTTATTAGATAGCTGTTTTACAGCATGTGTGTATTAAAATAACGATTGAAACTTCATAAAAGAACGAAAATGATTTTTACCACATAGCGCCTTTTGCAAGCGCAACGACGATATGAGCAGTGATGCAGTGGTGAGGTCCAGCAGAGTGCGGGCGCTGTTGCGGCCACACGGTACACACGTACCACCGCGCGAAGGGAAAGTATTGTGTTGCGGAACCGCGTCACGCCCCGCCTGGTACAGTGGTCCGTGTTAGCATGCGCTGCTCGGCCCCAAGGTGATCGACTGTGCCGCCTGTTGTCGAAACCACACCGTTCTCATTGACACGTTATTCCTGCGACTTACCCGTCTGCCATTGCGCAATTAACACCGTCCCGGTGATCTGTTCACAATTCATTGGCATCGCTAGTCATCATTGTACGTAATGTTTTTTTTTTTATTGTATTTTTAGTTTTATTGTTGTGTAGACAATGTGTGGTTGTTCCAGATGCGGTTAACGTTGTGTACGATATGTGTTTTGACGACAGTGGCGCTATCTGTGTGCCGGCCGTACGACCCGGAAGACGACGGCTTGAAGGATGTACTGCCCTCTACCGGGCAGTTTGAAGCGTTCTACCCGCGCGAGGCGCACGGCATTCCGAACGGTTCTTCGCGGCCAGCGCATGGTCACGGTAGTTTCTACAAATTCCGCAATCCGGCGCTAGTAGACGTGAAAAATGCAGCTGCGTACGGTTTCCGTTTCGACGGCATGAGGAGATTCAATTTTGACGATGAGTAAAGGAACAGCGAATGTAAATACCATATTATTATTGTTTCTTTCTTTTGTTTTTTCGATACCTATTCGCAATCTATTGTTTTATAATTTCCTTCACGTTCACTTTGAATATTGAGATTAGTTTTTTTTTTTTCAATTAAAGTATTTGTATAGTCTATATTTGTTTAATTGCTTAACTCTGATTGTATCATATACCCTAACATAAGTTGTGATACTTACTGACTTTGCCGTTGATTACCAAGTCATAAAAAGAATTAGTCGTTTAATAGATTAGAATATATACCACCATTGTTTTGACAATGTGTAGTCCATGAGCTTCATTTCGCATGGAAATTAAGTAACCATAAGTAATAAAGTAATTAAGTAGCCATGCATGAAAATTCGGTAGAAGTTTTTTTTTAAAGAGAGCTAGCGATGTTGTTGGAATTCACATTACAGCAATCTTGTTAACACAAACATATTTGAGCTTAGTTGGAGGGGCCATCTAAGCTAAAATAGGCTTATGTCTGGAGGGGTGCACGGCAATAGTGTAAAGGGTGGGGTTCGAAACCTCGACCTCTTGATCACAAGTCTAACACCTCAGCCATTAGGCTATTATCGCTTAATATATTTATCACTTTACTTAACTTATTACTTTACTAAAATATTATTATTTTAATAATGTCATCATTAAAATGTTGAAATATGAACTACCTACAACGCCATATAAACAGCCACTAGCAAGATCTTTTTTTTTTTTTTTAGCGTGGTAAAATTATCAAATAAGTCCTCCCACCCCGGGCAGGGTGGGAGGTCCCTCCCACCCTGTCAGACATTTACTGACTAAAATCCACGGTGTTCCTTCAATAACCCTTTACGTACCGGGGTCACGGTAACGGGATGAGTCCCACGACCCCGGCAGGCTTCGGCCCTCTACGGGGGGGCCTCGTCATATTGCTAACGCTCTTTGAGGCGCGCGTGGAACACGACGCGCCGTCGACCCGGGCATGGTCCATGGTCGGACAGCGAGTTGCCCTTTACTCGCTGTCCGCATGCCCGCGCCTACGGTGGCCGGAGATCGTCGGCCGACGTCCGACGCCGTGGGCGTCTACCACTGCGGCTGGGCTGGAGGGAGGACGCCATCCTCTCCCTTGCGCGGCCCGCCTCCTCCTTCGGAAGCATGACTGACTTCGCAGAAGGAGGCGACCGCTTCCCACTCCCTCTCGCCCCGCAGCATGGCCTCGACCAATGCCGGGACTAGCAAGAGCTAGGGGCTTTATATATCGCGTTGTAGGTAGGAACTAGGAAGGCGAGGTTTATCAGTAGTGTACAAATAATGCGTATTGAGCGAGAATAAATACTGACTACTACTGTAATTTAATAAATATCTACATCATACTTACGATTATGTATGCTGAAGGCCAAATACCCAGGTATTTGGCGGCCTTCGGCGTACATAATCGTAATTAAATAGGGCCCAGGTCCTATTTAATAAAGCTGACAAACAAACAGAAAATTGTCATGACATATTGACATATTTGTAGAATTTTCAGACAATTCTAACGCTCCTGGCGTTACCCTCTATCGCGAAATCATATTATTTCGAAAGTAGAAAGTAATTTATTTATAACCATTATGCAAAACTAAAATACTTAAAAGCAAACTAGAACAAAGCATAAAAAAAATCATCCTTAGCGCTGTCGGCTGGTAACGTACCCAAGAGACTGGCGGCATTGCCTCTTGTTTGGAAATGGCCTTTGGCCAAAGAAATAGCCAGCCCTTGGGTCAATGGAAGCATCAACGAGCCTTTACAATATTTCTATAAAAAGCCTGTGAGCACACGGGCCCCACGGTCCGAGAGTTTGGACCCCAAACGGCTCCAAAATATCGTTACCACCGAGATTAATGTATTTACGTCGTTTGAGGTTTTCTGCAGCCGCAGCAGGAGCGCCAGCACAACACGATGGACTGGGAAAATGGGATGGCGCGAAAGTATCGACACAAGTTGCGTCCCACGCTAAAGGCCTACATATTTTCCAAGGAAACAATGACACGCCGTCTACAACTGCGAGGCCACTAGTCTAAGTAGCCTCTTCGCGTCGATTTCTTATGTCAAACAAAACTCGGAAAAAACCTGGCATTGGCCTTCTTATGCCTGGAAAAACTGAAAAGCATCGCAATTTAAAGTCTAGGTTCAACATTATAAAGTCTAGATTTGAACGTAGTTTTCCGATGCAAAGTAGATCATAGGTTTGCGGCTTTAAAAACGATGGAGTCGACTTGTCACGAAATGAAGTTTTAATAAATGAAAGTGCATCATAAGTGATCCACCTGCGCCTCAAAGAGCAGACAGCATCGTTGCCGGGGCTCAGCCATCGCCTGTTGGAATTGCGGGAATGTTCTAATGAGATACCGCGGCCCCGGACGTAGGGGCATCTGAATGAATAACACCCCATTTTTAATCAGTAAAGCCTGACACTGCCTTTTGCTCCACCCAGGGCGGAAGGAGGAGTCATTTGATGACTTTCCTCCGAAAGTTATGTAGAAGTTTTTAGTTTTTATCTACCTACAGATAAAAAATCATTTTATGGCATTTTTAGGTGCACGAGCTGCTCTGAAACTCTTATATTCCAATTCAACAGCAATCCGTTATGACAACAGGTTACTTTACGGTGTACGAAGAAGAATTTGGTATTAGGTACTCCAATAACCTTTAAGGTAGTGCGGTTTATCGTTAATATTTTCTATATAGCTAAGTATCGTCCTTATGAAACAGCCAAGTTAAATTGTACACGTTATCATAGAAACTCCACTGCATTTGCGGCGGAACTGGTGTGGTATGCACATGCGTGGGGATGCTGCCCGGACGGCCGGGTCTCATATTTATTTGATTGGCTGGCGAAATTAAATAGCCCGTTTATTGATTTATGGCCATCACTTCTGTTGTTGTTTATACCTAGACGGTTGGTTTGGGTTGGTTGGATATTCGAGACAGGCGATATGAGTATACAAATGATCGTGAAAATCTACTTTCAGTTACACATGCACACGACTGCCTGTTAATAACAAAGGGTACCAAGACATTGTATTAACAAGACATCATCATCTAGTAGAGTACAAGTGTTTTATTTGGAGCGACTGCATTGCCTAACTGACCTCCACAACTCAGTGGGAGGGTAACACGATAAAACCTTGACTAGACAGGTGTCACATTTTCTGGCATCTTACTACCTACTGTCAAAGACATACCAATGGAAGTCGGGACTAACGGCTTAAGATGCTTCCATGATTATCCACGGTCAGCTTTCGCCAATTGTAGCTTAAACTTGAATATCTAGCTATGAACTCATCTAATAACTCATCATGACGCAGTCCTCTTTACGAAGCATTAATTGTGATTAGAATAATTATATCATCGGCACATTCTATTCAGCTATTCAGTGAAAGTTTGTGAGGATGTACGAAAAAAGAATAAACAAATATCCATTTTTACAAACTTTTTCATTTATAATATTAGTAGGATTCATTACGTTAAAGTATCTTGTCGGGTTTGCTCAAGAGTTTTGGTAAGTTTATGATGGGTTTAATCAAGCTGGTACTAATCCCGTCTTCATTGTTTCGTCCCAAATACAATTGACTTCCTGTCTTAAATCGGTTCAGTTATTTACTTAACGAGAAGTTTAGGACCGTTTCGTGCTTTTTTGTCAATTCTAGTGTCACTTTGTTGACTTCACCCATTTAAGATTTCACGCTCGGTGTAGCGACAAGGCTAGGTAGAGCGAGGGGAGCTTTACAAACGGTTCGATTTGATAATAAATACATCCCGACGATTCGACACGAATGTCAGCCGCATCCTTCCTTGCCATTACGAGGTCAGCAGACCGCGAGCGCCGCCCTTTGTAACAAATGCATGGAGTCAGGGTAACAGCATGAGTAACTTTATCATAATAATACGAATGCTTGTGTACCTAGCAATAGCTGCCCAAGGATCTTTTAGTGGTAAGTTAACATAGGAACGATTGCACCATCTCATTTTTTCAATACTTCTACCGTAGATGTTCACATGAAAGTTTACCAACTGCAAACGTTTCTACTGCAGCACTACCGTCATAAAACTGTAAGGAGTTATGAGGGAATTTTATTGATGTTGGCTCTTTTCAACCGACGACAAAAAGAGGAGGTTATCAATTCGACGCGTATATATATATATATATATATATATTTAATGTATGATCACCGATTACTCGAAGACGGCTGAACCGATTTGGAAAATTCTTTTTTTGTTTGAAAGGGTATACTTCGAAATTGGGCCCATTTTCATAAAAGTCAGGATCTGATGATGGGAACCTGGAGAAATCGAGGGAACTCTTCAAATATTATAGGCACACCTATGACGTTTTGGGTATTTATTATAGTAACTTGTGCAGTTGCTCTCAAAAAGTACCATTTGAGGAATTGGAACTGATGATGAAGACCACAGATGGCCACCGAAACTACTCAATAATAAGTATTGCGATTCGATTACTTGAATATGGATGTTAAGCAGTTTATGTTCGTCACAATGCATATGGTGATGTAGAGCTGATGGTGAAGTACCAGGAGAACTCCTCAACAATTAACGGCCCAGCATTGGGAATAGCAATATTTTGTAAAAGGTGATAAGTAGTTGACATTTAGGCTCTTGTAACTAGGTAAATTAAAAATAGACCAACTAAAAAGAGTGAAATAAAAACTTTTTACCAAAAAATTAAACCGACTCCCAAAAAACACTGCAAAGTGAAAAATAACTTTAATTTCGGAAGTCGGTGCCAAAAACGAAAATACAAAACTAAAGACCGACCGACTACCGAAATAAGTTATTTTTCACTTTGCAGTGTTTTTTAACCGACTTCTGAAAAAGGAGGAGGTTCTCAATTCGGATGTTTGTTTGTTTTTTTTTTTTTTTTTTTTTTTTTTTTTTATGTTTGTTCGGGCATAGCTCCGTCGCTCGCCAACCGATTTGAAAAATTTTTTTTTTGTTGGATAGGGTATACTTTCCAAATGGTCCCATGAAAATTTTATCGACATCGAACAAGCCGTTTCTGAAAAATCAACAAACGTCTAAAAAAAATATTTACATTGATGATCTTTTCGGTTACTCTATATTGTGTTTTTTGTTCGCGCGTTTTTAGTTTTTTGTAGTTGATATTTTGGCTATTATAACTAGATTAATTACAAATTGACCCACTAAAAAGCGCGAAAATAAAAACTTTTTTGCAAAAAAATAAAACCGACTTCCATATCAAAACACTACAAAGCCAAAAATAATTTTAATTTCGGAAGGCGGTGTGAAAAAAAAGAAAATACAAAACCAATAACACCGACTACCGAAATTAAAATTATTTTTGGCTTTGTAGTGTTTTGATATGGAAGTCGGTTTTATTTTTTTGCAAAAAAGTTTTTATTGGGAGTCGGTTTAATTTTTTGGTAAAAAGTTTTTTTAGTGTACATTAATTAACACGACATTTGTTTTTTCTGCATTTTCTTTAGGTCCCGTTAGGCTCTTTTAGGTACTCCTATATAGCTAAAGCTTTGTTTTCCTAGGATAGCGGTGCCGTCATATAGCGGCCGTAATACAGCGGTGAATGACGTCACTAGAACGTTGTTTATGTAAACAAAATGGCGCGGTTTCCTAGAGAGCGGTAACTGACACCGTAACGTCAAAAATCGGTGACGTCATTTGCATGACGGTCGTCTTGTCGGTGACAGATGGTTTCGTGAACGTTTCATTGATAGCGATGAAGCAGACTGTGTTAAAACGGCCGTGGAACTTTCCACATGTCGTCACCGTAAACACGGCCGCCTTTTTGCGTCCGTAATATTACGGCCGCTATATGACGGCACCGCTTTCCTAGGAAACCAAAGCTTTACAGCTAATCTATATGATCGTCATCTGTTTAGCCTTTTCTCAACCATGTTGTTGTCGGCTTCCAGTCTAAACGGATTTAGCTGAGTACTCGTATTCGTGTTTTACATGGAGTGACTGCCTGTCTGACCTGCACAACGCAGTAGCGGGGTAACATGGATATCTCTTGGCTAGGCCAGTGTCAGATTTACTGGCTTCTGACTGCCAAAGATGTTCAAATGACAGCCGGGACAACGTTTTAATTTTTTTTCCGAGCCACAGGGTTATCACGCCGCCAACTTGCAACTATTCAACTTCCAATATGAAATCTAATTAAGCGTTTCATTTATTTGCTGTGTCTTCACTGTTAAAACTGAGTTCAATAAATCATCGCCACAGGCTGAGCACCGTCCGATCAATTTTCCCAAGTTTATGCACTTAATAACAGTGTAACTATTAACCGCTTAGTACGTAATTTAACCCAAGCTCGCCTAGGAGCTACGTTCGATACACCTCACTTTAAAAACTCTATGTCAAAACACTTAGCTTCCCTCACAAAAAAGTGTGAAATTATCTTAAGTGGCCAGTATCTAAGAAAGCCTTTTTTAGAGTCAGGCTAATATAACGGAACGTTCTAAGTAAAGATAGAAGTGTAGATAAGTTAATAAGATTATTATTATACCTCTAGTTGAGGTCGGAGACCGGCTCGTAAGGACGGAATGTTTCTGAAACCGTGTATAAAAAACGAGTGGTCCCCAGGGATCGGTCATTCCGCGGTCGGAGTGGGTACACGCATCTTCGTTCCGAAAATAACTGATTTTTTTTGTGTTAAGCCTCCTTTACTGTTCGTTCGACTTGAACCAGTAGTTTTGAGTCCAGTCTCGAAGGGTGAACGTTGGGCTTCTCTCGTCCAGTTAGCGCGTCTCAACAGTGCCATGTATCCGGATACAGTGGTAAGTTCAGTTCTTCCTTTCATCCATTTGCGATTTTTTTGGACCATTGTAATATTATAAAATTGTGCTAATTATTTTTAATATCAATAATTATTGAAGTGATTTCTGGTATTTTCATTACAAACTTCAAGTTCATTAATATATTATTTATTTGCGATATAAATAAGGTGTTCAACAAAAGCTTTCGTTAAATCAATATAAACATTTAACTTTGTGAGAAAAAAAGATAGGACTACGCTGCCGACACTGGCTGACAGTCATTCAATAGGTTTATCACTTTTTCATGTTTACATTATTCGTGCTTAATGATTGTCTATTGTTGAGTAAGATTTCAATTTATATGGCGGCAATAACAAGGCTGTATGGATAGTTGATGAGGGCAGCGAGAGTGGTGAGAGGTGCAAGTCATCCTACTGGCTCACTGACTTGCCTACAGTACTCGCTTGAATACGGCAACCGTTTGTTAACATCTCTGTTGTGACACCTATCCATTTATTGTAATCGAGATACCGACTTATTGATTTTAAATATTTTATAACTCTTTGTATACTTTCGTTAATCTATCACTTGTAATGTTGTCGTTTATTGTTGTATCATTTGTTATTTGTTTGCTTATTAAAATCCTATAAGCATTGTATTATTAAAATCTAAGTAGATCCTCGCTTCAGTAAATTTAAATAATGGTTAAAGCGAGAGAATAAATTATAGCTGTAGTAAATAAAACTGACGTTGATGTTCTAAACGCATTTCTTAGACGAAGCAATGAAAATAACTTAGACATTTATGACTTTGGGACTCGCAGGCACCATTTAACGATTTAACGATTATCTACGGACCGATACAAATCTCTTTATAATGTATCTAGCGAAACACGGGAATGCAGTATGCTCACACACTATAAAAAAATATAAACCTTCGTCCCCGACTGCACCTATTAAACCTTGAAACGGTTTAATGACTTCTCAACAATTAAGAGTCCGTCCTATCTCTGTCTAAAATCTAATTCCGAATGGGAGGATCGCAGTCGACAACCAATCTCCTTGTTTATTAAAAAAACTGTAATTAACGAATATATAATTGGGTAGTTACGATTTTATAACTAATGATCATTTATCTTAAACTTTAGTAGATGTGGATGCTTCTAATTAGCTTCAGGTTAAGTGGGGTAAACGTTTGTGTAATTTAATTTGAATTTGTTTGTCCGTCTTTAACCTTCTTTTGTTTCCTGAGCTTGCGATTTTATGTAAGTATAGGTAAATTTAATTGCTTTGCGAAATTTTGCTTTGCGCTTAGCTCGATTTATTGACGTTCAATTAATTATTATTGTACCTACTGTGTTTAGTGATAAAGTAAGGTATTGAATTCATCTTGAAGAAATCTCTTGAAATGATTCATTGTTCACTTTTAAATGATCTGGTCACAAAATCTCAACAGTTATTTATTATAGAGAGTTTTGAATTTTTGATTGTCTGTAATAGATGAAATCAAAAATATATTATATACTATAGGGGCTTCAAAAATTATTTCACTTATATAAGGCTAATTTTTCACGGAAGTTTGACAAGAGAACAGTCGCGGGTAGAAGCTAGTAATCTAATAAAGATTTATTACAATCCTTCGGTTGTTGCAATAATCCTGTGACATAGACCATTGTCTATGTCACTGGTTAATTCGCTGGCTCATGCTTAATTGTTTTCGCAAGACTTTCATCAGGATTCGATATGTTTTAACTGCTATAGAAGAACTCTTTAGATACGCGGCTTGTTATTTTTTATAATCTTTTATGTATTGGGATTAACCGCTGAGAATCTACCTACCGTTCCACTTTCAGCCGACTAAGTCTGACATTTTTCAACCGTCTAATATATATTGTATCATGTCCTTTTTTTTGTTGAGAAAGTGTGTAGTATTGTTATGTACTGCTGGCTTGTTCTCCTATCATTGTGCAGAACGAGTTATACTTTCATTCGCCCCTTATCTTATATGGATTGCGCTGATTATATTTTGTTTTTACATTTTCGGCTGTTACGTGACCACTTGATGTAACTGTAACTACTCATTTCGTCTTGTTTTTACGATGATTATGCTGCGAGTGTTGCGGTTTTTTTCCTGTCTAGTTAAGAAAGGCTGCTGATGTAAGTCCCTAGGTCAGACACTAGTGATTTTTCCCCTGGGAATTTCTCAGAAGCAGCCGTGTCTATAGCAAAATATACTCAGCCAATTTCATTAGAATTTTATCTACGTGTTTGTATATTACAAACGTGATTTCGAGTTCAATTAATTACGCATTGTCTAACTATATCAATTTTTTTCTTATAGATGCAGATTGTCCTAAGCTTGGCGTTGCTGGCGTCCTCGGAAGCTTTCTTCCTGAAATGGGGCTCCGACTCCTCGTAAGTTTGTAAACCTGTCATTTTACATTACTAGTTCATTTAAGGTGCGAATTTATTTCACGCGAATTTGTTTATTGTGTATTTCTTACCTTCTGCATTCAAATATCTCAGAATTTAGGTCAATTAATATTCTATACCTTTTAGTTTAGTAATCTTTGTGGTTAAAAGACATTTTTAGGGTTCTGTAGCCGAATGGCAAAGAACAGAACCCTTTAGTTTCGTCATGTCTGTCAGTCTGTCCGTCCGTATGTCACAGCCATTTTATTCCGAAACTATTAAGATTACGCTTACACTTTCTTATTTTAAGACAAAAAAAAATTGAACTGAAACTAAAATTATAATTTTTTTCTTCATCAAAACGTGTTTGGTATTTTTAGACAGGTCTATAAAAATGACATCGAGGTACCAAAACCACTTTTTCTCAAAGTTAATCGTTTAAAAGATATACGCTTCCAAAGTGGTAAAATCTGGGGGCACGGTAGTGTCCCTGCCAAGTCGAGCGCAAAGCAAACACTGCCGTACCATCCTTTTCTGGAACCATTTCGGCGTATTTTCAGGCCCCTATTTGGGGACCTCTGGATAGATTTAGAACGCTGAAATTATCGTTATCTAGTAAGCTACCAGCACACACTTAAACCACAAAATTTCATGATTGTAGCTTGTTTATTTCCTAAGTTCTGCAAAAGCAAAGTTGACTTCCCATAAACCTAGAGAGCTGAAATTTGGCATAGAGGTAGAGTTTAGTGCCTATATGAAGGGAAAACTATCAAAACTAGGATCATGGAAGATCTGGAGTACCTTATGACCTTGAGGAGAAACCGTAACAGACCAGCCAAACTATTGAAATTATCGACATGCTATGTTGACAAAATTTATTGAGCGTGGTTAGCCCCTTCTTTTGAAATTAAAAAATTGAAGGTCTGAAGTATCTGATGAAGAACCCTTACAGCTCAGCTGAACTATGGGAGATATGGAAATGCGCCTTAACAAAAGTTATTCAATGTGACGAGCCCCTTCTTATAAATGAATATGAAACTGGAGTCTGAAAAATTAAGAAACTAATCAAATAAAAAATAGCTTTCTACAAAAAGAAGTGAAATCCCACCAAAAACATCGTGTAAAAAATTAGCCAAGTCTCGCCTAAGCTACTTGTTTCTCTATAAAAAGAAAAATATGCTGTAGAGCTTAATAAAAACTTTAAATTAAAATTGTTTGAATGAGATCGAGTCAGCAGTTTTTGAGATATAGCATATTTTCTAAAACCGCAAATATAACTTTGTATTTCATACAAACACTATGGAAAACAAAGTTATTTGGTGTAGTTACTACCGAATCCTTCATGGGCGAGTCTCACTCGCACTTGGCTAATTTTTACTGTTCTTTATTTTGCTGTTTTAAAATCTAAACACGCGGCAAGTCCAGTCAAGTTAAAAAAATAAACTGGTAACGCAAAGTTAATACAGCGTAAACGTGGAAAATGAAAGTGATTTTAATAACATTTATTAATGATTAATAGTAATAATTTATTTACCACAAGTAATAATAATCCATCAATAACATAACTGTGAAATGAGAGCCAAGTTCAATATTTAATAATGCGTAATTTTCAATTTCGCCGACAAAAGAATCACAATCAAAGCCAAGTTCTGTGCTCTCTCTGGATGTAATTTCTCTCTGGATGTAATTCAAGCTCGAGATTTGACAAGTATATGTTTATAAGTCCAGTATAAACAGGAAACTAGTACATTAACTTACAAAAATAATATAGGATGTATGTAAAAATAGCCGAGTCGAATCTTGAATACCTACCTACTCTAAATACCCTATCTAATTGTAGGCCTTCGGCGTTGGATGAATCTCTTTAAGCGTTCGATAAAAGGCGCGCTGTTATAAGCCCTAATTACGAATAGCGGAGCAGTGTTTACACCACAATCTTAGCTATAATAAGCATCAAGATTTAACTGAAAGGACCTTAGCTAGAGGAGGAGCCATGAACATACACTACTGTCATTTGTCAATCTACCAACTTTGTTATTCACCCACTGAGTAAGAAAAACGCTTAACATAATAATTCGTAATAATTAAGTAATGTTAATAGCTATACTATTACCGGTTCAAAACAAATACCTGTGGCTGATACTTCTAGAAATAGTGTATTACATGTCACAAGTGACTTGCTCGTCACGTTTACACAACGTTACAGATAAAAAAGCACACGTTTCCTTGTTCGTGAAAATATATTTTATGTGCATTTTCATGACATAGACATACTTGAACTTTTTTACAGTTTTTGTGTTGTTACATTTTTTATTTCCTAAAGATTTGTCGTGTTTATGTGGAGTAGGTAAAAAATAAATACTTTTGCATTTCAACATTACTTAACCAGCCTATTAACATTCTTATTGCGGGGATACAGGCCTCCTCTCTATGAGTGGGAATGTCGCATGTTTTTATTTAATTATTGCTAGACTCGAGGTATTCCTCGAAGCGCTACCATTTTGAAGCGCTCCTTTTTTATTCCTCGGAGCGCTCCTTTTAGTAGCGCTCCCGATAACATGGTAAACTAAAAGGAACGCTCCGAGGAATAAAAAAGGAGCGCTTCATTAGGTGCGCTTCAAAATGGTAGCGCTTCGAGGAATACCTCCTAGACTCGCGTTTGACCACCATCTCACGTGATGGTAAGCGATGATGTGGTCGAAGGTGAAGCGCGCTTGCCAAAAAGTAACCTATTCACTCTTGACTTACAGTCTCTTAGGTTATAGCTATCAGGAAACACTGACTATGGCAGGGAAATCCACTCCTTAACTGTCCGCACAATGAAAGTATTCCCAAAACATTTTCGGATTTTAGTCCTAGGAAAGATGATTTCCTTACAATGTTAAGAAGACATCACAACTGGAGGATTGGTGATGATGAAAATTACAAATAAAGTTTCTGTGTGGGTTCAAACCCGCGTCCGACCCGTAAGTAGCGTTTAGAAGAAAAAGTCGTTAAATCACTGTTGTTGTAATTATTTTACGGTGTATTTAAATTGCACCAAATCAGGGTTTAGGGTCATTTTATAAAGTTGGTACGTGAGATAGGCCTCCGGGTACTTTTATCGACATTATGTTAATACCACTAGCCTAATATATCACACTTTTCTCAACTTTAGGATTAAACTGTTTAGCAACAGCAATATATGGTCCTTTATTGTTACAGAAGCCAGTCTTCGGCGCAGAAGACGTGGGTCCAGCCCTTACCTCCAAATATGTCTCCTGGCTACCGATACCAATACACATACACCCCGTATGAGCCCCGCAAGGTGTATCAGATTCAGCCCCCTCAATACCAGCAGCCTGAGATGGTCCAGCAGAACATGCAACCCATCCCAATCAGTGTCCCAGCGGGGGCCAGCCTTACCCCCGTATCTCTCCAGCATGTCCAACTCGTGCCCTGCATGTGTCCTGTCGCGCCCGAAGAGGCCGAGAAACTCCAGGAACAAGTTGGCCCAGGGCCCTACATGGCCCAAACGTACAGCCAGCCCGCCTACACCGTGCCACAACAAGTCTCGGGCGACAGCGCACAAAACACAAACAAACAGTAGAGTCACACTTAAAATTATACCACCAATGACTCCCCCCGACTTATGTATAATTTATTTCTAATTTATGTAGAGGGAAAGCCTCAATTTCTGATATTTATATCTAGAGTAAATAATTTAGCTTCTTGTGCGAGATTTTCTTTCAGAGAATCACGAAGACTGATAGATTTAGGACAACGTATGTTCAATCATTCTTAATAAACAATAAAACCATATTCTTGTGTTTCTTTTACTGTCTTATTCTCTTAAATGCTTAATTGAATTAACTAGACTGCATTTACTTATGAAAGAACTCATTAACTAACTCATTAAATCTAGCCACATAAGACGTCCACTACCCCTAACACAGTGATAGTATGGGGTAAGGACTAGGAGATCTTTTTCTGCACATCATGTTCAATCACTAGTCACCTTCCCGGAAAAAAGTTGTAAATGGGCATGAAGAGAAAAAGAAACCAGTGTTAGTATATGAAGCAGATCAACCGGACAAAATTACAGTATTTAGCATCAAACTTTGGTTAGGAATGGTTTCCGTAATGGAACCCTCTCGTATATCGCGTAACCATCCTCTGCTTAGCCTTTTCCCTAGTAATCATGTATGTCAGCCAGGTGTCAGATTTTTTGGCGTTTTCTTCAGGGGTAGTCAGAAGACTTAACAACTGTCAAAGATGTACAAATTACATCCGGAACCAACGTATTAACGTGCTATCTGAGGCATGGACGAATACCGAGTAAGTGGATGGGGGATAGTCCCCATTCACGGACCGTACTCGATCATAACCAAACCTAGTCATAAAAAAATACTATTTAACCATCGAGCGAGCGAAAAGGTATAGGTATAATTCGGATTCGAATTTACAATCAGTTAATCACTACTTAAACACGGCTTAAGCTTACTTTTTTTACGATTCATAATAATTCATAGTACTTTTTCATCAAATGCCTGCTATAGAAACTTATCTATGCTGTATTTGATGAACCTTATGTAGTTGTCAAACATTTTAGTGTCAAGTTAATGTCAGTTGAGAGCTTAAGATGCTAATGAAAACAAGTATGCTTTTAAATAATGATTATTATTATGATCTTAGCCTTTGTAGAATTATTTGGAAGTAGACTTTAAATTAGCTTTTAAATGAGAATATCCAGTGAAGTAGGCAGAGGAAGTAATAATGTTTTCATCAAAAAAACCTAAATCGCTAAGCAACGAGGATCTCCAAGGGCTTATTAACCAGCTTACTTCGGGCTACACGCCCATGTCTCTGGATACCAGTCACCACCAACATAAGGTGGCAGCTTTACAAAATTTACGTTTTATTTTAAAAAATACATGCAAGTTAGCTCTGCAGGCACGAGACTTCGAACCGCTACTCTTGTGCTCCTTGACTCTGGTGTACTACTTCGGAATGCGTGTTAAACTCAAATCCCTCAAAAGTTATGTGTGTGGTTTTTACTCAAGGCGGCTCTTTCATAGAGCAGAAGTAGCTTTTAAAACTACCCTGGACATGTTGCTACCTGAGTGCAGCGAAATTACTATTAAAATAACTCTC
The DNA here is from genome assembly GCA_943138885.2 of Tholera decimalis. NCBI lineage: Eukaryota > Metazoa > Arthropoda > Insecta > Lepidoptera > Noctuidae > Tholera > Tholera decimalis. The sequence continues at coordinate 25,420,797 of OW964548.2, forward strand.
AATTTTTTTACGGAAGTTTCGCTGTGGCCGTTTGAGAGTTTTGTTGAACAAATCCTGGACGTGTTGCTCTTCTTCGATAGAGGAGAGACTATTTTGTTCAACCTGATGCTGACAGACATGCACTATGTCCTGTTCACCGATATGAAGGAAGTCACGAGGCATCGCATGAGAGTATTTTACAATTTACTCTTGAGTCCACACTGGATTATTGACAATAACAAACTTTTACCATTTGTTACCCGTCTATTAGACTTTTTCGCTTACACTATATCAAAAGACGATGGCAGATTTTCCACATATAAATATTTAAGAAAAGGCTTTGAAGTGTGTCTCCTCCGTATCTTTGAGAGGGTAGGAAATGTGCATCGAATGTTGATCATAACAACAATGCTTAATTGGTTTTCGATGGTCAATTTGAATGAAGAGAAGGTTTTAGAGTTCTCCACTCTGTTAGACCACGCTGCAGATTTTTACGAAGTGCATGTGTACTCAGAGAGCTTTGGAGAAGGATTAATTGAGCATGTACTTATGAGCCTAGTAGGCTCCGCTATAGCTACAAACAGCCTCGTAGGGTGCAAGCTCTTGTTGAAATTCTTAGATCGACAAGACAACGCGCAATATCTTATGGTTCCTACGCTGTTCTACGAATTTTCTCAGGTTTGTTTTCTTTTATCTAAATGAATTGCTGGTGCTATTGTATTTTTACATTAAGTACTTTGAATTATCACTTCTTGTCCAGATTCGACTGAAATTAGGAGAATATAATATAAAAGATAAACTTTTTATACGACAACATCGAGAAAAGCTTAATTTATACCTGTTGAAAGCAGTTAAAATGCACGGTACGAACATTGTAAACCTGAAGACGATCTACGGTGTCGTGTGCTGCGTAGTGCTGGAAGTGCCGTGTGGGCTGACAGCCGCCGCCGCCGCCTGCCTCTCTATGGCTATCCAGGAACTAGCGCTAAACGGTGAGAATATTCCAGCACCGTGCAGATACTGGATGCACGCCGTAGTCGTGTCCATCATGTCACTAATCTGCTGGGTGCACAAAGCACCAGTTCTGTACACCTACGTGAACCATATCGTGTCCCGTCGCGCCAAAGAGGCTCCTCAGCTAAACCCACCCATGATGTACTTCTACAAAATCGGCAGGCATCATGTCACTTGGAATAAACCTACGCTTTTCTTTGAAGATTGGGAGTTGCGCTATGCCCTTTGGAAACATTTCCAAGACGGTCAGACGGTCGGTATAATTTACATTATTTTATGTATCCATATTCGGACAATATTTCCCTTTGTATGAACCGTTAATTTATTTGCAGACAGAAAAATTAAATAAAGATATTAGACTGAAAAATTAAATTAAGAGATAGATTCAGCAAAAAAAGTACCCACGCTGAATTTACGAAACTAAGCAAGGAAAGTGTTACATAAAGGTAGAAACTGTTTAGTACAATTAAAAGTATAGAACGAATTCTCTGTGTGCGATTAATGATCGGTTACGTTTCTTATTTGATTACTAGAGTATCTGAGGAAGTAATTTGCGTGCCCCGATCGAAGGTAATATGTATGAATTCTGTAGTTGCTGTTAGATTACTGTTTTTGGTTACTTCCGTGTTATTGCCATTGAATTTGTTACGTACTGCAAGTACAAAGTAGTACACTTACTATTTTATATCAAGCAATTGCGTAGATTTCACTCTCTTCGCAAACTATGCATTTAAACTAAATACGCCGTTTGTTTCCTTTTTATATATTCCTTATATTTTATAGTGATATTATATTATCAGCCGCAATTTGATTAATCGCTAATAAGGAAAATCCACAATTTATTGTAATTTTTAATTGTCCATAAATTTTATTTAGTTATTTGACCATAGTAATTAAAATAATCCACACAATAATTATTAAAAAGGCAAGGGAAAGGGGGTTAGCTATTACAGTCTCAGTTTTTAAAGGTATATTTGCTATTAATTTTGCTTAAGCTCATTTCTTTAAGTACTATGCAATTCACCTAAGAATAGGACCGACTTAGCACCATATTGTAACTTCATAGCGGTCAAATCAAACCAGTTGTGTAGAGCGACCAAAAGCAAGATATTATTAAAGAAAAATCCCAACATTAAGCGAAAAGTTATTAGTCCTCTTTCTTTATTTGCTAACCTTACTTTTCAAGTGACATTTAACAGATAGAGGTCATTGACGTTCCTATTCTTATTTGGATCGCATAGTATAGGTACAGTACACTACCATAGGATCGCTTCAGTTTTGTATATTGCCTGCATAGGTCTACGTTACATAGATACTTTTACTGTGCCTACATATACACTGTACGGAGTATTCACTTTCAACTTTATCGCGACATCTGAAGCTGGGCTTACGTTCCGAGTACACATGACAATGTAAGACATAATTTGCTCTTCACATCAGTTTCACTACACTGGTACTTAATGAGACGACACTGATCTTCTAAATAATGCTTGTATTGTACTGTAATTGTGACTCCAGACTCAACATGTTATCTTGTTATGACTTAGCTCCAACATCTTCAATAATGATGGATAATGACCATGTTTAGATACATCAACTTACTTACTGAGCCTTTTCTGCTTTTTCGTGGGAAAATAATCAAATTGATCCTCCAGATCTGAGTGGGGTTGAAGAGAACTACTCCTACTGACTAAAATCTACCCTTTTCCTTCAGTTACTCTTGAGTTCCGAGGCCGCGGTATCTCGGTAGAACATTACCGCAAACCCCGGCTGCAGGTAGGTAGGTAGGTAGGCTTACTGAGAATTTCAAGTTAAAACCGAAAAGAACAGAAAAAACTACCAACCTTTAAAAATAATAGTTGTTGTTGGAGAGAAGCACCGATAGTCTGAGTAACCATGATTTTAGACACTATTCTTATAAAATCAATTTTATGGTATTCGTCACCATAATTCGATAATTGCTTAGAAGCAGTTAGTTGCGACTTACGCAGCGTGAAACAGTTTTATGAAAGGTAAATCTCTCAGCCGGGGTCTTGTGCAATGGTTCAGTTTATTGGTTACTATTAGTAAACAAACTGACAGTAATGTGGTCAGCGTGGTTGAATCCAATTAATTCAACTCTTCGTATTTCCGCGATCATCAGCTGTGACGGTTTTATTAGGGCTAGTTTTATTAGGTTAGTTTAAAGTAGGATCAAGATTCGGTTTCATAAAACTGGTAATGTATTCAACAGTGCTCGCGACTTCGTCAGTGTGAAAGTAAATTTTAGGGTTTCGTAGCCGAATGGCAAAAACGGAACCCTTATAGATTCGTCACGTCTGTCTGTATGTCTGTCCGCGTATGACATAGCTCTTTTATTCCGAAACTATTTGTACACATGTGAAACTTGGTAGGTAGATGCATTCTGTGAACTACACACATCAAAAGTGTCTAGGGATCAACATATATTTTTGCAATAACTTTTCTCCTGATTGATATTAATTAAAATTTTCTTTAAGGATTCATCAAATAAAGTGTTTTCGTTTGTCACAGTAACGATAAACCAAGTCACCTTTGCATTAATAAAGAAATTTGCCATTTTCCTAATAAAGGGATTTTTGACATTTGAACCACTAACATTAAAGTTCGAAAAAAAGACTGAAATAACAGTTTTCTTTAAAATTTTATTGGGTAACTTAAACAATTAATAATCCGTGTTTCTACCGCGAACACTAACAACACAAGAAAATCGGTTTGGCATACTCAAAATGAGTTCATCCAAATCACGCTGTGGAATGGCCGCCCATGTTCGTTGCAACAACAAAAAACGGTCTTCTTGCGACTGGATACCCTCCATATTCGGCAGAGCTCTTCTCTGTAGCATATCCCATGCATGCTCAATCGGGTTCAAGTCTGGCGACTGAGCAGGCCAGAGCAGGACATTGATGTTAGCTGCGGCGAGAGTCTGTCTTACAACTCTTGCGGTGTGCGGTCGTGCATTATCATGCATTAACTGAAATAAGGGACCGATTTGCACTTGTAGAGGAACGATGACGTCAGATACAATCGTCTCAGCATAAATTTGAGCGTTGAGGTTGCCTCTGATCCAAATCAACTCAGTTCTTCCGCCGATCCAAATACCCGCCCATACCATGATGGTTCCACCACTATAAGGATGGACTTCCTGGCAGGATTTTAATCGCTGTTGGCGTCCAGGGGTTCTCCAGTGTCGTATACGTCTTGTATCCGGTCTCATACCAAAACGAGACTCATCAGAAAAGCACACGAAACGCCATTGTTCTTCTGCCCAATTTCTGTGTTCAAGAGCCCATTGATATCGAATCCTACGATTGTGCATTGCTATAGGTGGTACCCGTAACGGTCTTCGGGAATGAAGGTTCACTTCATGCAAGCGGTTTCTGACTGTTTGGTCGCTAATTAAGTTCCCTGAAGAGTGATGAAGCCTCACGGCTAACATCATGGCGGTTATTGTTGGAGCTCTTCGAGTTAAGATTTGAATGTATCGGTCTTGTCTCCGTGTGGTGCAGCGATACAGTCCTCCATGGCGCTCAGCCACGGTACCAGTGCTTCAGTAACGTGTCCAAAGTCGACTGATAACACTCTGACTTGTATTCAGAGCTAAAGCCACAGTACGTTGCCGGGAACCAGCTTCTATCATTCCCAAGGCTCTGAGCATTTCTTCCCTGCTTAAATGACGTCGCCGCTCCATAATAACGTTGGTTTTAATCAGTAGTAGGGAAACAGTAGCACTAATAATGTCTTCAATGCGTTGTATGTTTTTATAGGGAAAATATTGACAGCTGATTTTCATCTTTTACTCGAATTTGATTAACAGTTCCTGTTTCAAATTATGAAATGCACCAAAAAGGATCCATATAAATTTATAAAATCATAAATTTATTACAAAGCCACATCTCAATCTCAAGAAATCCGCATAAAAATGCTTGATCCCTAGACACTTTTGATGTGTGTATTTTCCGATTTTGATACAAAAAAATAGGGGGATAGGGGGGGGAGTGGCTCGACGGGGCTCATTGAACCTATACGTGAGTGTTGTTTAAAGACAGGTCTTTAAAAATGATATTGAGGTTTATAAAACCATTTTTTTAAAGTCATATGTTAAAAAAAATACTCTTCTAAACTGGTAAAATGTGTCTCTTCCTGTAACTTTTACAATAATAGAACAAAAAATATTGAAAAAATATATGCTATAGATGTTAATGACAACTTCCAACTGAAATTGGTTTAAACAAGATGAAGTCTGCAGTTTTTGAGATACAGCAAATTTTCTAGATAAGTCTTTATTTGCATTAAACATAGTATAAAGACCTATATCCTATGTTTATATATAGAAGACCTTTAGACTATCTTTATAATATATTAGCTGTATAAATAATATGTATCTATAAATTGCATGCAAAAAAAAAAAATGTCAAAGAAATGTCTCAGATTATGTTTTTGCTAATTACTATTAAAATCATATTCAAACTTATGTCTTAATACTAAAATAATCATTTACATCATCAAATTATGTCTCAATACTTAAAAAAAAATCATTATTATAATCAAATTTTGTCTTAATAATTAAAAAACAATAACATAAGCCAAAAATCATTAATACCATAAAAAGTATGTCCATTTATATAAATTTGTTTTAAATAAGTTAATATTATTCAGTAATTGTAATTCGTCTGGGATTTTAAAAAAAACCTCAAATATAACTTTGTATACAAAATTACAAACACTATGAAAAACAAAAATAATTTGCGTTGTTACTATGGAACCCTTCATAGGGAGTCTGACTCACACTTGGCCGATATTTTTATTGTTGATAGGGGTTTTTCCGCCATCTCACTTGATAGTAAACGATGATTTGGTCGAAGATGAAACAGTTCTCTCAAAAATTTTTGTGCGTATGGGATGTCCACCACGTAACGAGTTGATATTACTTACATGGTTTATCCCTCGTAAATCCAAATCCTGTGGAAATTCAGGGTAAAATAGGAGCCTTTATTCCTTTCAGTGATATATAAAAACCGGTTTAGGTGTTCCAATGATTAGCCCGGACAGACAAGATGTCAGGCGGATAAAAATTTCAAGAGTTTTTTGGTGTTTTAGTATTGTATAAATAAGTAATTGAATTCACAAACAGATACTTCAATTTTATTTATATGCAGCATAGATGCATCTATAGACTGCCTCTTTGGTCTAGTGGCTGCAACCACGACTGCTGAGCATGCAGTCTCAGGTTCGATAACCCGGGTCGGGCAAAAAGTGATATTGTATTTTTCTATAAGAAAAATTCAATAGCACTTTTCAAAGTAGTAGCCGAGTTTGGATGTTGGCGGTGTATTACCCACATGCCTCGGAAGAGTGCCACGAACAGTCCACTGCGGGCGGAGCGCAAGGGAGTGCCAGACTTCTACTGACTAAAAACCCACCCTGCTTTTTCAGTTGCCCTTGCGCCGTGGTATCTCGTTAGAACATTGTGCATCGTCGACAGATTAGAACCAAAACTCTACGAACTCGCATAAGGCGCGCCTGGATAAAGGATCTCAATTCGTACACAAGACGGTGGTCACGTTAGGATGTGCGAAAGCAAGTGAAAAGCCTAGATAATACAATGGAAACTGGTGATGGACGGCCGTGCCCCAATTAGCAAGGATCAAAGCTATATCATTAGGAAGTGGTATTGGGCCGGCGAGCCAAAACTAGTAAAAATCTTAGCTAAAACAGTAGGGAGTGATGATGATCCCATCTAAAATACTAAGAAGTGGATCTGTGGCGGTCTGATACCCGCAGGCGCGGGTACTACTACTTAGCCAAGTAATTTGTATAAAGATCCCTATAAACCAATCAGCACGTAGTATGTCTGGAGGGGGCGGATTTTTCTAGACTTTAGAGAGAGTCAGCAGCATGCGGTGCAGAGCTTCTGAAATGGGACGCTCGGTCGGAATACTCGTACAAAGTATTAATGTATGCCATATATAAGTATTGATAGGCGCATCGGCTTCATTGCTAGTTTGTGGTTAGACTCGGGCGCATCGTATCGCGGTGGGAAAGTGCAAATTTTCCGTAAGTCTTGTGCGCACGCGCCATTCAGCGAGTTATTTCACACGCGCATCTCTCCGCGACGTTTTTCCGACGTTTTTTTGCAAGAAGCGACACATGTTCGGCTGCTGTGCTTTTCACTACATTGTTATACAACAATAGATACGATTATGGATTGTAGAAGTGCGGTAAGTTTTTCTAGCTTCGATGAGAACGTTCGTCAATTTGCATGTTACTAATTAATTTGTACTGCAATATGTTAGCAACTTATTAGTCAACAGAAGATTTGTTTTGCGCTTACTCTAACGTTTTTTATTAATTAACAATGATTGATTATGTATAAAGTATACTAATTTGCAGCCAATGCTATAAGTATTTATTATTGCTCTGATGCCAGCCTCGAACCATGAAACACATGCGTAGCCACGGATGTGTAGAACAATTGATTGATTACCTAGTGTTTATATTTGTTGTGCGTGATTTTAAGTAATATTGTGAGTTGATTTTTTATCGTAAATTTATTCTTTTCATATTTTATTAGCTCATAATTGTTTTAACTGTAGAGCATTGCGTGATGTGGTGTCAGCCTAGAACTTACCGAATATAAGCGACATGTCGGAAATAAACGATTTCCACATTTTCTTTGTCGCTGCTTATCATCATATGACTTCCCGGCGTTGTTTATAAAACCTTAAAAAATAATTTGTAATGTTTTTGGTTATAAACTTCATGTAATGTAATGGCTGAAATTAACTGAGTTTTATTTTCTAAATATAGGCCAAACATTGAATAAAGTTGCGAACTTTCATATCAACGCTACTACAATAATCACGGGAATGTTCCTCGCGCATTAGTAACAGTATTTTCAAGTTGCCATTACCGTATACCATAAATAAATTATTGGCTTATACACATGCCCGATATTTTCTTGGTGTGTCTCCCGGACGTAGAATATTATCATAAGACTTTAAAGAGGCTAAATATATTTATTTATCTTAGAACATTTTGTTTCCAGGTCCTGCTTTGCCTAGCTGCGCTATTAATCATCCTTGTTGCGAATACAGAAGGGTAAGTTATATTAATTAACTTCCCTATATTTATCTTGTGCTCACTCATCACTGTGCTTCCAGCTAATGAGCGGAATTTTCTGTCGGAGACTCTCCATCTTGATATTTTCAACATGCGAATCTTTAAGTTAAGAGTGAATAGGTTACTACCTACAAGGTATACTACTAGGCAATGCGCTCCATTTTTAACTACATCAATGTAACCATACTACGAGATAAACACATGCGAAAAATTACTCTTTCCATAACATTGGCCCATGTTTAATTTATTTACTTACTAGCTGTGCCCGCAACTTCGTCCGCGCGGATAATGACTTTCGGCAGCATTTTTAATTTTGAAAAAAAAATCTCATACATACTTTGAATGTCGTATTTATTAATATCTAATTAAAACTCTAAAAAATAAGTTTCAAATGTTAAAAATGACGTAATTTCCATACAAACTTTCATCCCCTATTTCAACCCCTTATAGCCCCTTTTTCGCATTAAAAAGCAGCTCATGTCCTTTCTCAGGTTCTAGACTATGTCCGTACCAAATTTCATTAAAATCGGTTCAGTAGTTTAGGCGTGATTGCGTAACACACAGACAGACAGAGTTACATTCGCATTTATAATATTATATAATATGACTAGCTTCCGCCCGCAACTTCGTTCGCGTGGAAGGGGTTTCCCGCTTAAATCCTGATCCCGTAGGAATTTCGGGATAAAAACTATCCTATGTCCTTCCTAGGGTCCTAAACTATTCCCATGCCAAAGGGTTTAGCCGTCCTTCCATAGGCAAACTGCCCCCGATAGGAACCTATATCGTAACTTATGTTATATTGTAGAGGATACTAATAGTAGTTCATCAAGTAGATATTAGCTCTATATCTTAGTTAATTGAAGAGCTATTTGCATATTTTTAATATTTTTATTTTGGCTTGGCTCATGGAAATTTATATAAAATAAACTGTAAAGTGTACCATAAACACTGGAATTTGCTTTATTTTTCTAGCTTTTAAATCAACAGAGATATATCACTTTGAAAAAAAATCATCTACGAACACTTTTTTTCAAATAGCTCCTTAATTAACTAAGATATAGAGCTAATATCTACTCGATGAACTACTATTAGTACCCTCTACAATATAATATAGGTTACGATATACTCGTAGGTTCCTATCGGGGGCAGTTTGCCTATGGAAGGACGGCTAAACCCTTTCATGTAAATCGGTTCAGCGGTTTAGGCGTGATAAGGTAACACACAGACAGACAGAGTTACTTTCACATTTATAATATTAGTATGGATATTAGTAGTCCGGAGTTTGGAAGTTGGCGTTGTGATACCACCATGCCTCGAAAAATACGTTAAGTTAAGGTTTCGGCTGTCATTTGGATATCTTTGACAGTTGTTAAGGGTAGTTAGAAGCTAGAAAATCTGACACTGGTCTAGTCTTGGGGTATCTTGTTACCCAGTTACTGGGTTGTGGAGCTCAGATCGGCAGTCGTTCCAAGTAACAACACTAGTATTCAGTTGCATCCGAATAGACCGATGATGATGATCGGATAACATTAATGCATGATGCTATTAGGCAAATGCTTATAACTTGAAAAATTACAAGTAATTTGAGTAATTTAGTTTGATACATTTTGCATGACGGATGAACATGTATTTAATCGTTACAAAATGCAAAAAAAATAGGCTAGTAAGAATACTCCGCTACAGTTTTCAGAATCTTTTTATCTATACTAATATTATAAAGCGGAAAAGTTTGTTTGTTTGTTTGCTTGAACGCGCTAATCTTCGAAAGTTCTGGGTGGATTTGGATGCAATTTGGTATGGAAGTAGCTTGAGGAAGGTTATAGGCTACTTTTTACGCGACTGCAAAAAAGGGGAGTTATGTTTTTACCGTGATAGAATCTACGGGAGCGAAGCCCCGCGTGAGTACTAGTTACTGATAAAACGTGGTTATCAGGGAAGCCGTTTTAACGAATGACGGCTTGAAAGCCATCAGTTTGCTACTACGGAAACATCTCAGACGCACTAGAGTAGTGAGGCAGCCCTAAGAAAAAAATGTTAATATAGGTAGTCGATACACAGGGCATCTAAAGACCTTTAGTGTAGCTGCCCCACACACCCCGTGAACAGGCCCTGAAAATAAGCCTTAAATAGCATAGCCTTGAACTTGTTCGCACAGCTGCAAAATCAAACCTCAAACAAACATCTTACAGTCACGGCAAAATATTTTCAATATAATATATACCTACCTTTTCTGTCACCCTTTATGTTAGCAATCTGAGTAATTTTTCTTATGTTTGTGAATGCAGTTTTAAAACTTAGAGCCGACTCGACCTAAGAACAATTTCTTGTTGGTGAATAGCTTAGGCCTTCCACGCCTCATGGGAATATAAGTTTGCGCGCTTTGACAACGCTTTTCTCACTACTCAACTCTCCCAGCCCACCTTCTTATCTAATATCTCACTTTCAATTTCTATGTTCTTCACACAATAAGAATCTACGTTCATCCAATAATCTTCTCTTACTCTGTCCTTCTCATACTTCTGACTTTGTTCATTCTTCTTTTCATATCCAGTCCATTCTCCTCTGGAATGCGCTTCCTCTCGAGATCAGGACGGCTGACAATCGCTACGCATTTAAAAAGAAATTGCGGATCCACTTTCTTCACCAATAAGCAGAATTTCTATATTTAATTTCCATTTGCTTCTTAAATATATATGTATGTATATGTATTTATATAAGTATTTATTCATATATATTATTTATGTAGATTTCTATTTTATGATATTTCGATTTTATGATATTAGGTATTTTTGTTTTATCACTATTATTATAATAATTTTTCCAATATAATGTTCACGTACATATTGCACCTTCCACTCTATCTCTTCACCACCCATGGTTGACTGGTAGAGAATGCCTACGGCATTAAGTCCGCCTTTGTACCTATGTGCATAAAGTGTAAATAAATAAATAAATATACCATGCAGCCCGGATCTACAAATAATTCAGTGCTTCAAATAATTTGCAGTGGCCGCGAGTGCTGTGCGTCAGATTAGGTCAGAATCAATACACTAGTGGCTACAGAATTAATAACGATTCTGCGAACTAGCTCTGCCCGGGGATCGGCAGGTCTGGACAAAGCAAGTACATAACTACGTGGATAGGTTTTAACACATATGTAGAAGGAACGATGTATTTTCGTATGGCGGCTGCTGGTAATGGAAAACAGTGCACTGACATAAGGTTTATTAGTGTGTGTATTGAATCATTTTATACCCTTGAGTTTGCAGGTTCCATTTGAAACACATATTTTACAGATATATCATATTATAGATGCAGGTTGTGCCTAGTTTGGGGTCCATTGCTTAATATACATAGTAATTTTGTCGTAATAGTTTTGAATGTACCTACCTAGATAGTGATAGGAATAAGAAAGTCCTAGGTATGATAGATGAAATGTATGAATCGACTATTGAGATGACGTGATCTTGGCCAGGAGAAATATGTGGGAGAATTCATGCTGCCTCCAAAAGAATTTGGGTCAGAACTTTTTATTAGATTTCTTTCTATTTATATGTTTTCGGCGGTACTAATATGGAGTTTATTGAGTATTCAGTATCTAAAGGTGATTAAGGCGCGATTAATATAAAGCGCCGAAAAAGGGTGTTCAAAAGATTGACCACTCTTTTTCAGAAACAATAGCCAGCAGTCATATATTGTTTTATTTATCTCTAGATCCGGCCTATATTAATCTTAAGAACCTCGTGGTTTAATAATAAAAGTCGTAAGAATCGATGTTCAAGGTTTAGGTACGCTTGCGAAAGTTGTTCCGTGGTGGTGCCCATCTTAACACATCAAGATTTCACCGTATCATATTTGAAGACTACACGAATATTACCCTTGGGAAGACTGACGTCAAATTATTGGATTCTGACTATCCATAACCATTAGCAAAGATCTCCAAATGATAGCCAGAACCAATCGACGTACGGAATTGTCTCGTCAATTGACAGCTCGGTTGACGCAATGTTTGAGCAACAAGCTGCGTGTCGCGTATTCGATTCCTGCACCGGAACTATATGGCCTACAGACTTGTTCCGGATTTGGGGATTTTTGCGATTTCATAAATTGTTTTTTTTTTAATGCACCTACGATACAGGAAAAACTGGTAGTTTGAGACAACGTATAATATACAAAATTATAGAAATAATATTTTAACTTTTTTTTCTTAAATAAATATTTATGTATCCGGTCTCGATAATAAATCTTATGCTCTCTCAGTCTGTTTATGTAAACTTTCAGAACGAGATGTTGATGTAGATGTAATATGCATTTTACAGCATTTTATGATGGCTGGCTGTGAGAATCAGCTACACCTACATAATTATAGTATAGCTGCTTGTTATAGTAGGCAATATTTATCCAAATAAGTCTGTAAGAATATAGTTTTAGCTAGAGATTACAACATTGATATTTTGAAGAGAAGTAAACTATCAGTCAAATTCGAGTGAAACCACTCGGGTTGCGAGCCAAACTTGCATAGATAATGTTGCGCATAATTTTAACAAACGTCGTTGTACATCAGAAGTATTGGAGTTATCCGAACTATCCGATCATACGACACAATTGTTAAAGTGCCCAGCTAAAAATAAGGATGTACTTAACTATTACCGTAAAAGTACACGAGACTACCAGTCAAGTGAATGTAGAAAAATTCAAGACTTGTTTAAGTAGTCTATCCTTTTCAGATATCTACGAGATGAACGATCCTAATGCAGTCAACTGTTTTATTAAAACGTTCCAATTATTGTGCGAATCATGTTTCCCCAAAAAAATTATTACCATAAAGACTACTAAAAACCTACTTAGGTATCACGTGGAATAAAACTGTGTAGTGAAAACAAACGGAAGTTCCTGTGGCAATTTAGGTTAAAGCCAACTCAAGCTAATAGAGATAAATTCAAAAAATATTCAAAATTACTCAAAACAGTTATAAAGCTAACTCAGAAAGCACAAAATAATTACAATATCAAAACCCCTAAAATCAAGTCTAAGACTACGTGGCAAATAATTAATAAGAGTAAATACAATGCTTCGAAAAACACAATTTCTTGCATCAAATATGTTATATAAATATATTCCCAATACATTTAATAATTATTTTATAGATAAAATACAACCAACAAATAACGCGTGAATAAACTCAACGTCATTAATTCTTGGCAGAGCACAATCTATGTTTATGACTCCGTCTACGCGCTATGACATACTAAATATTATCATGAAGCTAAGCAGAGATCAGTAGTGATAGTGACAATTACACAAAGTTAATACACCACTGTTCTGTTCACGGCATTAACATTACATTACCATTATAACAGTAAGAATTTACATATATTATACTAGCGAAACAACATAAGTATTTAATTTTCTTGAAAATCACCATCTGCTTAGCCTTTTCCCAACTACCTGACCATGTTCAGGCTACTTCCAGTCTAACGGGATACAGCTGAGTACTAGTGTTTTACATGGAGCGACGGCCTCTCTGACCTCCACAACCACTGGGTTGTGGAGGTCAGAGAGGCAGTCGCTACAACAACAACCTACGACACCCTACGACAACCTACTGAGGTTGGTAACGTGATACTCCTTGGCTAGACCATAGAACAGATTTCTGTTCCGTGATCTAGACCAGTGTCAGGTTTACTGGCTGCTGACTACCCGTAACGACTGTCAAAGATGTCCAAATGACAGCCGTGACCAACGAGTTAATGCGCTTTCCGAGGCACACGTGCATCACACACACAAACGAGTTCTCCAAACCGTTGCTCAAACAGACGCACTTCTCCCAGTTTAAACCTACCTTGCGCTATCGAGGGCATCGAAAAATGCGACTTCTCAGCAGTGTTCGGCTGCGTTTCCACCAGAGATGTGCGATGGAAATGTGTCGTGCGAGGATGTCTAGCTGTGCTGTGAAAATGTGTGGGCGTTTCCACCAAAGCTGTGCGATGAAAATGTGCCTACGAGGATGTGTAGCGGAGCTGTAAAAATGCGCATTAATGTGTGGTACGAGGATACGCAAACCTCGCAACAATCCTTCTCAACACACATTCCTCGCAACACATCTCTCGCACACATCCCTCGCTTGTTTTGTATGCGCAAAAATCTAGCTCCGCTGAGCCGTTTCCACCAGAGCTGTGCTGACCGAGGCGAGGTAAATGAAGCGATTCTATTGGTTCTTTACAAACACATCCCTCGCTACGCATCCTCGCACATCTCTGGTGGAAACGCAGCCTTAATAATATAAGTGGACAATCTGTACGAAATAATTTCACCCATCCTAGTCATACCTACTAAGCCACTGTATTGTTGCGTGGGATGGTGCAGCCAAGACTATTATAATACAAGCGGAAAGAGCCCAAAAAGCAGTTATAAAAGTCCTCTTAAGCAAACCGTTCCGATATCCGACTAAAAATTATACTCGGATTTTAAGGTGTTTTTAGCTGTCTTGCGAACACACAAAACTATCCCACCTAATAGAAACCAAAGCCCTACGATTAGAAGAAGACCCAAACCAGTTTGCCCCCGAATTAACACCAACACTACTTTCGCGCGGTAATCTCTAGAAAATACTTTTACCACGTCATGAAACATTCAGACAGAGACCGTGCCGAAACGCGAGGAGAAATACATTCCAACAAAATCCAATGAACTATGTAACAGGAAACGTCACGTGTATTGGAGTAGGAAGCTCCCAAAATTACTGGCCTATGATGGAACAGCGCGCATTTCGAACCATATATAATCAGAAGCAGTATCGTTGTTACCTAAATTGCATGATACGCGGTTTGAAGAACAGCTGACATACGATGACAAATTGGCTTGTTACGGTAATAACTAAAGGAGGTTACAGATTTGCCTAACTACACGGCTATCTAGCGTTAAATTGGCCAAATAGTCGCCGACTGTAAATATGGATTTATTGTCTGCTTTCCCGCCCAATTGCCAACTAGTAGGTACTCATCTGAAGTAATAAGATACGTGTGTTAATCATACGAAATAACAAACATTTTGTTGGCGCAGCATTATCGTAACAAGGTATTCGCTTACCATAACCGCAAATGTAACGTACAGAATATTTCTCTACGTTATTATGTGGTTTCTAACAAAAGAAGTGCTGCCAGATCATTGATATATAACATGTGGGGTTTAAGAAAGACTGTCACTTGTGTAGGTATAACTGAAATGTCATTTTCGAAACCCTAACTTATGGCTCGCAAACGACCCGGCCCGGTCTCGCATGGTCATATTCTGCTAATTCACATAAAACCTTAATCAATTATAAACTAAAATCCTCCTCATAATACACTCTCTCCAAAATCTGTTCAGTATTTTTTCAGTATATCGCGAATAGTCGGATAGACATACACGGTCACGGAGGACGACGGTTTTATAATATGTAAGGTTACCTCTCCATTGGTAGTCATGTAGTAATACAATTTATACGATTTTGTAAAACTTGATATTTAGAAATGTTATTGGCGTAACTCGTTCGTTCATCTACATTTTGGAAAGTACAAAAAGGTTGGACTTTGTGTCCATCAAACGCTCTCCTTTACGATTTAGTTTAGTTCCAGTAGTGGGAACTATACCTATAAAGGTACAGTTCTTACTAGGTACTGGAACTGAAGCCTTTTCTCCGGAAGAGAGTTTAGGCCGTAATGCACCACACACACCCAGCGCAGGTTGGTGGAAATTATAAAAAAATAAAATAAAAATCATTTATTGCAGGCATCCAGGCCCATGTAAAAATGAATAAAATAAAATAAATATTCAATTCAATAATAATCATTCCATTTCAATAATGTCCAAATTATAATAAATTAAATTCGAATTAAATTAAAAACAAAAAAAATGTGATATCTATTAAATTAGCTAATTAGCAGAAATATTGACAGCCGTATACAAAGAAGTAATTAGCTTCATATATTTGCTCTGAATATGTCCCTTGCAAAATGCATAAAACATGTCTTTTGTATTCGCAGACGCAACAAAAAGGTGGTGATTCACGTGCCCTACAAGGTGAAGAAGATAAAGCACACGCATACAGTGTACAAGACGATTCACCACCACCACACTCACCGGGAGCCACACATGGACCACACCCTGGCAGCCACCGAGGAACACGAGCACTTCCACCACATGCACATCCACGATGAGCCACCAGCGGGACAGCACAGCCAGCCAGTCCCCGGTATCGGCATCCCGGAATTCCTGCCCGATGTCCCATTGGATGTCGGGCTTGCGATCCCCGATGTGCCCTCACACGAGATCACAGGTCTACCAACCCGTCATATCGTGCCTCTTTATCGAAGGAATTAGGTAAGTAAAAGACAGTTTTTGTTTGTTTTCAAGATATGAGTAGCGTCTGCCTAAAAGAGGGATCTTTGAATAGTGTTATTGTTCAGGTTGTTTTACTTCCTGCCTCTGATGATGGACAGTGGACTACAATCAGTCCAACATAAGTCCAACTCTACTCGGTCGGTAACAAAGTCGTTCTAACAGTGTCGGTATATTCTATAAACGACACAGTTTGCGCAGTGGTTGAGTGATTTTCTGCTGCGCTGTGTGTTGCAGGTTTGATTCCCACAAACCCGTAGGCCATACAAATGTTTGTTTGGCCTACTGATATTTTTCCGGGTCTAGGCGTTTGTAAACACATCCACGGTACAGGAGAAAGTTCAGGAGAAGGAAAAAAAATTTCTTAGTTTTAGTTCAACGGGAAGAGTCCCATCAATTTTGATTTCCTTGAGAGTGTCGAAATATGCGTTTTTTTTTGCCGTATAAACGACCGTAGTTTTACGTTAGTTGTAAAGGTTAATTTTTTCAGAGCTTCAAAATTGTATAGACCATATACCTACTTAGTGGTTTTAATTTTAACTCGATATCTCCACGTATCAAAATAAAGGGTCTTAACAGACAGAAAAATGAACATCAAAGTGATCCTATAAAGGTTCCGCTTTTTTTTTCTTTTGAGGTTCGCAACCCTAAAACCAAGCCCTGACCCACCATTACTCATGGACTGACCACCAGGCCTAGGATAATCTCTTTTCAGATGTTATATTCCGAGTTATTTAAAGATGCAGGCATGGAATAAAATCCATTAATCAGACTCAACCTCAGAAGTAGATTGATAGGTTTTGATAGTCCTAATATTTGAGCAGGTAAAACATTGTGAACTTAACACGGATGCGGCACGCCATACAAAACCTACAGAATATTAATAATGTATAATAATATAATAACTCACAATATCTTCTATTGAAGAGGATTCTTTTTTATAATTGCACATGATCTTGATGTATGTATTTACACTGATACAAAACTATTGTTAACTCGACTGAGAAGTGCACATTTTGCGAAATGTACATCATGCTAAATGCACATTTTGCGAAGTGCACAAACTGCGTCTAACCCACTTTTAACACAACATTTGGATGGCGTTATCGTTGCTATAGTGGTAGAGCCCATGACGGTCCTGAACCAACACTTTCCTCAAGGACGAGTCAAGAATGACTTCTTGCACCCGCAACTCTAAACTTGTTTACTTTAACGCACAAAATATTTTTACAATTAAAAGCCCTTTAAATTGCAGCCGTTTTGTATCAGTGTACATAACATAAAAACTGTAATTCTCAATAAAAATCCATGCAGATTTGTTATTAATTAGTAAATAAGTGGGGAAAATGTAGGGGAACCTAAATATTGTACAAATAAATATTATCTCTTTCAACGTTTCTGTAAATTAAAGACTGACTCAACTTTTTATCTAATAATTTATTAATATGTATAAGGGCTTAAAATACTTATTATTTGTTAAGATCTCTTTAATATTATAACCGTATACCTACTTTAGATTAATTAAAATATCTGACTAACGTAACTTTATAAAACACTTATTATGAAATCATAGGTGGTGAATGCCGAAACCGCCAGCCAGACATTGTCATTTATATCATTTAAATTAAAGAAGAAAGTTACGAAGGAACATAGCGTGTGCATAGCAATGTTGTAGTGAGACCTTAGTTGGATAGAGACATGCGCGTAGCATAATCGTAGCCCCATGAAGTTATACCGTAGCGCGGGCGTGTTTATAGTGGCGTGAGACATATCAAATCAATTCATTTATTCAAATTTTCTTACAACTAGATGTATACTTTCAGTCCTATGTACCCACGTAGAAGTATACGTAAAAGTATACGCAGTTAAAACGCCAAATGATTGTTATTATTCATAAAAAAAATAAAGAAAAATATGTCTCAAATGAGTAGGTTAAAAAGTATTATTGTTCTTAAATTGGCTTACCATCACGGATATTACTATTTTTACTTACTTTAGTTTTTAAATATTTGCTTACTTAATATTTACTTTAGTTTTATTGGTTCTAAAGTATAAACAGCGTCAATGTACCGTTACCTTTACACTAGAGTGGAATAAAGATATCCAGAAATTTTTATTTTACTTTCTATGGTTTTAATACTTCAGATTTGTAAAAAAATGCGTACATGGACGCCTGCTGAAGTTTTCTTAGCTAACAGAGTATCATTTGATTTTCTTGTATCTTCTACTATGTAATAGTAGCACAATAAACATTGTAACTGTATACGGGGTTACTGGCTAAGTCGGCCAAGATCCTTTAAGGGCATGTACTTTCCATTGTTTCTGACTGATTTGACTATGATCTAGATCGACTTAACCTGTAACCCTGTACCTATATTTGAATTTTTCTAGAATAAAAATCATATTATTTATTTATTTCTCTGAATTTTAGAGAAATATAAATTGATTGGATTAATTCTTGCAAAAATATAACTAACTTAAATACTTTAGCAATTGTTTCTAGATTCTTTGCTTAAGTAGATATTTAAATTTATAACTTAAGGTTGATTGTAATTATAATAAATATATATAGTTAACATTACTTCAACAGTTTTATTTCAACCTTGATGACATCTTGACACTTTGTTTCAACATCTGCTGAGCCTTTTTCCAACTAATTTTGTTGGGGTCCAGTCAAAGCGGATCCAGCTGAGTACTAGTGTTTTACACGGAACGACTGCCTGTCTTACCACCACTATGCACTAACTGGGTAAGATGATACTCCTTAGCAAGACTATTGCTAGATTTTCTGGCTTCTGATTACACGTACCGACAGTCAAAGATTAAAAAAAAAAAAAACAGAAAAAAAACCGTACAAATACCAGCCGGGACCAACGACTTAGGGTGCGTTTCCACCAGAGATGTGCGATGGAAATGTGTCGTGCGAGGATGTCTAGCTGTGCTGTGAAAATGTGTGGGCGTTTCCACCAAAGCTGTGCGATGAAAATGTGCCTACGAGGATGTGTAGCGGAGCTGTGAAAATGCGCATTAATGTGTGGTGCGAGGATGCGCAAACCTCATAACACGTCCTTCTCAACACACATTCCTCGCAACACATCTCTCGCCCACATTCCTCGCACACATCCCTCGCTTGTTTTGTATGCGCAAAAATCTAGCTCCGCTGAGCCGTTTCCACCAGAGCTGTGCTGACCGAGGCGAGGTGAATGAAGCGATTCTATTGGTTCTTTACAAACACATTCCTCGCTACGCATCCTCGCACATCTCTGGTGGAAACGCAGCCTTAACGTGCTTTCCGAGGCACGGTGTAATCTCGATATCGTCGCCTTAGAGTGAAAACCTCGGACCTACATTTTTGTCCAAATTTTTTTTTATTGTGTTGCCAGAAAGTAATCCTATCAACGCACATCCTGATCTCACTAACTAACCATGAAAGTAAGTGTGAGAACCTCGTAAACACTCGCATCGCGTCGCCAGTTTAGCGTAATCAGGCCATGGATTATGCATTTCTGAAATGTTCGATATTATGTATAACGATATTATCTATACTAATATTATAAAGAGGTAAAATTTGTAAGTTTGTATGTATGGGGGTATTCTCTGAAACTACCGAACCAATTTTGAAAATTCTTTCGCTTACATGTAGCTGCATTATCCCTGAGTGCTATAGGCTATAAATTATCTTTATATAATGCATATTAGCCGAGCTATTATAATTTTTGTCAAGCAAGTCGGGGACGGGATCCCGTAGAATATTTTCGACTTCTACGCGGACGAAGTCGCAGGCAGAAGCTAGTGTATAATATTTTTCATATTATACCTAATATCGAACAGTTCTGGATATAAAAACGGGTTAAATTTACATATAAATGTATAAAAAAAAACATAAAAGAAACCGTACAAAAATTTAATAGCACGCAGATTTTTCTTCCTCCTGAAAAGTTACTCCTTTTTACCCGACTGCAAAGGAAGGGTTATGTTTTTCGCGCGTATCTTGTATGTATGTATGTTTGTAATATTCTTTATTACCTCATATCTCCAGAACCGCTGAACGGATTCACATAATTGAGGTATCGTTAGATTCGTCTTAGCAGCCCAAGTGTTCTTAGATAGGTGACATTTGAAAAAAACAAACATGGCGGCTGTGCGAAGCCATTATACATAGTGAGAAAAAAATGTTTTGTTTCGATTACCACAATATGGGTATCAAATTAAAGGGTTTATCGCAGGATTTCAAAAAGGTATATCATATTTATCATTAGTTTAATACTAGCAAAAATAATACAAAGAGAAAGTTTAAAAATATGGACTTAGCGCTCTTTCAGTTTCTTAATCCGGTGGGGTGCAAATGTGACATGACCGGGAAAATTAAAAAAATGTTAATTAATATTTTAACTGAAAAGTTGAAAAAAAGAGTAATTTAAAAAATCAAAAAAAACCCGACTGCTCAACTGAAATACAAGAAACAAGCACATTTTTATTTTAAAAAGTGACAAGCAGGCGGACCCGTCAAATTAAAAAAAAAAATACTTTCAATTGGGTCCCGCCTGCTTGTCACTTTTTAAAATAAAAATGTGCTTGTTTCTTGTATTTCAGTTGAGCAGTCGGGTTTATTTAGATTTTTTAAATTAGTCTTTTTCACTTACGAGGTTTTCACTCTAAGGCGTCGATATGATTCCCATTTACGGGCCGACCCCGAGAAGCGTTGCTTAAACTAGGAAATTGAACAATTCAGCTTTAATTAATTAGCCACAAGCTCCTTCCTGGACACTTTATTTTGGTTTTGGCTTCAATTTTGATAGCCGTAACGACAGTCGAATATGTTAAATAACAGCCGAGATCAATAGATGAAAGTGGATATTGGGACAGAGAGGAATCTTGGTACGCAATATACGGTCAGTGATCCCAGGCCGACCATGGCAAGAGTAGCTAAATCTCGAAGACATACGGTAGTTTAAAGGTTGGCCACAAATCATTCGAGAACTTAGGTTTACTGCGATTGATTGAACAATTCAATCACTGCAGTTTACGCAAGTGAAGAAATTGACAATTAATCTAGCAATCAATTAATCCATACTAATATTATAAATGCGAAAGTAACTCTGTCTGTCTGTTTGTCTTTCTGTCTGTCTGTCTGTCTGTCTGTTACCTTTTCACGCCTTAACCACTGAACGGATTTACATAAAATTTGGCATGGGAATAGTTTAGGACCCTGGGAAGTACATATGATAGTTTTTATCCCGATATAAGGTTCCTCTTTTTTGTTGCTCTTTCACGCAAAAACTACTGAACGGATCTCAATGAAATTTGGTAAGGAGACAGATGACATCCTGATAAAACACTTAAGTTACTTTTTATCCCGGAATTCCCACGGGATCGGGATTTACGCGGGAAAAACCTCCCACGCGAACGAAGTCACTGGCAAAAGCTATCCATACTGCGATAGTAACTCTGTCTGTCTGTTACCTTTTTACGCCTAAACTGCTGAAATAATTTAGATGAAATTTGGCAAGAGAATAGTTTAGGACCCTGGGAAGGACACAGAATAGTGTTTATCCCTAATTTCCACGGGATAGGGATTTACCCGGGAAAACCCTTCCACGTGTATGAAGTCGCTGGTAAAAGCTCGTACCTATATGTATATTTAGGAATTTCGGAGCAGAATAGCAGACTTACGTAAGTACCTACTTATCTTATTTTTTCGAGAGCATCTCCATGAACATCTCCTATACATCTAAAATAAAATGGATGTGTCTGTCTGTGATTTCAAAATAACTTTTTTCTCGAGTGCCTAGTAAGCACTCGAAATTTAAAAAATATCCAATAAGACAGCCAGGCAAAAAATTTAAAATGTTTCATTGCGTAAATGTTTACACAATGACACTTTTTAAATTTTTTGTCCGGCTGTCTTTCTGTATATCCTGGATAATGTTTGGAACGTCTCAATAAGACTTTCACTGGATGAAAGAAGACGTTATAGGGTAACTTATACTACGTACTACGAGTACTACGTATTTAATCCTGGAATTCCTGTTGAATCGAGATTTACGTGAAAAAGTCCTCCTACTAAAATAGGTGGTTCGTTTTGATGCCAATGTATAAAATTTCTTAGCCATATTCAAGAACTAAGTATTAATAAATAGAAATTATTTATAAAACGTAAGCTATGTTAGAAAGATTTTTAGACAGTTACAGATTATATTGAGGGCAAGAAGGCTTGGGAATGAGCTGCTCCAGTGATATAAGGTACCTGACACAAATACGGCCCATGCTCAAATAAGGCCTGCAGTGCGGAAAAGTCGGTTAAAATATATTTACATCAAAAATACTTCTTATACGCATAGACGACAGCCCCATGACTTGGCAAACAGTGCATGAGAAGCCCGCTCGCGCTCACAGCGACAGTAGTGGCCGGTCATTGGGACGGACGGGCATTTTCATTGCGCGTTATTAATTTATCGTAATTTCTATCGAATTTTACTACATTATTCTTTGAAGTTTAGTTTCAAATAATGGATACAGATTACAATATAACTCATCAAAGAAGTAATAATGGCAATAAATTGTAATTTTTAGAATATGAGAATTAAATACTGCTTATAAAATTTATGAAGAATAATGTACTAAATAAAGCCTACTTTTAAAATAGGCCTTATTTCTGACCCTAGGCTTTGATAGGAATTCTGTTGAATTTTAACTTTATTATGTTTATTTACGAATTGATTATCTCAGTATGTCTCCACCAAGACAAAACCGGGCTACGCGGTCCGAAGAAAGCTTGAAAGCGGCAGTTAATGAGGTGTGGACAGTTGTTGGCTTACAAAGCTTCGGCGCAATATTGCGATCCGAGAACCATTAGAAATCATCTAAAAAGTGGTATTTTACATAAGACCTTAGAGAGAAACGCTATATTTACGAAGGAGCAAGAAAAAGATTTTGTCAGCCGTATAATAAAATTTGCTGTAATAGGATTAGATATTACGCTAAATATGAGACGAAGATTGCGTCGGCTTGACAAAACTAGACGCATTTGTCTGTCTTAATTGTCAGGAAAATTAATTTTATAGTTACCTCTACTAGTACTTACTTATTATTTGTAAGACTGATTAACATTCCTAGCCAATTATGCTACTTATTAAGTTAGACGGCCTTATTTAGTTTCCCTGTTTTATTAAGACCTGTTCAAAAATATATTTTTCATTATTTAATATTATTTTTGAGAAGATATGTTAATTTTCAAATTTTTTTGTTTGATATGTTTTTTTAATTATTATTCTTTATTTCTTGTTAATATGCGACTTCAAGTCTGACTAATAATTTGAGCATAATATTTATTAAAATAACTTAAAAAGTTGTTCAAGGATCTCAAGGAGATACTTTATAAAAGGCTCAGAAATATATATTTTTATATAATTAATACTCTAATAACAATATTACTGTAATTTAAGGATATAGGCTTTGTTCAATCACTATGTCTTAAAAAAGCCAAAGGCTAATGTTTTTATTTTTTAATTTTTTATTGTTGATAGGCTTGCCTTTGACCATAATCTCACCTGATCTTAAGCGATGATGTGGTCGAAGATAAAGCACGCTTGCCTAGAAGTAACCTATTCACTCTTGACTTAAAGACTCCCAGGTTATAACTATCAGGAAACACAGACTCCGGCAGGGAATTCCACTCCTTAGCCGTACGCACAATGAAAGTATTCCCAAAACGTTTCGTGTGTATGGGTGGGATGTCCACCATGTAACGAGGGCACATCACCGTTTGTCTTGTAGTCCGATGATGGAACGGGCTTGGCGGAATAAGACTGTGCGATTCCATCGCACACTCCCCGAAATGTAACCGATAGAAAACTGATAGGCTTGCAACACGTCGCCGATGTTCTAGGCTCTGGAGCCTTGTCTCGACCACTTTCTCGTTACCGATGAGCTTTTTGGCCCGTTTCTCTATAGACTCAAGTGCATCAAGCTGGTATTTGGCAGATCCGTCCCAGAGATGAGAGCAGTACTCCATACACGACCGAACTTGCGCTTGATAGAAGTTGAGCAGCAGGTCCGGTGTGAAGTACCGTCTCACCTTTGCTAGTATTCCCAACTTTTTGGCAGCCAATTGAGCCTTAGCCTCGATAAACGGACCAAAATTAACGGTGGATGTCAACGTAACCCCAAGAAGCTCGATGCGATCAGTTATCGGCACGGTTACACCACGGAAAGAAGGAGCCGGTTGAAATTGGCTCCTTTTTGCGGAGAAAAGACACGCCTGGTCTTGGCAGCATTAAACTTGACCAAGTTGGCGTCGCCCCACTCGGAGACAGCCTTCAAAGTCAAGTTCAAGCGCACCACGATTGCCTCTCGGAGAGACTGGACTTGTGACCCACTAGCACGCGCGCTGGATATATATCTCTCAGCAACAGTGCTGTCGTCTGCATACCCAAAGGTACCGGGCATTAGCAGATCGTTAATATGCAGCAAGAATAAAGTTGCTGAGAGAACTGAGCCCTGAGGGACTCCGGCATTAATAGCCAATTGGCCAGACGAGCAACCATCAATAACAACTCGAATAGACCGATCTCTCAGGAAGTCTTCTATCCAAATGCAAAGTTCAGTGGGTATACCGAAAGAAGGAAGTTTAGCAATAAGGCTATCGTGCCACACCCTATCGAAAGCCTTAGAGATATCGAGAGAAACAGCAAGTGTTTCCCCGTGCTTCTCAATGGCCTCACTCCAGATATGAATGGCATACGCTAGAAGATCCCCAGTTGGCCGGTTTTTGCGGAAGCCGTATTGTCGGTCACTGTGGATGTCGTTAGCTTCTAGGTATGCCAGGAGCTTACTATTGAGTACACGCTCCATACTCTTACAGAGTATGGACGTGACTGAAATAGGCCTGTAGTTGGCCGGATTTGCACGACTGCCATTCTTGGGCACGGGCTGCACGTTAGCTAGCTTCCAAGCTTTCGGCACTTTTCCAGTCTCAAGCGAAAGACAAAACAAAGCAAAAGACAAGCGTGTCAAAATTGGAGAAAGTTCAGGTGCACAAGTTCTTAGTAATATTGCCGGTATCCCGTCGGGGCCACTAGCTTTATTCACGTCGAGGTGAATTACCTCTTTTTAAGTGATTTTTTAAACAAAAAAAAAATCAATATATTTTCTTAATTACCTAAAATATATATGAACAATGCCTTGCTTTTATTTATTAACTTTTTCAAATAATTGTTTCAAATTAGGTAGGCTTTATTTGTATCACTTACCTTACGTCAGCATTTTTTATTTTTTTCATTTTGATTGTTGATTTATTTATTTTTTATTGATTAAAATATTCGCTTTGTTAAGTATTGTGTATACGTATTTATTTTGTTTTATATAATTATTTCATTATTGTTAATGTGAGGACTATGTAGGTTATTCTTTCTTCGTTGTTTTTACATTTACTATAATTTATTTAATTATGTCAAGCAGTTTGAGTACTTGTGTGGCCTACCCAAATGTTCTTACTTTGGTATTGTTCGTCAAATTGTTGGACAACTCCGCTCTTTGCGTGGTTATTTCCTCAAAAGAACACCACAGACATGCTTCTCACATAGGTTAGGTAGAATTAATAATCACTGGTTGACAAAATACAACTTTTGTTTTGCCACACCTAAAACAATTTTATTTTCAAAAAGAACTATGCATAGAGCTATATGTCTATCAGGTCTAGATTTTGAATAATCTGTTATCAAAGTCCTAGAATTTCATCATTTTTGCGTATTTCATGACTTTGTACGTTGTTCAATTAGAACAACTTTATCGAAGAAAATAATAATAAATATGTTATAAAGTATACGTCCTGTTCTGCACATTGAATCAACTCTCTACCATCTCCTATCACTAAAGTATAGATGTTTTGAATTATGATACTTTTTTCCCCACAATTCACCTTTACGAATTTCTATGGAAAAAGCTGTCACAATTTCAAACGTCTATATTTCAGGAAAGGAAAGCCATAGAAACTTGATTAAAAGTGCAATAAAGAGAGCAGGAATCATTCTTTACAACATATCTATTTTAAATTGTTTATATAAAATGGGTCACTTTGTACAAAGTCATGAAATATGCAAAAACTACTGAGTAGACCTTTAGTTTCTTGAAGGATTAAACACGCTATGCATAGTTCTTTACGAAATAATTATTGTTTTGGAAGATAAAAGAAATTGTCGATCAGTGTAATTATTCTTCAAGCAATTGAATAGCCATTCTTTTAAATTTTGTTTCTAATAATGAAAATGCAGTTCTATGTACTACATATCAAAGCTTATTGGTGATATCAGAACAGTCAAACTTGTAATAACATTATATTCCATGCAACATCTCAACCAATGGTCAATAACTACGATTAGTTACTAAAAGGAAATAGCCGGATAAAATTTGTTTAAGTTATTATGTTTTATTTTTTTAATGAGAGTGTCGTATACACGGAATAGATGAATAAGGTTGGAATGATAATGTGGGCGTGGCGAGCGCATCACATTTATGATACAAAAATCATAGCTAGACCGATTAATTCATTCACCGCGCTTAGTGCGCTTCGGAATATTTCGGAACACAGAGCTCTGTTTTAAAATGCCGTGTTGTGCAATTATAACCTGTAAAACAAAAAGTTAGACCGCAAGTATAGAGCGAGGAGGTATATCTTTCCATAGGTAAGTCGAAAATAACATTTAATTACAATTTTAGTTGTAAAAAACATAAAAATATTCTGATTACTATGAAATTCCGAACATCAACATTATTGCAACAAGTTACAAAAAATATATATAGCCCGATGTGTACTCGCTTAATCAACGCAATGACTAAGTCCGCTTACAATGTACTGCATGCGTTGCGTCCTCCACACTTCAACCATTGACGTTTCGTCCTTTGCCCTGATTGGCCATGATGCATGGCGCATGTTTATCGACAGTGAGTTACAATCAGTAGCAAGCTCTCGATTTAAGTGTGTGTAATTTATTTGTTTGTTTGTTTTTTTTTTCCGGTTCCGGTGTCGTAACGTAAACATCGCTCATCATCACTCATATTTATTAAATTCAATAACACTGCAAAAACAACTTATAGTACGAAAAGAAGACCGCAAGCAACAAAAGTGGACACCACTGAAGCATTTAATTAATAAATTACGGCGAAGCATCGACATAGTAAGCTGATTAAACCAGAACAATAAAACATTCGAGGTTAGAAAAAATACACAGCGAGCTGTCAGGTGAGACACCATTTTTATAAGTCATTGGATTGTCAGACTGACATACTCTGTCACTGTCAGAAGTAAAAGTGTTGCCAAAATTAAAAAAATAAAAAGTGTTACCAACTTGGGAAATCTCCCAAAAAGTATGGAGAATCAAATGGAAATGCTCCTCAGCAAAATAAAAGAACAAATGGCGATTCAGACAAAAGAAATAACAGATTCAGTAACAGATCGAGTCCTGGAAGTTCTGGATAAGAAATTGGCGGTAGTCGTCGAAGAAAATAAGAACTTGAAAACAAAAGTCGAATACCTGGAAAGGAAAATTATTTTTCTGGAAGATTCTAATAGAAAGAAGAACCTAATTTTCTTTGGAGTGAGCGAAACAAATGATACGAAAACGGAGATTGATAATATTAAAACCATAATAGAGAGAGAAACCAACGTAGATATTAAAACTTATGAAATAAACAATGCCTACAGATTAGGAGGAAAAGGGAAAGATATGCGCCCACTGCTAGTTAGCTTTACATCGGAGTGGAAAAGACATTTGATACTTAAAAGCAAAAGAAAAACTGATTCTAAGATCATCATTAAGGAAGATTTTTCAAAAGAAGTATTGGAGAAAAGGAAACAATTGGTACCCCAACTACTAAAAGAAAGAGAAAAAGGGAAAATTGCATATATCAAAAAAGACAAACTCATAATAAAAGACCCGATGGAAGATAAAAAAGTTAAAAGAAAAAGAGACCAAGCCGAATCTCCTGAGAGTTCTTCTAAACAACCAAGCGCATCAGCACATAAGAAATTAAACACAGCAAATATCCTGGACTACATATCCAGATCCAGGTCTAACTCACAATCGGAGACAAAAAACTAAAAAACATCGGCAACTGGAAATCAAACAAAGAAATAACTTTAAAAACAAAATATAAAAACTACTTTAATCCACCTCCCCCAAGCCGACTGGTCATCGAGGGGGAAAACGACCAAGACCCTCCAAGGATAGATAAAATAAAGATAAAGAAAATGAAAAAATGTGATATACACATAGCCACGCTTAATACACGATCGTTAAGAACCCCAGAAAAACTTATCGAACTAGAAACAGCAATTGAAGAAATCAAATGGGACATCATAGGATTAAGTGAAATGAGAAGATTAGGAGAAGGAATAGAAGACCACGGAAAATTTATTTTACATTATAAAGGAGAGACGCCAGGACAATACGGTGTAGGATTTTTGATAAAAAGAGAATACATTAACCAAATAGAAGAAATAAAAGGAATTTCCGAAAGAATTGCGATTCTTAATATAAGACTTCCACTACAGAAAGGCAAAGATGAACCTTGGTCCATTATTCAAGTCTACTCACCGACCGAATCTAATAGTAAAGAAGATACATCCAAAATAGACATTTTTTATCAAAACTTACAATGCGCTGTCGATACGGCACACAAAAATGTAATGATAATAGGGGACTTTAACGGACAAATTGGAGAATGCAATAGAGGTGAAGAATATGTAGTAGGTAGACATGGTTATGGAAACAGATCCAAAAATGGCGCAAGACTGGTTAATTTTTGCTTAGAAAACAAACTTAGTATATTAAACAGTTTCTACCAAAAGAAAAAGAATAAAAAATGGACGTGGACATCTCCAAATGGGGTGTATAAAAATGAGATAGACTACATTTTAGTCAATAATTTAAAAGCGTTTAAAAACCTATCAATAATACACAATTTGAACTTTCACTCGGACCACAAAATGATTCGTGCAACGCTAAGAGGATACACTATGAAGAAAAGTCGTAAGTTACAAAATAACTTGGTACCCCGTGTCAACATTAATAACAGCGAAGAGCTACTGAATAATCTCAAGAATGTACTCAAAAGCAAAAAAGGTAAAGAAAACGGAAAATCAACGCAGGGAAAATATGATAATTTTTTAAAAGTGCTCAAAACAGAAGCGAAAAAAGTATATACAAATAATAAATCAATATTATCTGCAGAAACAAAACAACTACTAAAGGAAAGGAAAGAACTTATACAAGGACTGAAAAATAAAGATAAACGTAAACAGATATCAGATATAAGTAAAAAAATCAATAAAAACATAAAGAAAGACAGAAAGCAATACAGGACAAACACTTTGAAATATCATATTAAGAAAACTGGAGGAGTAAAAAAAGCGTATAAAGAACTAGAGATAAAGAAAGATTGGATGCCAAATCTGAAAAATAGAAGGGGAAAATGCACTAGCAAAAGAAGTGATATATTAAACATCGCTACTAGATATTATACAGACCTTTACAAAAGTAAAAACTCAGACCATATTGTGATAGAAACTAACGAAACTTCGGAAGAAGAGCCCATACCACCCATTTTAAAAGTAGAGATAGAGAAAGCAATAAACTCACAGAAGCTAGAAAAAACACCAGGTGCCGATCAAATCATGAATGAGCTTTTAAAAATAACAATGCCAATAATTATATCCGAACTGACAAGTTTATTTAACGAAATATTAGAAACAGAGTATATACCAGAAGATTGGACTAAATCAATAATAATATTATTGCATAAAAAGGGAGACAAAGGGGATATTGGCAACTATAGGCCTATAAGTTTAATGTCCAATTTATATAAAATCTTTTCTAAAGTACTACTTCTACGGCTAACTAACACATTGGATGAACAGCAGCCGAAAGAACAAGCGGGATTCAGAAGTAACTTCTCGACCATAGACCATATCCACGTATTACGACAACTGTTGCAGAAATACAGCGAATACAATAAAATATATTATTTGGGCTTCGTAGACTTCAACAAAGCGTTCGACTCTCTAGAACATAATTATATATGGCAAGCACTAGAGCTACAAGGAATTCATCAAAAGTATATACGTATACTTAAAAACATTTACTGTAAATGTTCAGCTCAAATAAAACTGGAGACTACTGGCAAGGAATTTCCAATCGAAAGAGGAGTCCGCCAAGGTGATCCTATCTCGCCTAAGATATTCTCAGCTGTATTGGAGTTGATCTTTACAAAATTGGAATGGGATGATCTTGGACTTAACGTCGACGGAGAAAAATTAAGTCATTTGAGATTTGCTGACGATTTAATACTGTTCTCGCAAAGCCCTAAGATCCTCGAGAATATGCTGCAGCAACTATCGAACGAAAGTGCGAATGCAGGTCTCTCGATGAACCTCACGAAGACCAAGATAATGACCAATTCCCCACGAAAAGACGTTATAAGGGTTAACAATGAACCGTTAGAATATGTAAGTGAGTACATTTACTTAGGTCAACTAGTATCACCAACTGAGACAATGCAGAAAGAAATCGAAAGAAGAATAGTCAACACCTGGAAGAAATTTTGGTCACTAAGCGAAATAATGAAGAATAAAGAGATGCCAATGTCAGAAAAACGGAAAGTTTTTGATGTATGCATTTTGCCTTGCTTAATATACGGATGCCAAACATGGGCGCTAACAGAACAGCAACAACACAAAATTAAGGTGTGTCAGAATGGAATAGAGAGAAGCGTGTTGGGCATAAGAAGAAGAGACAAAGAACGATTAGAGAATATTAAAGAAAAAACAAAATTCAAAAAAGTAGAAAAAGTATGGAGACAATTAAAATGGCGTTGGACAGGACATATGTTGAGAGATAACAAAGAAAAGTGGACAAAAATAATTACGGAATGGTATCCTAGAGAGAACAAAAGAAACAGAGGGAGACAGTTCATGCGATGGGAGGACGATTTGAGGAAGGTAGCAGGTCCCGAGTGGATACGGGTAGCTAAACACAGGGACAAGTGGAAAGCCTTGGAGGAGGCCTTTGTCGAAAGACAAACTGGGAAGAGGAAGAGGAATTCAGATGCCGATGTATTAATTAGATAATTATTATAAGAGCAAGTATATAAAATTAATAGATATAAAATGTTTGCATGATAATTGTAAAATCCCAGAAAATAAAGGCTTATATTATATTATAATTTATTTGTGTGCGTAATTAGCATACGTAACGGGCCTCTTGCTTATAGTGGAGCTAAAAAGTAGGAGACAAGCGGCGACACGCGTTCTCGTACAAATCAGGAACTATTTCCTTTCTAACCTCTTTTGTCTGTTCTGTGGTCGTATATATCTGCACTGCATTGTGGTGAATTCAAAATAGTGTCTTTTTAAGGTTATCACCATGACTTGAAAATGACACCATTTCATTATAGTTACACGACATACTACAATCACATATCGGAAAGTTAATCAGACGTAAAAAGTGTTACAGAGCAGTGGTGGCTCAGTAGTCTCGGGCCTGACGGCCTGACTTACGAGTTGTAGATCGTGAGTTTGAACCCAGTCTGCTGCATTACTCTGGGTAATTTATACCATTACTTGCTCTCAAAACGGTCAAGAAAAACATCGTGAGGAAAACGGCATGTCCTATGACTAAAATGAAATTCACCAAACCGTACTGGGCCCAAGTGGTGGATTACGCTTCAATCTCTCTAATAAAGGGTAGGTTTTTACCCAGCAATGGGAATGCATGGGTTACCTTTTAAAAAAGCCGAAATTATTAAGTTTACGTAACCTCTGTAAGAGTCCTATCTGATAGACTTTACCAGGCATTACGTAAACTTATATATTCATATTAATAACTTTACAAATAGATAACATTTTCATGAAGAACTTGCTTTATTCAAATCCACTTTTCTCTTTGCAGCCTAATGCTAACGTTTTTGTTATATCACCATCCTCACATTGTTGTTAATGTTCAGATAACAAGTGAGAAACTTCATAGAAATGACTAGGAAATTCGGTAAGAAAAACTAAATAAAATATTATGTTCTTAAAGGAAACTCTGGTCAGTAAAAAAATCAATGCAATAAACGTATCAGGTCTCGCAAACAGTAAACAAAATTCGCTGTAGTTATGAAATCTCACCACAAGGGTAATTATTGTTAAATTAAAAATTAATCTGGATTACATTATTTTTTTAATATTATATTGTGATTATGAAACTTTTTATAGCTAGTGTTGCTAAACTACCGTAACTACACAAATGTCTCAGTATTGTCTATATTTTTTGACTCCTATATGAGTGAAAATGTTCTGAAAGATAATATTAAGAAAACAAATAATTTTGATTATATTTTGTACTGTTAATCTACGAGCATTTTTAGGGTTCCGTAGCCAAATGACAAAAAACGAAACCCTTATAGTTTCGACATGTCTGTTAGTCTGTCTGTCTGTCTGTCTGTCTGTCCGTCCGTCCGTCCGTATGTCACAGCCATTTTATTCCGAAACTGTTAGAACTGTACATGTGAAACTTGGTAAGTAGGTACATATATTCTGTGAACCACATTCAGATTTTATGAAAAAAAAAAATTATTAAAAATAAAGGGAGGCTACTGAAACTGAAAATATATTTTCTCATGAAACCTATGCGTGTGTGGTATCTATAGACAGGTCTTCAAAAATGACATTGAGGTTTCTAAAACCACTTTTTCATAAAGTTAATCGTTTAAAAGATATACGCTTCTAAAGTGGTAAAATGTGTGTCCCCCTCTAACTTCTATAATTATGGAGTGAAAAATCTAACAAAAATATATGCTATAGATCTTAATGTTATCTTTCAACCAAAATGGTTTGAACGAGATCGGGTCTGCAGTTTTTGAGATACAGCATATTTTCTAAAACCGCAAATATATCTTTGTAATTCATACAAACACTATGAAAAACAAAGTTATTTAGCGTAGTTGTAAAAATTGTAAATAAACTAGTTTTAAGAAATTTTTAAGTTTTTTTTTTGTAATAAATATATTAAATTATATTTATTATAGTTACTACGGAACCCTTCATGGGCGAGTCTGACTCGCTCTTGGCCAATTTTTTAAGAAATGTAGTGGGTAGTAGAGTACTGCCACCCGTCGAGTAGTCATAAGCAAATCCATGTTCTGGTCAGTTGATCGTTGAATTTTAGAAAATGTTGTATACATACTTATTTGATGATTTAATTAAACAAAAGAGGCTTCTTCTTCTTATTCGAGACGATGGTAAATCCTTGGTTTAAATATGTTGGGCCCAGTAGGTAGCCACGCTAGTGGTGACGTCAGTAGCCTTCATTAGGTCTTTAATGGTGCACGTATTTGGGCATTTTAGATACTCCAGCAGATGGGGCATGGTTTGAACACAAACTACAAAAGAGGCTGTCAACATATTCACTTTTTAATTTTAGTTTTATTTAATTGTTCAGAGAAAATTATCGTACCAAACACATGCTTTCCAAGTTTTGTCAGCGGAGTGGGGACCTGGTGACCTGTACTACAGGTATTGATATACCTACCATGGGCACCAGTCTCTAACAAATTTGTTAACATAACATTGGAGGAGGAAGCCAGCTTGTCAAAATCAGTGTTGTCGCTGGCCGAACCAAACCAACTGCTGCGTCCGGCCGTACCTACAAAATTGATTTACCTGTCCCGTCTGCATTATTCTACAAGGGCAGAGGACATTGTGAAATACATTTTGGCGAAATCCAATTTTTCCCTGAGAGTCGAACAGCTAGAGTCTCATCACGGAACTAATTTTAATTCTTTTGTGGTGAGAGCGCCGCGCCGGCCGAATATCTGTCGACTTTCTTGAAGGAGGAATTTTGGCCGAGAGGACACACGACGCCGATAACTCGTGTAATATAATTTCTATAAGTTTTGGTATATTAGTTTATTTGTAGTTATTTATTGTACGAATGCATTTTATTTGTATGGGCCAAGTTGTTGTATTGATTGTATTAGTGCTTATGTTTGTGTGTGGGGTGCAAGGTCGTAGGCAATATTAAAGCACTGTTTGGTTTTTGTGTTAAAGAGTTTATTAAGGGTTCTACAAGTTTAATGTTAAAAGTCTTAAAGTAAAATGTTATATGTTAATATTATAAATGCACTCGGTCCGTATGGACTCTGTTAATGCACTGAAGCGTAGCATTTTACGACGATTGTTACTAAGATACAATTGTTGGAAACTGTTGCGTTAGCAAGTGTTCGGATGCTTAGACCGAACAGTTGTTTGTACAGAAAAATAAATGTATTATACATATTAGGATATAGACACTTATATTCATTTTGCATTAAGAAACATACTTCTACAATTTCATTTCCGGTGCGAGCTAATAAAAAAGAACAGATATACTTAATGGTTATAGAGTTTAACAGTCTCCATTGAACTAGAACTTATATAAAGCAGCTATAAGATGTATTATGTCACAGATTTTTTAATAGAAAAGAAGTAGGTACCGGCTGGCACATTTAATTTGAAATAAGAAAAAATCTATTTCCATTTCGTTTCTATGAGATATTAGATCCAAGCTCCAGATTCCAATAATAAATAGTACTTAATATTTCCATGCTTTGGGCTTCTGGTAGACTTATTACTTTTTATATACATTCTTGAGCACAGTTCTATTCATCAAAACTTTTTAAAAATACGAGTACTTATATTAAAATAATACTGATTACCAAGTGCTCCATCCAAATTTTTTATAGAGAATTAAATTTATTATTTACCAATCCCGACTATAATATTATAAATGCGAATGTAGCTCTGTCTGTCTGTGTGTTACGCAATCATGCCTAAACTACTGAACCGATTTTAATGAAATTTGGTACGGACATAGTCTAGAGCCTGAGAAAGGACATAAGCTGTTTTTTAAGGCGAAAAAAAGGCAGAAAGGGGTTGAAATATGGGATGAAAGTTTGTATGGAAATTACGTCATTTTTAAAGCTTGAAACTTATTTCTTAGAC
This sequence comes from Tholera decimalis, assembly GCA_943138885.2. Lineage (NCBI taxonomy): Eukaryota > Metazoa > Arthropoda > Insecta > Lepidoptera > Noctuidae > Tholera > Tholera decimalis. The sequence continues at coordinate 25,456,327 of OW964548.2, forward strand.
TTTTGATTAGATATGCATAAATAAGACATTCAAATCATGTATGAGTTTTATTTTCAAAATAATTAGCCGAAAAAATTAAAAAAAATGCCTAAAAAAAGAATGCTGCCGATAGTCACGCGCGGACGTAGTCGCGGGCACAGCTAGTTAGTATATATAAATGCATAGTTTTTCTATATGTCAAGCCTTTTACATACAATTTATTACAAAAACGAGATCTTTCAAGGAATAGTTAACATTATGGAGTTTAGCTCCCTAATGTTAACTATTCCACAACCAGTATATTGATACTGATAAAAAAAGTTATTAAACAATTACAACTAATGCATAGTTTCAGTTATAAATAAAGTACAACTGTATATGTGCAGTATAACACACGTACTTACATTCCTCTGAAATACCGAGTAATCAGATAGAGCAAACAAAAAAGTTTAGTCAATAACACAAAATCAATAAATTCAATCGTAACGAGTGCTTACATTTTAATGGGCACACTCTAAGAGTTATTTATGATCACGATCTGGCCCTCACAAGTTTTATTTATTAGACGCCACCCCGCACTTATAGAAATAACTAATCGATGCATTCGACCTTACTCCCTGCATCTTCTTTTTTATTAAGTTCATTCAACGGAAGACTCAAACCTCACTTGAATGGAGAATAAATTTTATTATTACGCAATAGCTAAGCGTGCACATTCCATTAAACTGGGTTGTTCAGGAAAGTTCAACTGAAAGGTAACAGCTGACCAGTGAGCGCGTATTCGTAACTGTATTACAGCACCTTGCGGTCAGACAGACAGATAGAATGCAACGCTGGAACGATAGTGAAATAGTTATTACACACAGCGCACAAAAAAAAAACGCAGCGACCACCTCATTTCCGGGCGGAGAAAAGAACTCTGCTTCGATGGAAATTAGAGCGACAATTGTCCCGTCGCGCACGCCCAATACGTATCTTGGCATGCTTCGTCGACAGTGGCAATTGTGGTCTTTTTGTTGATATTACGGGTTTATTTAAGTGAAATTGGATAAATGGTCATCTCGCGATATTGCGCGACTCAATCCGCTGCGGCGTGCGACAGTGCGGTGCTGGCTCGTGTTGCTCGTCGCTCCACTGATCTAAAATAAAACTAAAAATCTGGAAGGAAAGAAAGTACTGGTTGTGATGTAAAGCAAGATGTGAACGTAGGTCCGTTGGTTGGTGTTATTACTTCAGCTGTACTGGTCACTGCGTGTTGTGGATTGTTGTCGTGCCTGTCGTGCTTCTTGTGCTCGTTTCTCGTTTTACTGTCATGGACCTGGCCAAGTACCTGACTGTGCTGGTGGTGCTGTGCCTCGAGGGTGGCGAGACCGGCGGCGGTGGAGGATCACACCAGTAAGGATGCTCATTTATCTGACTAATTTCTGAGACCTTTTTTTAAGCGTACACCTTTAACTTAGAAGCTGTTACTCTGTTCCTTATTTTAATGTACTTTTTAATATGAACATTTTATAATTATTAGTTTATTATAATTTAAAACCAAGATTAATAGCTATTCTTTATTGGGTCGGCTCCAATCTAATCAGACGCACCTGAGTAACAGTACCTAAATTATATAGAGCAACTTCCTATCTGACATTTATAAACCAGCTACTGTGTAACACATTCACCCTTGGTAAATAGGTGTTCGTATTTTCTGCGTTCTGACTACCAATAACAACGACCATATCTATAAATAATTTAAGCTATGCGATTGTCTATTCACTTTAAAATTAGGTTAATATGATATCATGCTCCAAGATAACCAATCATATTTAATATTATTTTACTGTTTTAATTACTTGCTTTGCACCAGCGATAATAATGGATTTGTACCAAAATAAATATTAGTATCTAATAAAAATTATATTAGATTAATTTGCGACAATTTTGTTTTAAAATTATTTAGTCAATCAGTCAATATTAATCATCTTTTTTCAGTGACCACGTTCGAATACACATTCCGGAGTTCATACATCACGATCACCATAAGAAAGTGATAACTATTCATCATCATCATCACAAGCCGAAAAAAGAGACTCATCATCATCATCACCACCACCACAAGCCTCAGATTCCGTATGGTCACCACTACCATCATCACCATAAGAAAGTTGCGACAAAGACTCTTACAGAGACGAAGGGAGCAAAGCATGGGCACCATCATGCAAATCACGGCCACCATGGGCATCACCGTCATCAGGGTCACCACGGCACCCACGGTCATCACGGAACCCACGGTCATGGTCACCACGGTCACCACCATGATACGCCAGTCGTACCAAGCTACAGTTATTCTCCGAACTCCTCGCCTTCCTACGAAGATGACTACTCGCCCTCATATTCCCCGTCAGTACCCGCATACGGCGGTGGATACGGAAGCTCTGCCTTCTCATCACCCCAGTCACCACGAGTGCATGGAGTCTCGCATACTGTCAAACAAGTTAAGGTGTTTGACTCCTTGCCTGGAGCGTTACCAAACAAAGGTGTCAGTGGCCATGGTTACGAAGTAACAGAAGGCGGTGAGGACGAAGAGGACGTGTTCACAACTGTCAACCAGCTGCAGAATAGATTTCCGGCCACATTTGGTTATGTTCGGAGCACTGCGCCGGAGGCCACAAATGATCCTTATTCCGAGCTAACTTCTCAAAGTGATCTCCCGACACACTTCGCTGCTGCTCCGGTACCAACTACAGCACTGTCTGGTGGTTTAGAGAGTTTCTCAACGGCCCAGAGTGACCCCTTCGTGTCGTCAGCCCCAACTCAAAGCATAGGCGTGTCTAGTGCTCAGCCGTCAGTTGACTACCCAGGGGTCTTCCAAGGAGACGGCTTCGATGGCGAACTGAACTCGTTCAGTGGTTCAGACGGTAAAGACGGATCGTTCATATCGAATGAAGAGAATTCCTTGTATGATGATACTCCAGTATCATTCACGAGAGAGGCAGGCATACAGCACACCAGCGATACCGGTAATGTAGAAACCCTTGTATATTAGGTTTGTAAGTAATTTAAATTAATGAAGTTCATCGGGTGACCTCTTCTCAGTATAAAGGGTTAAGTTATAAGCTACAAACCTTAAGCACAGTTACCTTCTGTTAAATTATGTTTACTCCCCAGTAGGTATCGCCGCTGTCCTTAATATTTTAGAAAACAAAAAGGAATTAGTTATAATAGCTAGCCATAGTTTTAAGGAATGTTTTCACTACATTGCATTGTTATTATTAGATAAGGCACTGTAACTATCTGCTTTGTTATTGAAAGGTCTTATGTCATCAAACTACTTATATTGTAATTTACTGCAGCCCAAATTGTAAACGACGTCAGTTGATTCGATGCGCCCTAGATCCGGAATTGCGCAACGTAGCAAAAAAAAAAAACGTTTTAAGTGTCAACGTAACTGTAACGGAATAATTTAACAAGAATAAAAATATCTTCACTTGAGTGTTGTGCAATCGTTGAGAGAACATTCAATAATTTTGTCCGACCCCGATTCAATTCCTAATATTTCTCTTATATTAAATGCCGTGTGCTTGGGATAAGATTTCCTACTAGGACAAGTCAATCTTCCGTCTAAGCTTTTGACCCATTTAGTAAGTATACTTTTAAACATACTTCCTAGCTATTTAACTGTAGCATTGTATGTTTTTAGAGCGAGGAAAAACTGTTCGTTGTATTTTGTTATTTTTATTGTTGATTTAGGTTATATTTTTATAAGTAACCTAGGTGGTAATCCACCTATAGTCCATAAAAATGTTGTTGTTATATTTTGTAACCCCTCCTAATTATACCAATGAACATTTAATTAAGTACCTTTTAAATACTTTTTCTTGTTATTGTTGTTGTTAATTTTATTTGTTGTTGTTACTAAAAATAAAGACCAATAAAGTCGTTTTGTATTCTTATTTTACGTCTGCGTGCATTTTAAAACATGAATAAACTAGTCTTTAGGATATACATCTGTTGTAATCTCCTCATTAATAAAGGATATAGACATATTAAGCATTGGTATTTAGTTAGGTGCAGCAATTTTTAGCGATCACATTTATTAGATGAAACTGTAATAATATTTGATTTATTAGGGACAAAAATCAGTTACATGTTAAGATTCATAAATCATCCTAAGATACAGGGAAACATATAACCCAGACTATGCTAACTATTACTAAAATTCATACCTGATCAAATGGTTTTTTTTTTTATATAAACAAAATAGTTGTTTTGTCTCGATATAGAGCTTCAGCGCGAGTGAAGGGTAAGCTAGGATGATTCAATCGCGTTTAGCTGTGGTTTTCAGAAACCTGACTCACGCATAACTTCAACTCCTGACCATCTAAGTGAAGGGACGTTCTAACTAGTGAACTGACGAAGCTTCGGGCTTCAACGGGCTTCCGAATAGGGGTAGATATTAAAATCTAGAACCAGAACTATAAAGTCTAGATTTCAACGACGCCATCTGATGCTGTCTAGAGACGACTTGTTACCAGAAATTTTTGGTTTCAATGCCAAAAATATGTATAAAATAAGTAAGAAGTACTTAAGTTATTTATACCAATGCCAACTTTGGTCATCAATGATCATACCTATTTAATACTATTTCTTACTTTTAATACTGCCGGCTTCTGTGTTCCGTGCCACCTAAGAGACCTTTCAGCCTTTAAAGCAAGAGTGAACAGGCATCTTTTGTGCTCGCTCGTCCCATCGTAGACCTCATCTATCGCTTACCATCAGGTGAGATCGATGTCAAGTGTAGCCCACATCCGGACTAAAAATAAAAAAAAAACTTAACAATACTTTACTCAAATAGTAGTAGATACTATCTATTTGTAATCAAAGTGGGATGACTAAATAAAATACGTATCCATTTATATCATCAACGTACATAAATAGAATCTCAGGTAGAACTTTTGATATTTTTGTGATCGTAGCGTCTCCACTTCTTGTCGGTGGCAACAATATTCACCTTGCACATGCGCGGAAGAGTCGGTAATGCTTCGGTTAGCTTCGGACCCTCATTATTTCGACTGATTTGAATAATATAGTTATTGGAATCATTGAGCCAGGTGGTCTAGACAGCAATTTATTGATGTATTCGCGCTCTTTAATGCAAATGAAACTACACTACAAGGTTGAGTTCAATATTAAGACGGAGATAGAATATCTTTGATGCAATTTATGGATGGAACATCTGTTGACACGTTTAGTATTTAGACTTGCGATCAACAGAGATAAAAGCAAGATGATGATCGTGGGCCGAGCTGAACTGAACCAACCCAATATCCATGTGATTGGCAACTGTGAGGTTGTTCAATCCTACGTGTACCTTGGATCGACGATAACGCACACTGGGGGTTGTGAGGACGAGAATCAAAGGAGATGCGCTATAAAAGAGTCTGGTGTAACCATAACATTACCAAAGCCACAAAATTACACCTGATGAGAAGTCATTGAGAAGTTTGGTTTTTCCAATATTTCTGTATGGTGCAGAAACTTGGACTGCAAATCTTGAAATGCGGTGCTGGCGGCGACTGTTGCGAATCCCTTGGACAGCATTTCGGACTAATGTGTCGATCCTGGAGGAGCTCCGAATCAAGGAGAGGTTATCGTCAACTGTGCAATTACGAATCCTCAAATACTTCGGACACATTATGCGTAATGAGCACTCATGGAACTACTTGTTGTTCAGGGGCAAGTGGAAAGCAAACGGTCACGCGGTCGGTCCCCTACGCGTTGGACAGATTTAATTAAAGTTGCAACAGAGACAACCTTAGTGCAAAGCTCCCGAGACGCTGAAGACCGCAGGAAGTGGAGGTGCATCGCAAGGGCTGCTTTATCTAGAGAAAAAGCATCATCGTCAACCACGAACATTCTGTCAAGAATGCACGACTAAGGCGGAGGAAATTTTCTTTCTTCGCGAATGCTTCCATGGTAGAAAAAGACACTAAAGCAACTAAACAAGCAAAAAGTTTAATAATTAGATGCCAAGAGGGGTGTAGGAATTGTTTGACTTCTAACCAGGTATGTAATGTATATGAAATTTTGGATCTGGATATGAATACGACTATAGGAATAATATTATACAGGTATGGTATGGAGCACCGTAACCGAAATTATCGGATATCTGAAATAAAAATCTATGCGTAATCGTATCGTATCGGTTGATTTCAGATAGAGACGGAATCTAAATGAGACATGTTATGACAGGTTTTTGTTTTTGCCCGGCCGTTGCGATACTAGCCGCGCGCGGGTCTTTTTAACCGATTTCAAAAAAAGGAGGTTCTCAATTCGTCTTGAACTTTTTTTTTATGTATGTTACCTCATAACTCGGAGACGGCTGAACCGATTAGAAAAATTATTTTTGCGTTTGAATGGGTATAATTTCTAGCTGGTTCCATTGTTATCATATTGAAATCAGGATCTGATGATGGGATCCTGGAGAAATCGAGGGAACTCTTCAATTATTATAGGCACACCTATAGTGTTTTGGGAATTTTTATAGTACCTTGAGCAGTTGCTTCCGAAAAGTACCATTTGGGGAAGTGAACTGATGTTGAAGACCACAGATGGCCACTGAAACTCCTCAATAATAAGTATTTTGTGGATTGCGTTTCGATTACTTGAGTACGGATGTTAAACACTTTATGCGTCACAATACATATGCTGATGTAGAGCTGATGGTCAAGTACCAGGAGAACTCCTCAAAAAATAAGGGCTATGCCTCGGGAAAAGCAACATTTTGTAAAAGGTGATAAGTTGTTGACATTATGGCTTTTGTAATTAGATAAATTACAAACCGCCCCACTAAAAAACGTGAAAATTTTTTTTTTTCAAGAAATTGAACCGACTTCCATATCAAAACACTACAAAGCCAAAAATAACTTTAATTTCGGAAGGCGATGTGAAAAAAAAAAGAAAAACCACCGACTTCCGAAATTAAAGTTATTTTTGGCTTTGTAGTGTTTTGATATGGAAGTCGGTTCTATTTTTTGCAAAAATTTTTTTTATAGTTTGTTATTTCTTCGTGCTTTCCGAAGCTCGAAGGAATCACGATATATTCTGATGGTCACATATGCACTGATCAACCTTGGCACGTATTCTTTAACCTTGAAGAACGACCCATCTGGCTGTTACTATTTAGCCCCGGGCTCTTCCGTGATTGATGAGAACCATGCCTTTATTATTATTAACGCTTATTTAAAATGAGGCAAAAAACCCTTAAAGTACTAACTAAAATAAATGACATTGATTGATACTTACGAGTACTATAAGAGAATACATCTACCGCTGTCGATGACTTTTCTCACGATGCATAGAATGGAAGACGTTTGGAGAGATTTTCCACAAAAACTGCTAGGACAATTTACATTTCAATCGAAAGATTCTTTTGTAGGTAATATTATTTATTTATTTATTTATTGGCCTATCTACAATTGTTACACTGATTATTCTTATATTTCATGCAATATGTTACAAACATAGTGTACAATATGACGCGATAGACACAGCATGCAAAAACAAAATTATAACATCAATATAATACTAGGTAGTGCAGAAATAACGCTAAGAACAACTAGTTTATACAGTCGACATAGAAAAAAAAAACAGTACGGTAGATTATTTTTGATGGACTTGGTGCTTGATTTTTTTAAGTGTTGTGGAAAAAATGTCAATTGATTCATCGCAATTATTAAGAAGCCTGCAAATTCTGGGGATAGGGGAATTGGATCCTAAATTATAAAGAAACGTACATAAGATCTAATACTAAGGGTATCAAATAGTAGCTATTCCTCAGGAACTTTGCATGTTTGTAATATTTAAAAAAAAAACATTTATAAAATCATTCATATCGCTTCAATAATCCTGCTTTATGCCATCGGCTGATAATGTGTCCAATAGACTGGCGTATTACCACGATATATGGCAATGCTAGCTTCCGGGCAAAGTAAAAGCCGGGCTAGCTTTTATTTAGGAAACCGAAAGTGTCAACAAACTTTAACAACATATAACATTATCAAAATTACAATTTTCTCTAGAGTAGAGAGAATTGTTTAGTGTTTAATAATTTCCTATTAAATAAGAATGTCAAAAGTGATTAATTAATGCATTTGCTCTGAAATAACTAATTTTGTATTTCTCTTACAAATACGCACTGGATGCTTAATTATTAAAATTGGTTACTGAGCATTATTTATTGCAGCATTATTGTCATCGCATACATAACCTTGATCAGGTTGGCCCGGGAGTGTGTGGACTACTGCTGGGTGATTAAACATAACCCCGCATGGGTTATGTTGGTATTCTCAGCAAGAAGTGACTAAGATGAAAACCGTGTGTTGTTAACCTTAGTCTGATAGACCCTTCCGTTTACCCTATGGCGACGGATATCAATAAAAATTGGTACCTACACGCAGAGAAAATGCACAGCTGTGGATAGTGGTGAACTGGTGGTATCTGGTACATAAGACAGAAATAATGCACTTATGAACATTCTTTATGGACATTTTTTTGTCGACACATCCAAGCTAACGTCCAAGTCACATAAAATCTAAGTATATTAATAATGAAATCGCTATAAAGAACCTTAGACTCCGCTTGGCTTTGCTTAGAGATTTCATTACTTTTTATACAGAAACAAGTAGCTCCATCGAGACTTGGTTAGTTTTTTACAAGATGTTTTTGGTGGGATTTCACTTCTTTTTTCAGAAACCTATTTTTTACTTGATTAGTTTCTTAGTTATAAAGGGCTAACCATACTTAGCAAATTTTGTGAACACAGCATGTCAATAACTTTAATAGTTTGGCTGGTCTGTTACGATTTCTCCTCAGGGTCATTAGGTACTCAACATCTTCCATGATCTTAGTTTTGATAGTTTTCCCTTTATAGGGGCAATAAACCCTACCTCTGTGCTAAATTTCGCTCTCTAGGTTTATGGGAAGTATTACTTCTATTTTGAATTGATTTTTTTTTTGAAATTTGCTTTTGCATAACTTGGGAAATAAATAAGTAAGTAAAGTTAGTAAAGTAAGTAAAGTAAGTAAAGTAAGTAAAGTAAGTAAAGTAAGTAAAGTAAGTAAAGTAAGTAAAGTAAGTAAAGTAAGTAAAGTAAGTAAAGTAAGTAAAGTAAGTAAAGTAAGTAAAGTAAGTAAAGTAAGTAAAGTAAAGTAAAGTAATGGTGCATAAAAATACGCCGAAATGGTTCCAGAAAAAGATGGTACGACAGAGTTTGCTTCGCGCTCGATTCGGCGCGGCGGCGCGCGGCGGGCGCACTGCCGTGTCCCCAGGACTAAGCTGACATTCGTTGCACAAGCAAATTACATACTGGAATACTCTTGAACCTTTTAAATACGTCAACCAATACTGCTGAGCGCTCGCGCCTGTTGGCTGTGGGTGAATGGGAGTCGGGCCTTTGGCTACAAGCATTACCTTCTCTAAATATAGGTACTACGTAAAGTGATAACACCTTCCGGATCTACATGTCTTCGTCTGGGTGCTCCCAGCGGTGCTCCACATCGCTGTCAATGCGGTGCGACAGTCGACCGCCTCGTCATCATGGCCTTTCCTGCAGCAGAAGCTCTGGTCGGATAGCACGGCATGCCAGCATAAATGACATCATCCGTCGGGCTCTTGTCACCGCTGGAGTACCATCTGTTTTAGAACCCAACGGCTTGGCACGGGACGATGGGAAGAGACCAGACGGGATGACTATAATGCCTTGGAAGTTGGGTTTGGTGTGGGATGCTACTTGTGTTGACACCCTTGCGCCATCCCATCTTCTTAGTACAGCGGGCTGTGCTGGGGCGGCTGCTGCAGGTGCAGAAAATCTCAAACAGCGCAAATACAACAACCTAATTGGGTACTATATGTTTGAGCCGTTTGGGGTTGAAACGTTAGGACGCAAACGTTTAGTCGACTCCACAAGTGACCAGAGGGCTGGTCTTTTCTTTGGACAGAGAATCAGCATTGCCATTCAACGTGGCAATGCGGCCACTTCTGTTCTGGGCACTTTTCCCATTGATAGCGATGTTGACGAATTTTTTGATGCCCTATAATTCCTTTTTATTTTTGCTCGTATATACTTTATTTGAATTAATCAATAAGGTTTTAATAAAGTTATGAATTAATTTATAATAAGCGGTCATTCAAATTACTACAAAAAAAAAAACATAACAAAAAAAATTTGTATCACAGGCTAACGAGATACCACGGCCCTGGAACCTAAGTGTATTTCAAGGAACTGAGTGGGTTTTTAGTCAGTAGACGTCTGACAGATGATTTTCCCACAGAAAAAATACTATATAATATACCACGAAATACTACATATGATTAGTACAAACAGTAGCATTGGCCAAATCCTTTAAATACCTATTAATTGCGCGACGGAGGGACTGCAAAAAAATAATTTAAAAAAATCTTGTTGGTATACGGCTGAATGGTAGTCTACTAAAACATCCTACTGATTTATGTTTTGTTATTTATTTACTTGCCTCGGTAAAAATGCTTTTGACATATCACAATACCAACCAACTAGTTAATTTTCAGTGGCTTCATACAACTCACATTCTCAGACGTGTGTATTAAGAGAATCCATTTTTAAGCTCATCGTAATGAAAGTACACCGTAATCTAATGCAATTTGTTGCGTAACCTAGAATGTATCTTAATGAGCAAATAAAAAAAAAATCATCATGCATTCTAATGCATGCAACTTCCGCGTTTTGCCTCAGGCAAGAGAACGCAAACAATACATAGACGACCGCATTTAAGGTTCCGGAACAAATTAGATGTAGGAAACAAAAAGATCAAGTTTTTTATAGTTACGTTTGAGCATCCAGATGCAGAAAATCACAAAACGAACAAATATGTGCTATGTTAGAAAGTCTACACCATCAAGTCCTTACCTCTGGTTGTTTTTTTTTTGCAGCGAATACCAACAGCGACTCGGCTTATTTGGTTTTGTCTTATTTCATACTTTTGCTCTATGTAGTAAGATATTAATTTTTAAGATATTAATTAATGTATAACAGAAATACACGCAACCAACTGTAAACAAGGAAGCGTCTCAGAGATATGCGAGGAAAGGAAAGGGGAAGCAATAATACACGTTTGGAATTGGTAATATTTTTAAATTAACAATGGATATAATATTATTAACAACGTCCCGTTCGAACCGGGATAAATTTCACAACAGCGGTTAATTACAACTAGAACTTAACGCTAACAGACAATCATACGGACAGACGGACTACACGGCTACAGTCAAACTGTAAGCTCCATACAAAACATTCAAGTCAAACCATCACAACGTTGTGAATATAATGAGGCTACAAGTATCCACTGAACCCCTAAACTTATATAGAGTACATATTTGAGGTTGTTCTTTCGACAATCACGAGTATTTGTAAAAATTTGTACTAATAAGTCAATGCCGTTGTCGAATTGCAGAACACGAATCAATCGCTTCGTGTTATCAATAAACTGTTTTTCACTACTCATACCATGTTACCATAATGTTAATGCTATATGTACAGAATTATTTGTGTGTTGGTGTTTAGTATCCTCCATGGCCTGAGTCTCCTCCGTACGACTCTTCTCCACCTGAGAGAGCGTAGCCTGAGTGGTCCCCACCCTCAAAGCTAACAGGAGATTCTCCGTAGCTATCGTGAGACTCCTCAGCTGCACCCCAACCGTGTCCTGAAACATGAACAAACATTTGTATCACTTAGGTGAAAGATAACGCATCAACATTATGCCAACTCATTATAAAAACATTAGCGATAGAGGTCTCATTGTTTGTAATGCCTTTGTTTGTCTTACGTTAATCGTGGGTACTGTCTGTGTTTTACAAAGTGTTTTCTTTTCTATCTTATTTTACAATCTAACTTTTTCAGTCCCACTACAACAAAATTGTACCGAGAAAGATTTTGAAAACTTATTTAAGCGTTAAGTCCACAGTCACTTATCGACCTTGAAGAGATTGAAAACATGATTAAGTAACAGAGCTTTAGAAATGATGATTTTGTTCATCATTTCATTAACAATGTGTCAACTTATTTGTACTAGAACCGATAGAGTGGTTCTTACCTCCTCCAAAATGCGGCGCCGGTTTTGGTTCTCCGTAAGTGTATCCCAGGACCTCGTAGTGGTCGTCGCCTCCGCCGCCGCCGTCTTTGTGGTGGATGTGTTTGACGATGGTGTGCTTGTGGTGGTGATGCTTCACGAACAAGGGCACGTGGATGATGACTTTCTTGTGGCCGCCGCCGCCACCACCCGCAGCAATCAGCGACGCCAGCTCAGCTATGCAGACTAACGCCAACTAGAAAGAATGAGATGGTTTAATTAAAAAATGCGTAACATAGATATATTGCACGGCAGTCGATGACGTCATGTCTCTCAACAGTGAAAACATATATCGTGAAGGAACTGGCACGTCTATAAACTGACAATACGTGACTCATCAGCATTGCGCCCGCTTAGAAGATTATGAATGTACACTTCGTACATCCTTTTCCCTTTTTCTTCGGTTGGAAAATCATCAAATGATTCCTATCGGCCTTGGCGGAACGGAAGGAAATGTCAAACTTCTACAGAATCCCACCTTGCGTTCTGAGGCTGCGGTACCTCGTAACAAGATTTCCACAACCCCAGAAGTCCTTTGCCCTGTAGTTTTTTAGTGATAAATTATATTTTTTTTTTCAAATTGTTTATTAAATAACACTTTCAATTAGTTGAAGCCGTACAAGGCTCAGATCAATAAGACTTTAAAGTTTCCGCAGAATAGTCATATTATACTTATGCTTATATCGTTTAAGCCTGCATGTATATAATGGCATGCTCTTTCAAAACAATCACCATTCTTTAAGATTGCCGAATATAAAAAATCTTAAGATGCGTAAGTCTCAGAATCTCAATCTTACGAGATACCGCGGTCCCGAACCACAAAGGCAACTACAGGAACAGAGTGGGTTTTTAGTCAGTAGAAGTCTGACACTCCACTCCACTCCACCCAGAGCGGGAGTAATCATTTGATGATTTTCCCACCAGGAAAACAAAAGACTTCTCTGGGACGCATATCTACCTAACTTCAACCGAATATTTTGATAAGCAGTCATTCCCAATGGTTAAACAAATCTGTTGAAACTCCTGCAAAATTGACACAAAACTCCTACGTATCGCTACTAAAAATGGCGTGCCTATTCTATGTGACGGTTGTTTTATCAAAGCGTTACCCGAAGTTTTAAGCTCACTTGTTTGAAAAATAAACGTAACTATCATACTGTTGGTAACTCTAGGTCTGCCTAATGTTTAAAATCAATAATTCTGCTTAGTCTACGCTACTACTAGTACTAGTGCTAGTAGTTCTATATGGGAAATTTTTCCAGTCAACCTAGCTGATATCAGTATTATAAATGAAGAAACTGCCTATCTGACATCCACAACCCTTAGACTGGGTAGCTTGACACCCATAATTGAGACTGGACTCAGATTTTTGGCTCTGACTCAGAGCCAAAAATCTGTCTCTGTCTCTTCATCTATAATAATGATATCAGCTAGGTTGACTGGAAAAATTTCCCATATAGAACTACTAGCACTAGTACTAGTAGTAGCGTAGACTAAGCAGAATTATCTCTGACCTGTAAGGACTATAAGGACGATGAAATGTATAATACAACTGACAAGCGGTACCCACAACATGACAATATTACGATGATCTCTCACGGACCAACCTCGGTTTCCCAAGCGCTTCTATAACTGGTGTGTATTAATTAATGGTTTTTTAATATGAGTGACAGAGTACCACAACCAAAGCATAGATGAAGTGCAGAATTGTGGATATTGTTTCCACTTTTACAACGATTTCACTCGGAAGGGAAAACATATACGGAAATAGACAATCGCAATCGCAAGCATTAGAACATAATTTCGCTAGGCATGAGGCATCGCTTTTCAACAAAACAAGAAGTACGTAGATACCTTAAAAGTCAAAAAGGAAATTATAACAAGATACTGTGAATAATCACAAAATAAATAATATCTGAAAAAACCTTGGTCGGAACGTGACATTTGAGATTACTTTCTAACTGTCGGAGTATCGGCTGTGGGTACCTAAATAACGAGCTACAATGAATTTATCTCCCTCTCGGTGCAAAATGCTATTACGTATCGCTTTCGTATCACTACTGGGTAAACTCGACAAATGTTGTTATTTTATCATTCGAAGAGCTTAGCAGCAATCAAATGATAAAGTTTTTGAACGTGTCTACAATATATTGGCTATAAATTTCCAACTTTTAGATGATTTTTCACATAAATTAGAAACCCATTTACTTAAAAAAAGTCTTTAACAATAGATGTGAAATTATTGCGATGATGTGACGAGAAATTGTATCGACTAATATCAACAGTTTTCTGTACTGTCCACCAATGAGGCAATGCTGATTCAATCGTAATCAGTACCCAATTAGCTCTTAACCCTTTTATTTTTTGTTTGTTGTGACATTCCAGTTACTGTAAACGTAAATTGGTATACACTAAGCTAGTTCATTTCATATTTCGTAAATGCGATCTTATTAGAATGGCTTTATTCAGTAACTGAAAATTCTAAAGTACTTAATGAAGATAGAAGACAAGAAATATACTTTTTACAGAACAGGTGGATTGCTGACGTTTACGTAACGGATGTCCAGAATAACAAACATGTTCCAGTTTCGCGAGTTATCGTGAATGATTGTAGTGTATGTGTTTGTATATTAATTAAATATCTGAACTCACCAGAAGACGGGCAGACATGGTGTAAGAAGATAGAGCGGTGAGTGACCGAGCGCGGGTGCAGGCAGTTGGTGTGTGATAAAGAAATTTAAACAAAACTTCCTTTTATATCGCAACGTGGTCGCATTTCGCGCACAATGCCTCTCGGCAGCTTCGATCTAATGCGCGAGCGATCACTGCCATTCTAATTTCAATTCAATCTCCAACAAATAGAACACAGTATTCGTAGCAAGCGTTCTCCTCATAAAAACTGCACTATTGCAATCGATTTTAAGCTCGAATATATTTACTAACAAAGTTCAAATTCCAATAGATGATTATATTCGCAGATATCTTCAAAACTGAATTATTACAGTTAATATATAATTTATACTGTAGTGGTAGAGTGGAAATTCGTCTGTGGATTTGACAAAGATGTTCGAGATCTATGGCTCGCGTTGGGCGAGTGTGGTACGTAGAGGGCTTATTGGGACAGGATTGATGTCAAGTATGTATATGGGGCAGGAATTAAGCAATAAATAATTCATCAATATCCGAGTTTGTCTTATTGAAAAACCGTTATTAAGGAATTATGGATGGAAGCGAGTGCGCCCGAGGTCCCGTTCCCAATGCTCGGGAACAGAACAAGGTTATTGCTTTGTACGCCCTAAAGGCATCTTTTAATGATGTTTCGGTACATTTCTTAGAGGATTGAAGAGCTTTAAGTTCAGTTGATGACAGGGAAACGAACAGACCATTAATTTATGGCTTGAAAAAAAATAAAAGATAGAAAGAAAAAGTATTTATTGTCATAGAACTGACATGCATACAAATTAGAAGTTAAACTTGCCCTTTGAGGGCTTTATATACACAAAAAAAAAATCAGAAGCGTTATATCCACACTTAAGTATATTGAAAATTGTAACCCATTAATTGCAGGATAAATGAAAAAATAAATGTTCACAAAATAAACATCTGATTGAAGGAAAAATTTGCACGACTAGTTAACGAGTTTAATTGTAAACTAGGTTCTCAAGTGAATAATATAGTAGGTATATACGTAATCAGATTATCTGATGAAATAATTATATCGTTTGAGGTGTATCATTTCTAAAACCAACTGCAAATGTTATTCAATCTATGCATATAAACAAAAAAGTTAAACAGGAAGCGATGCATATATCTACAATCATTCAACATACATATAAAGTTGCGATATACATAGATGCACGAGTCTCGACGTCAGCGAATGGATGCCAACACTTTTACTCTCATTCACAGAGAGGGAATCTGAGTAGATTATAACGGCCATTATAAATATTGCGATTAGCGTTCTAGAAGAATCTGTAACTTGCAGTTATTTCCAATGAAGTGTTATTTTTAAATTTTCGAGGTCTTCGATTTTCGAGGATGAGTAAAATTCTGATGGGAAGTGAATACCAAGCTACTGGTGATTTACTTAGTTTACGCGAGTATTTAAAAGGAATGAGAAAGCTTAACGCAATAAGTACCAACTTATTAATAGAAATATTTTTGACAGAAGGAAAGACATAACAAAAATTCAAATAAAAACAATCCAAATCCCAAAAAAGAACAAGAAAAGCCCAAAAACAATTGAAAAGGGTTATTTTGGGATTGAATATGTTGTCAAAATACTTAATAATCTAATTTGGTTATCCTGTTCAAGCTGGTTACAACTCAATATTGAAGTTACTATAACCGTTAAACAACAAATAGAGAGACTTCCATGAAAAGGCGTCTACGACCTTGGTTTCTTGGGTCAGTTTACGAAATTTATGGGGAAGGTCAATATCCAATAGTTGAAGTTTACAACCAGTAATAATACAGTCATGGAATCAATGAAATAACATTTACTTGTATGGCAAGTTGATACAAATTGTATCATTTCTCCGCCAATTGAATGCAAAGTTTTCTTTGATAATACCGAGTTCTTGACTTTGAGTTATTTATGTAATTGGTAATTTCATACATTATTTACCATACTATTGTGTTAAATTAGGCATGAATTTCAAATTAGAACTAGATTATTACTGCTCAGTGTTATCACGCAGAAAGCTTAAATGAGAACGCCTATTAAAGTTTTCCATTTAGATCTTTCAATAATTTTATCTGCAAATCCCCATCTTTCACTTAACTTAATTTTGTGTGTATGTTCCTTCTGAGGTATACAATAGGTAACAGTACATGAACATGTCTGGTGTCTGGTGACATCGAGCCTACCGCCATCGGCCCACTCGTCCGTAACGTCTGAAGCATTTGACTCGAAACGGAGTTTCCTATATCTACTGGAAGGTCAATTGCGGAAATACCCACGTTTCCTAACCATACAAAAATGGTTTCACTATTTAGCGTCCAAGCATTCATTTAATACACACGTAAGAAGGCGAGCACCAACGCTTTACACTTTGATTATTTCGCTGAGATTAGATCGTTGTCTGCGCGCAAGTATTAATTTACATACATATTGTAGAATACGTGTGTAACCAATGTGAGGAAGTTGGAGAATCTGTGTAAGTGGATGTTTCCTCAACTTCTTAGATGATTGCGTTTTGGTTTTGCAAGGGATGTGACAAGTTGAAACATTGTAATCAAGTTCGTAAATGCAACTTACATCGCGAACGTTTAACTGATTCAAATTGAAATCAGATGCACGCGGCCTAGGCGGTTTCGTTTTAATTTTTCTGGATAACGAATGTTTGTTTCACAGTATATATGTGCTGTTTTACATGCTATCTCTGGAACATATGCAACTGAAATGTAGGCGTTCACCACGGGCTAGGAGGATAAGCGTGACCTGCCGATACGATGGAAGAATAACCACGCTCGCCAATTACAAAACATATTTGTGGTTGCAGATATGAGTAGGTGTAGTTTAAACAAGTAAGACACTTAAACTTCACACTAGGATAGTTCTGTATCTTGAACTTGTTTAATTTGGGCAGGTTGACACATTTTTACTAGTAGACATTTACTACTAGTATCGAATAGTAAATAGATAGAATATACTTTATTTTACAACAAAATTTAAACACAAATTCTCGCTATAATATTCTGCTTCTTTTTGAAAGGTTATTTGATTATTGTTTATATGAGTGTATTGGTGAAGAGAAGTATAAAACTATGTAATTAAAGTATTAGTTTAATAATTAAATTTTTAACGACCACGATGTTATATAAAATTATATACTTAAACAGAATATAATTAAATTAATAGATAGTTTAATTATGTAGTTTTTATGTAATGAAATTGTAACAACTTCTGGGATACATAAATATACATAAAATAAAAATATTAGAATCAAATGGCGCAGGCCACGGAGTAGTTGCTTGTTGTTAAGTAGAAAAGGGACAAGAATATAAACTGTTCAAAATTAAACAGGGATAATATTTTTCTTGTGATAACATATAGGTACCAAAGCAGCTTGAAGATCTGATTTGAATCTGATTATTCAATGTTTCCGAGGCTTCTTCTGTGCTAGTCTTGCTTGATGATAATTATTGGATGCCGTTCAACTTCAATATGTATGTTGTTGGAGACTCTAGATCACCCGCAGAAAACTAAAGGCAAACATTTTCAAGATTGGCTTGATCTAGACGTATTTATTGATAAATCAATGAAGCCAGCCCTAGTGGAACGGAGCAGTGGAGTGCTAGTTTTTTATATTAGGGGCAACTGCCTGCTGATAGAGTATAAGCACACTCTTTGGCAAGACTGTAGTCTAATTTTCAAATTTCTGACTAGCCAGTACCGATTGACAAAGATGTTTAAATAATAGGATAATTAGATAAAGAACAGCTTTTTACGGTTCCGTATCCAAAGGGTATTAACAGGACACTATTATTCCTCAGTCTTGTCTGTCTGTCTGTCACCAGGCTATATCTCACCAACCGTGATAGCTAGACAGTTGAAATTTACAAATGATGTATTTCTGTTTCCACTATATCAACAAATACTAAAAAAATAAATAAAATAAATATTTAAGAGGGCTCCAATACAACAAATTTGATTTTTTTTGCCGTTTTTATAGATAATGGTACGGAACCCTTCGTGCGCGAGTCCGACTCGCACTTGGCCGGTTTTTTTACAGTGAAGTACCTAAACACATAAAGGGGACAAAAGTAATGTCATAATGAAGATGTGGTTTAATATTTCCAAATCGCGTCTAATATTATTATATTATACTATTTCGACATTGTGTACAATCGGTAAACAAATTGTTCGGTCAAACTTTAAGACAACACACTGGAATAACGCCGAATATTATTTAGATTTTTTCTTTTTTTTTTTAATATAGGTTTTATCACAACGAACTAAAAACTGGATTACTTGACACTGAAAATTGAAACAGTACATGAGTATAATTATGTAGTGCACTAATTTAGCCCTCCGCACTTTAATTAAAGTTTTGAAAGCCTTTCCAAAGGTTGTCGGGGAGATATCACTTTTAGCGATAGGACCGCCATTTTAACCATAGAATTAAGCAATATTTAAATAGGTGTGTTAAAATTTTGATGTATAATATTAATAAAGTTTGTATATTCGATCTATCTAACTAAGCCAATTTGGCGCTAAAAGTTCTGCGCACCACAATTCAAAGCGCCATAAAACGAGTACAAATATGCATTAACATGGGAGTTGTTCATTTGACCGATGTATTTTTTTAAACATTACAATAATTTAGTGTCATTAAATAAAATTATCGTCAAAACAGAACCCATTATTATTTTGACAAAACGACAGCCAATTCGCATACCGACATTACTTTTGTCCCACTCTATCACAAAAAAGAAGAATAGAATATTGAGACTCACACGCAGTTTGCGTTTCAGTTATATAACTGTGTAAATACTATAGCTTTCATAACGGGGGTCCGAACTCAACAGAAAACTACGACACACAGTGGCAAAAAAAGTGGTTACAATTAAAATTACAATTAAGTGGGTTACGAGAGGAGAGTGAACACAATCACTTCACTGATATTATCTGTTAGAACAATATTCCGATATAGATGGGCGTTTATGTTTTCAGGTATTTTTAATTCATACTTATGAACCTAACATCTTAATGAATTATCTTGATGGTTGGATGTTTTGTGAAGGCTTTCAACTGTGTTTTGATTCAACAATTTCTACTACGTTAAAGTTTTCATCAAAGAGATGAGTATTAGTAAAGTTTGAAATTATAAATTATCACACACATCAGTTCTTCCAATCTTAAGTCTTTCCGGTTTTTCGATTAAGTGGGAGGACACGTCCGGGTGTCGTCATTGCGGGGACCACCTAGTGGCCACGTGTGGTGGGCGAAGCACACCGTGTCCTCGGTTGCGCGGCGGTGACATCTCGCGCCTGGCCTTGGTTCTGGGCGTGGTGCGGGGCAAGAAGGAATGGGATTCGTCACCTACTTCTTTCAAGCAGTCATGCTAGCAAAGGAGAAGGCTGAACGAGTGAGTGAGAGCCAACTTTAATCCTCACGCCCCAGCTGCCGCGATAGACGCCCTACGTCGTCGGTGATCGCGCGCTTATCTCCGGCCACCGTAGATGCGGGCCTTAGGACGGCGAGTAAGGGTAGCTCCCCGTCCGGATAGGACCAGGCCCAAGTCGGTGGCGCGCCATGTTCCGCGTGCGCCTCAAAGAACAGTCAGCAGCGACGTGCTGGGGCCGCATATACCAGACCATTGTCTGCCAAGGATGCGGGAATATTCTAACGAGATACCGCGAGCCTGGAACACAAGGAAATTCAACTGAAGGAGCAGGGTGGGTTTTTAGTGAGTAGAAGTGTGACATTCTCTTCCGCTCCATACACAACGAGAGGAGTCATTTGATGAGATATACACTTTTATTATACTTAATAGTATTTTAAATCTAAATTAAACATTTGATTGTAATATTGATACGTTTATCCATCAGTTACCAGTACCAGGGGAAGCGGAGGTTGCAGGAGTCCGCGGGCCCTCAAGCTGAAATTAAAATATTAGATGAGCCATGATTTCATCAAATCGTTTTGCTATTTTATTCATATTTGACAGGTCTACAATATAATGTATATTGTAGACGTCACGTATCACGTGACGTGTCTTTCCATGAAGCATGTTCTTGCGGAAGGTGTCTAAACTGCCTTTAGAAAAACAACCATTTGAATGACTTTCTACACAAATGTAGGAAATCAATCAGTGTGAGGATATCCACAGTAAATATTATACATAATTAGGTATATAAAATTATATATATAATATATTAAATATATATTATATAATTATAATAAAAATATATACAGACGAAAATAAAGATAAATTATAGGGCATCGAAAAATTCGTCAACATCGCTATCAATGGAAAAAGTGCCCAGAACACTGGGGAGGAATAATAATAATAATAATATATATAATTATTATTATATAATTAATTATATAATATATATAATTATATATATTATATATTTCTCAACTATTATGGGGTTGGCTTCCAGTCTTACTGGATGCAGCTGAAAAACCTGCCTGAGCCAGGTAGGTTTTTGGGTAGGTATGACCTTAGGTACTAAATAATATAGTAAACTCGTTAGACTGTTACGTCACCATTTTACGGTTTACAACATCAAACAAGGTTAGGTTAGATTTTATTTTAATTTACTTGCTCCTCCATATGTCGAATTGTCGACGGAGACCTTGATCCATCAAAATCTCATGCATTCCAGTTCTTGCAGTTATTCCTCTGGCACTTTTGTACTTCATAGGAGCATAAAATAAGCGTTAGGTTAGGGTATGTTTCTTTTTTAATGTCATATATTAATATTTTAGAAGTTTACTGCTTGAATTCAAGTTACAAATTAGATGCAAAAAAATAAACGCCATGCTGAGTTGTATTTACAGTGTCATTCAGACGCTCATAAATTGTGGCTTACTTAGTGATTTAGAAGGCAATGTAGATTTTTAGAATGATGGTATTATACCAATAAGTGAATAAATATACCAATGAGTGTCATAAACGTTTGACTTTAATTGATTTTTTTGCCGAGTGCATAAGTTGTGCTGATAATTATAATGTGTATGGTCACGCGCGTACTCTTGACAGATTGTACTCTGATATTGTGTCTGCCTTGCGTGGTGCGTCTGTGATGGGTGGAGGGGGCACCAGGCGGGTGGTAGTGATCCACGTGTAGCGGGATGGAACGAGCTTGTCAGAGAGGCAGTGAGCCTCTCTGACAAGCTCGTTAAAGCTCGGCTGAAGTTTTCGCAGTGGGCAGCGTGTGGTAGGCCTAGGGCTGGCATCATGTATGCAGAAATGTGTGACAGCAGAATAGTGTTCCATTCACGATTAAAGGCATGCCAAGATTGTGAAGATCAGATTAGGGTGGACACCCTTGCGGAGAAGCATTCTGGTGGTGATTTCAGTGGGTTTTGGAAACACACGAGCAAAACGTCAGGGGAGGTTGGGTAGGATCATGGTTACCCAAGCGGGAACCTAGGTGTAGGATAACGGGACGGTGGTCCGAGTTGAGCTCGTGAAGCGCTTCTATGGAGTGTAAACGGAGGTTTATATTCTTTAGGAGCGCCACATCGAGGACATCGGGCCTATGGTTTGGGTCGTGTGGGTAGTGGGTGGGAGTCAGAGCAATGAAATCATAGTTTAGGGTCGCGCCTAGGTTATACACGATTCTGCCTCTGGCATTTTGCACTCTTAGAATGAAAGTGACCTAACTCTAAATTCGTGTAATTTCAGATTTTGATGTAAACTGGCCTGAAAAATTACTCTTAATTGCCGTGGAAACAGGAATCTGAATTACGAGTTATAAAGAGACAGCTTATACATTTACCACTTGAGATATATGAATATAATTTATTCAATGCTGCTTTATTAGTTATTAATGCTCAAACCCAAAAAATACTATTTTTTGAATTAGGTCACTTTCATTCTCAGAGTGCGTTGTTGTGTTGCTGTTCCAAGCGGGGTGTTTGGCGTTGAGATCGCCCGCTAGTAAGACGGAGTCACTCAGGCCGAAGAGAGTCGTGAGATCGCTGGTGAGCGCGATAGGATCGTCTGAAACAGAAGACGCGACCGATGGCGGGGGATGACTAAATAAGGATTTACTAAATAAACCACATGGTTTATTCCGTACTTCTAAAAAAGAAGGAGGTTTTCAATTCGATGCGTATTTTTTTATGTATGATCAGCGATTACTCGCAGACGGCTGAACCGATTATGAAAATTATTTTTTTGTTTGAAAGGGTATACTTCAAAAGTGGTCCCATTATCATCAAGTCAGGATCTGATGAAGGAATCCTGGAGTAATCGCGGGAACTCTTCAAATATTATAGGCATATATAGTGATTTGAGAATTTTTATAGTAACTTGTGCAGTTGCATTCAAAAAGCACCATTTGGTAAAGTGGAACTGATGATGAAGACCACAGATGGCCACCGGAACTACTCAATAATAATTATTTCATGGGTTCCGATTCGATTACTTGAATATGGTTATTAAGCACAATAGATATGTGTCTGCCGTGGATAACTGTTATTGGCTACTCATGTAATTATAGATAAGTACCTATTTAAGAAATGTAAGCCGTTGTTATCCCTAAAACTAAATAAATATGCTCGTCAGAATGTGTACATTTTGACAACCACATGGTGAAGTACGACGCGCGACGGCCCAGCATCGGGGAAAGCAATATTTTATAAAAGGTTATAAGTAGTTGACATTTAGGCTTTGAGTTAATTACAAAGCGACCAACTAAAAAGAGAGAAATATAAACATTTTAACGAAAAAAAAAGAAACTGACATCCTTTAAAATAACTTTAATTTCGGAAGTCGGTGCCAAAAACAAAAATACAAAACCAAAGACTACCGAAATTAAAGTTATTTTTGACTTTGCAGTGGGTTTTTGGAAGTGGGTTTAATTTTTTGCTAAAAAATTGTTTGTACCAATTATTTAGTGACAAATTAAAAAAGATTAGATAACTTTAACAACCAATTTAAATAAAATTTTAATGAAATACGAGTAAACTTTTGCTTTTTTTTTTACAAATGATTAATTAAATTAAATGAACAAGTTTAAGAACACTACTTTGAGTAATTTTAAAATATAATATTGTAACAAATAATAATAATAAAATAATGAATAATTAATCTTTAGGAACAAACACAAGTATTAAAATATGTATAGAATCAAATTAAGTTATTTTTTAAATAAATGTCTATATACGCCAAAAAAAAACTTTTTTGCTAAAAATAAAACCGACTTCCTTATCAAAACACTACAAAGCCAAAAATAATTTTAATTTCGGTAGTCGGTGTTATTGGTTTTGTATTTTCTTTTTTTTTCACACCGCCTTCCGAAATTAAAATTATTTTTGTCGTTGTAGTGTTTTGATAAGGAAGTCGGTTTTATTATTGGCAAAAAAGTTTTTATTTTCGTGCTTGTTAGTGGGTCAGTGAATTTTCCAAATTGGTTCGTAAATGACGGAGTTACGCGCAAACTAAAAACGCAATGCAGAGTAAACGAAAAGATCATCAACGTAAATATTTTTTTAGACTTTTGTTGATTTTCCAGAAACGGCTTGTCCGATTTCGGTAAAATTTTCATGGAACTATTTGGGAAGTATACCCTTTCTAACAAGATAAGATTTTTTCAAATCGGTTGGCAAGCGATGGAGTTATGCGCGGACAAACATAAAAAAATGAAAAAATACAATCATCCGAATTGAGAACCTCCTCCTTTTTTAGAAGTCGGTTAAAATGCATGAAACCTGTTTACCGCGCAGAATTGAACCAAATGATTCGTCCGAATATTCTCCGTCTGAATATTGGGCGAAAATTAGTATTCTGTTGAACCCACATTCGGCGCATCTCTAGTTTATATGATTTTTTTTATTTCGTCAATGGATTCGCTTGAAACCTTGTACGTAGGTTTCTTAAGTGACGTAAGAGAGAACTAAGAAAGGATACTTAAAAGTTCCTCCTTAAGGGGGTGAAAAAGGGGGTCCGAGTTTGTTTGAAACTCAATGAATTCACTAGAAATTTTGTAGCATAGGTTCCACAAGTGAGAAAAATGAGTACCAAGAAATAATATTTACGTATTCTCCGTTTAATATGGTAAAAAAATGGCCAAGGGCGGTTTTAGAAAATATGCTATGTGTCAAAAACTGCTGACCCGATCTCATTCAAACTAATTTTCATTGAAAGTTTATATTAAGATCTACAGCATATATTTTTTATATATTTTTCACTCCATTATTATAGAAGTTAGGGGGGGAGGAAACATTTTACCACTTTGGAAGCGTATGTATATCTTTTAAACGATTGACTTTATGAAAAAGTGGTTTTAGAAACCTCAATGTCATTTATGTCATTTTTAAAGATCTTTCTATAGATACCACTATAAGTAAGTAAGTATGCGTAAGTGTAATGCAGGTTTCATCAAAAAAATATTTTCAGTTTCAGTTCCATGTAGTTATGAGGTTCCATGTATGATAAAAATAAAAAAAACAAACATTTAAAACTAAGGGGGCTCCCTTAGTTTTAATTTTTTTTTTATTTTTCTTAAAATCGGATAGTGGTTTACAGATTACATCTACCTACCAAGTTTCATGTGTATAGTCCTAATAGTTTCGGAATAAAATGGCTGTGACATACGGACGGACGGACAGACAGACATGACGAAACTATAAGAGTTCCGTTTTTTGCCATTCGGCTACGGAACCCTAAAAAGGGGTCTGAGTTTCAATAAAACTTCATTTGTTCAATGGATTCACTTGAAACTTTGTGCTTACGTTCCTAAAGTGATATTGCCTACCAGAGATGTGGGAATGTTCTAACGAGATACCGCGGCCCTGGAACGTAAAGGCAGTGGAGAAACAGACTAGGCATTAAGTCAGTAGAAGTCTGACACTACCTTACGCTCCACCCAGAGAGGCAGTCATTAGATCATTTTCCCAAAAAAGGACTAGCATATTTTATACGCTAAGAAGCTATTCCCTTTTTTTGGGAAAATGTCCTGGTTTAAATACTCTAATACGTTTCTTTCCACATTTTTTGGCTAGTACGGCTCCGAGCAAGGAATTATATATCTTATACGATGTACTTTGTAATGGGTGCTAATTAAACAGACTGCTTAATAAAAATATCATTTATTTCTGGTCCAACACCCACATAAAATAAAAATACACAAATTCAAACAATTGCTTGGCTTCCTAATTTAAAATACCATTGGAGAAATTTACAACATACAAAAAGATTCAAAGATATATTAAAAGACAATTAAATTAATAAAAAAATAAAGTCATGTCAAATTGTCAAATTAATTAAATACAAATTAAATGTCAAAATAAAAGTCAAATTAAATTCCAAATTAAAAGTTACATTAAATTACCAAACTACAGCTATTACATAGAAAATGTCAGGTTATTTTTCTTTTATTCACCTTAACAATATGCTGGTCACAACAGTGCCTCACATATGGACAATCAAGCCTCCCTGCAATCATTGCCAGGACAGGGTTGGCTATCTCACACCCTACGCACCAAGGACGTACATTATACGTTTATTTTGTCAATAAATAATTGGTAAAAACAACTTTTTAACAAAAAATTAAACCGACTTCCAAAAACACACTGCAAAGTGAAAAATAACTTTAATTTCGGTAGTCTTTGGTTTTATATTTTTGTTTTTGGCACCGACTACCGAAATTAAAGTTATTTTAAAGGATGTCGGTTTATTTTTCTTTTTGTTAATTTAAATTTGTGTAATTTACCCAAAGCTTAAATGTCAACTACTTATAACCTTTTATAAAATATTGCTTTCCTCGATGCTGGGCCGTTAAATACTGAAGAGTCCTCCTGGTACTTCACCATATGCTTGTCAAAATGTACACATTATGACGAGCATATTTATTTAGTTTTAGGGATAACAACGGCTTACATTTCTTAAATAGGTATTTATCTACAATTGCATGAGTAGCCAATAAGAGTTATCCACGGCAGACACATATCTATTGTGCTTAATAACCATATTCAAGTAATCGAATCGGAACCCATGAAATAATTATTATAGAGTAGTTCCGGTGGCCATCTGTGGTCTTCATCAGCAGTTCCACTATACCAAATGGTGCTTGTTGAATACAACTGCACAAGTTACTATAAAAATTCTAGAATCACTATATATGCCTATAATATATGAAGAGTTCTCGCGATTTCTCCAGGATTCCTTCATCAGATCCTGACTTGATGATAATGAGACTACCTTTGAAGCCTTTCAAACAAAAAGAATTTTCATAATCGGTTCAGCCGTCTGCGAGTAATCGCTGATCATACATAAAAAAAAAATACGCGTCGAATTGAAAACCTCCTTCTTTTTTAGAAGTACGAAATAAACCACACTTATTTAGTAATTAGTTAACCTTACTGTTTAATAAAATTTTATTTTTTAAAATATTAACAATAAGTTAAATATTCGGTTATTATTCGTCAAATCAACCGAATACGAACATGAAAAAATTTGCCGAATGTACCGAATACGAATATTCGGCTGAACTTTCGGCGCATCTCTAATATAAACGTTGACCCCCTTTTTTACCCATATTAATGGGTAATTTCCAAAAATCCTCTTTTAGTGCTCTCTTACACTCCCCAAGGAACATACAAGCCAAATTTCAGCTTCTTGCGCCTAGTACTTTCGGCTGTGCGTAGTTTGTCAGTCAGTCATTCAGTAACCAAAGCGTTTTATATATATACTGACAAACTATTTCCACTTAGAAGTATTAATTAGGTACGCATTTCCACAAACAACGCCTGATTCCATTCTTTATATGCATATATAAAAGCTTAAAATCATATCCAAAGTGTTCTCAATCAATTTTTAAATTGGTTTTCTTGATTTCCACCCACTACCGCGCCCGCCTGAGCATAACAATCGAAGATGCATCCTTAATATGGGATGCAGCACTTTTGATAAAGGAGATAGAGGAGATTCACAGAGAGTATACAACCACTGAGACTGACACTGAGAGCGTATGGGCCGATTTCTTAGAAGAACACGACTCACTGCTCCGGGCTGGGGGAGACAGAGAAATGCAGTTGCAATTGGTCAGTTCAAGGTTAACTTGCGTAGATATGCCTGGTTAGGGATTGGTCTACTTGATTAAGGGAAAGTAGTCGATATCGATAAAATTGATTTTTACATTGTAAAAATGCTGAGTAAAAATTCCATAATAAATATATTTTCATTAAAATCAGTTGTGTTAACAACTGTAGCTTCAGCAGGCACACTGTAATAATTATTTTTTTGGTGGTGAGTCATTAGATGATTTATCTAATGACTCCTTCCTCCTACATACACTTAACCCGTGGACTCGACATCGAAACAAAGTAACCTGTTTTTTTTCTTGGGTGGGAAAATCATCGAATGACTTCTCCCGCGCTAGGTAAAGTGGAAGGGAGTGTCAGACTTCTACTGACTAAAAACCCATCCTGTTCGTTCAGCTGCCCTTATATTCCGGGGCCGCGGTATCTCATTAGAACATTACCGCAACCCCGGAACCAAAGTAACTTACGAGGGCGATATTGTAATGCAAAGGCCCAAGTTAATTAGTATTAGACTCCGTCATACTATTTGATGCCTAGAAAGATTGGATATAGGTATCTTATATTATTTTGACTTTTCTCAACATTATATCAATAAAAACAAAACTAAAACCCAATATTCCGTTGTAACCTTATCCATCCACTTTTCTTTTTAATCTGGAATCTTGGGAAATCTAAAATGAAAACATGCATGTCACACAGATGAAAAAATATTAGAACTTTCTCCTTTTTTTAAAGTCGGTTAATGTAGATAGGTATTTTATGAAAACTACCTGAATTGAATTAAAAAAATTGTTTAATTTTCTAATTATCGATATCGTATTTAGCCGTTAAAGGTAACAGCACAGTTTTTTTACGATAAAAATACAAAGGGAAAGAAAGGGATAAAAAATTAGAATTTCTTCATGAAAGAAAGAGACTTTTCCAAAAGACATCAACGCGCAACTCAATTTTGTCCTTGATCACTCAATCCACCACTTTAAATAGACCTCTGCGGTGGCTTGTAATCTGATTAAATGATAAATAATTTTCGTATTATTTTATTACTGATGAATAATACCCAGAGCGGGAGAAGTTATTCGATGATTTTCCCACCCAGAGAAAAAAGAAGAGCCTAATACTTGGTCACAACTAAAGTGGTTCGTATAAAAATGTACTCTGTGGTGGTTCATGTATCGTAACCAATATACAACGTGTAACGGAAATCCCATATCTATCTAAAAGGGCTGAAGACAACATCTGGTATGGAGTCTCTATGCACAGTTTCAGCTAAAAATAAGTGACTCAAAGAATTGATACCAAATTATCGGTTTCATATGTTTCTTGAATCCTAATAATAACAAACGTGTCACAGCACTACAAGGGTCAATAACTTTCACGTCACTTGCCAATAACATGATAATATTCTGTTCGTACTTCTTAATTTGAAAATTTTGTCTCTGGTATCAATGTATTGAAATTTCTAATAAGTTCCACACGTGTTGACATAGGATTACAAAATCCTTGCTATATCGTTTGTTATCATCCAAAGAAGCCGTGCACTTGGTATGTATATACCCTTTAAATTACACGTTGTATAAGAGCAAAAAGACTCATAGATTTCGTGCGTCGGGCATTGAGGTAATATGTACTACGTACTAGAGGAGCTATCCTAAGCAAAGAATATGTTCCATTTTGGCAAGAGTTTAAACTTAAGTTCGCTGCAGTGCTGAAACAATAATTAGTCGTATAACAAAACAATAAAAACACGCAGCGCTAAAGCGCTTCTAAGGTGCAGTTTTCTCGTGACCAAAAGATCGGAAGCGCCGCGATTTACATAGCGCTTACGCTTTTCGTTCAACTTTCTGCTATGACATGTCACTTATATAGATTAAACTGCTGACTACAGAAGTGACATAGCTTTATACCTAGCAATCATTTATATTCACCTAATTACCTATCGGCATGCCAAATTTGAACTTTCTTGGTCTGGAACTGGGTTATAGTTTTGATCTATAGGTCAGTCATAAAAATGACGATTTTGAACGTTAAATAACAGTTTGAGATATGTTTATAAAATTTGGAACACATATGTATCTCACCAGTCTCAATATATGAGCATTTGACAAGTTTAGGTGAAATAGTTATTGAGTTATGAGGGGCTCAAAAGTGGCTCCAAATGGTTCGTGTAATTAATTACACACGGTGAGCTGCGCGCCAGAGAACTTGGCTTGACACGCTCCCGCGTGTCTACATAAAATGTGTTGTTAGCAATACAGTCCCGCGAGGTTGTTAGTTTTTCACCAATAACCCTGTATAATAAAATTATTTTGATTTGCGATGCACAAAATGCAATGAATCATGTTCAAAAACTACCCATGAGAATGTTATTTAAAAAGTGGCCAAGTGCGAGTCGGACTCGCCCATGAAGCGTTCTATAGAAGTAAGAATACATTAACGAAAAATAACTTATTTTTTCATAGTGCTTGTATAAATGACAAAGTGACTAATCTTAATTTCCTGTCCCGCGTGCCCTGTCAACTGCTCACTGCAGGAGTTGATGGAAGCTACCGAAGATACCAAACTTGTTGCCCTGTTCTGGGCTGACTCCATCTAGCTATTTACCATCGACACGCTAAGAAGAAGAAGAAAGACAAAGTAATATTAGAGGTTTTTTTTAATATCTCAAAAAATGCTGGCTGTTAATCGTTCAAACTAATTGTCGTTAAAAGTTTTCATTAAGATCTACATCATATTTTTATAACATTTTTAAGTCTATTATCTATACTTATAATAAATCTGTAGAGAGGTCAATTTTGTACATGAAATATATTTCCAAAATAACTATCAGGGGATGATTAGGGATCGATACTGATGCCAAAAATGCAATCTGTAAAATTTTTGTCTGTCTGTCTGTCTGTCTGTATAACCGTTATAGAAACAAAAACTACTCGACGGATTTTAACGAAACTTGGTACATATATTTTTCATACTCCTGAGCTGGTTATAGTATACTTTTCATCACGCTTCAATCAATAGGAGCAGAGCAGTGAAGGGAAATGTTGGGAAAACGGGAGAAGTTACTCCATTTTTTAAGCTTCCGTCGCGTGTGCAACCTTGATGGTTAAAGCTACACAGAAATTATTTCATGACGGAAATGTTCTCCTTAAAATTATATAAAAAATATCCCACGACAGCATATGTCTATCTTTTATGGTTGAATCACAATAACACGTGTAACTCCCGATAGCTTAGCAGTTCGAAGCTTTCTGATTATAATATTTGTCTACTCTTACGTTTATAACACTCAGTCACACCTAATTGAAAAAGTTAACATTATTAACTATTCCATAAAAAAGTCATATAAATCGGGATAGAAACACCAAAGTTATACATGAAATACGCTAATAATAAGCCATCGCGCGTGAATACTGAATCATGCTATAAGGATTATTTTTGAGAATCAGTCGCCGCGCTCGACGCGTCTCGCGGCCGGTGGTATAAAATTTCGTTCTATAGGTACTTAAGCCTCATGTGGACGTGATCTAAACAATATCACCAATACATTAACTTACGCTGACGGAGTCGCGGGCACAGCTATTAACAATAATATTGTGCGGTTCTGTATTGCGATATTTTTCAACAGTATTTTATTGACATATTATATTTCCCTACTAAATTACGAAAGTTAATCTGTCTGTTACATCAAAATCACTGAACCGTGAGGAAGGACATAGGCTACTTTTTTTTACGAAAAACGACGGAAACGCGGACGAAGTCGCGGGCAACAGCTATCTATACTAATAATATAAGGTTGAAGAGTCTGTTTGAACGCGATAATCTCAGGAACTACTGGTTCAAATTGAAAAAATATTTTTTAATTAAATAGTCAATTTATAGAGAATAATAGTCTGTATAACATTACGCTAAGGCCAATAGGAGCGGAGCGCCAATGAAGAATGCTTCAAAATCGGGGTTAAATTTAACGTTAGCCCAAAGTAACTATTCCACGCGGACGAAGTCGCGGGCAAAAGCTAGTCTTAAAATAAGAGAGTAGGACACACATTTTATCACTTAAGAAGCTTCTATATTTGAAACGAGCTTACTTTCGAGGAAAAATGGTTTTCAAAGACATACATAGTCGCCTCACACATATAGATTTGATAAAAAAAAAATATTTTCTTTGTTTCTGTTCCATGTATGGGATAGTCCCTCTTAATTTTTTATTAGTGGTTAACATAATATCTACCAAGTTTCAACTTTGTGATCCTAATAATTGTTTCGTGGAGTAGCTGTGTCATACGGATGGACAGACAGACAGACATATCGAATCTATAAGGGTTCCGTTTTCTTGCCATTCGGTTACGGAACCCTACCCAACTCGTTTAAAAAATAGCGTTTCCATCAGAGCTGTTAGGAATGCTGCACAGTTCAAAAGTTTTCAAACAGGTATGAAACTGGCTGAAGCAAAAGCAAGGCAATATAGTTATATCGCCTTGCTTTTGCTTCAGCCAGTTTAATTGCATTCATACCGTTTACAAATGGTTCGTTAAATTTTTTGAAACGTTTCAGTTCTTTCTTTTATTAACGCTATTTTAACTTTGTTAACTGTGAAATCTGACGCATTCTAATCAAAAATCTCCGCTAGAAGTTACAACTGAGTTGTTATATGTATATAGGATTTTTTGAAGGAGTTGCTTAGTTAATTACATCGCTTTCTTTATCATCTACTTAAGCTTTTCCCGACTATGCTGCGGTTGGCTTCTAGGAGTTGTTGTCCAAAACTTAGCCTGTGATCAAGGTAAAAGCTAGCCCTGAGTTACGCGAAGTGTCAACTTGCCATTTCTAATTGTTTGGAAGTAATCACGAGGACCTGAGGATTTCGACCCCAAACAGCTCAAAAATACACATATATACTAGTGTGGTTAATAAGTTGGTAGGTACCAATACTTT
This sequence comes from Tholera decimalis, assembly GCA_943138885.2. Classification (NCBI taxonomy): domain Eukaryota; kingdom Metazoa; phylum Arthropoda; class Insecta; order Lepidoptera; family Noctuidae; genus Tholera; species Tholera decimalis. Next base: position 25,489,115 of record OW964548.2, read on the forward strand.
ATTCAAATATTTATGTGTAGTCGACTCATTTTTATGAGCCTAAATTACATCCCAAGACTTTCACCTTATGGTATCAATACCAATTAAAGTGAGTCAGGACATTTAATGGATGGAGATTTTAATATAGCCATAAATAATTGTGAAGAGACATAAAGTACTACTAATTCCCAGCAGAAGCTTTGCTTAGATGTTTAAAGTGTGTTTTAATTAACATCTTTTCATTGATTTAATAATAATAATTTCATACACTTTTTAGGGAAATATTCAGCAGAAAGTAAACAAATACGTAAGTACCTAACTATTAGTGGTTTTTTATTGAAGTTAGGCTCGCATTTGACCACTATCTCACCTGATGGTGCGGAGCGATCATGTGGTCTAAAATGAAGTACGCTTACCTTTTGTTTTTTTTTCTCTGGGTGGGAAAATCATCAAATAACTTCTCCCGCTCTGGGTTAAGTGAAAGGGAGTGTCAGACTTCTACTAACTAAAAACCCACCCTGTCCCTTGAGCTGCCCGTAAGTGCCGGGGCTGCGGTATCTTGTTAGTACATTTCTGAAACCCCGGCGGGCAATGGCCTTATGAGACCCCGTCACTAATGCTGACAGCTCCTTGAGGCGAGCGTGGAACACGACGCGCCGTCGACCTGGGCCTGATTCCATTTACTGGACGGTGAACTACCCCTGCTCACCACCCGTAAGCCCGCGCCTACAGCGGCCGGAGATCGGGCCGCGATCCCCGACGCCGAGGGCGTCTACCGCGGTGGCTGGGGCGGGAGGAAGAGAGTTGTCTCTCCCTCGCGCGTTCGGCCTCCTCCTTCGCTAGCATGACTGCTTCGCAGAAGGAAGCGACCGCATCCCATTTCCGCTCGCTCCGCACCATGGTCTGAACTAAGGCCGGGCGCGTGAGGTCGCCGTCGTTGATCGCCTCCACGAGGACACAGTGGTGCTCCGCCCAAGCAGGGCACACCTGCACTGTATGCTCTACTATGTCTTCCGGATGGTCCTCACAATGACGACACCCGGGCGTATCCTCCCACTGTATCCGAAACAGGTACCTCCCGAAACAGCCATGTCCAGTCAGTACCTGCGTCAGACGGAAGGTGAGGATGCCGTGGCGTCTCTCTAGCCACTCCTCAAAGAGGGGACTCATCGCCGCGATTACGGCATGCCCAGCCTTCGGTTGCGACGGTTGCTTTCCATGCTGCCGTGAGATCGCGCCGGAGCTCTATCCGCTGAGCTGAGACTTGCTGCGGTAGCGGAGTTTCACCCCGGCTTAGCACCTCCACGCGCCAATTATGCACGCGCGCGAGGGCTACCGCCTCCAGAACCCACGGCAGCAGGATTGCTTGCCGGATGGCAAGGAGGTTCGCCGCCTCCCCAGGGATCGTGCGGTATCCCCGGATCATCCGGATAGCCATGACCTTCTGAGACGCGACCAGCTGGCGTGCTGGTCGCCGCTGCAGATTCAGTGCTCACACAGGGGCCTCATAGAGGGCCATGGACCGCACAATCCCCGCATTTAGCCTCCGGCAGGAGGCGTTCCGAGTACGCTTACCTAGAAGTAACTCTTGACTTAGGTAAGTACAAGTAGGTTATAGCTATCAGGAAATACATACTGAAATTCCATCGTACACTCCCTGAAATGTAATCGATAGAAAACCGTTAGGCTTGCAATACGTCACCGATTTTTAAGGCTCTGGAGCTTTGCCTCGACCAGTATTCCGTTGCCAATGTTGCTCTTGGCCCATTTCTCGATACACTCAAGTACATCAAGTTGATATTTGCCAGAGATGGGAGTAGTACTTCATAGACGACCGTACTTGCGCTTGGTAAAGGTTCAGCAGCTGTTCTGCTGTAAGTACTGCCTCACCTTTGCTAGGGTTCTCAACTTGGCAGCCAGTTGAGCCTTAGCCTCGAAGAACAAACCAAAATTAAGGGTTGAACGTAACCCCAAGAAGCTCGATGCGATCGTTTACCTCGGAAAAATGGCGCCGGATGGAAATGGCTCCTCATTGTGGAAAAAAGACGCGCCTGGGTCTTAATGGCATAAAACATGACCAAGTCGGTAAGGCCCCATTCGGAGATAGCCTTCAAAAAGGATTTGAAACGTGCATTATACCCATAAGTCCTTAAATTTGTAAATAAGTAATTAAAACAAAACGAATTACATCATGAATCATAATTTTATTTTAATCTTCAGAATCGGAATTATTTATTTGAAAATAACTTCATCTAAATGTAATCCGTTACGATCGCGGTACTCCTGTAAACGACGTCTAAAATTATCGATCACTGCACGGCAAGTAATTTCTGAAAAAAAAAACAGCCAGTGACTGTCATACCAAACTTCTATCCAAAATTAAAAGATATAAATTCAGCTATTTGGTTTCTGATTATAGTGATCCAGCCGGATACTAAAACAGTTTTATTAACTAAACACACAGTTTTCATACCTGCAATTTTAATGTTAACTGATTTCGACAACTTAATTAAAATCGGTGGTTAACACTTTTTCTACACGTCAGGATCACGGACATAATAATGAAATATTGATGTTTATTTTGCAAATGGGTTATAAATAACACTTTTACACGTCATTTTTTTTCGTAAATGTAAACTAGATGAGGCCAGTGTTTCCTAACTGACTACTCTGAGAAGAAACACTGAAACAAACTCAGAGGTCAACGTCTCTTTTAAAGTCCATACAATGTGTAGTAATCAAATCATATGAGAGCCATGTAGGTTTATGGCTGTAGCGCCCTTTAAAGGACAGAATCATACAGATTTGAGCAGGCCCGTCCAAACAGTGCAAGCATTTGTCAAATATCGCGTAGCAGGACATCTTAGTATGTCGCGAAATATCTAGTTTTGAGGCATTATAATACCAAAAAATAAATGAGTTCCATTTAATTATGGCTATAGCTTCAAGAGCTATCGATATCTTATTCTATTCCTGAAAAACCGGGTATTGAATATTTGCTAACAACTGTACGAAAACCTTATTATGGGAAAATATGCTTTCGTTGTGTTGAAAGATGAAAATATAAAACATGAAAATTTAACCTTTTTCATAGTGTTGTGTTCATCTATATAAATAAAACGAAAAGTCCTGACTGACTGACTGACTCATCAACGCCCAGCCTAAACCCTTGGACCTAGAATCCTGAAAAATACTTTTTAATTTATTCGATTTGGACACTTAATTTTGAAGTTATCAAGAGTATAAACATGGTACGCATATAACATACACTTGAACTAATTACTGGAACGATTTCAATAATTCTTTCGACTTAATATATTATATTAATTAACAGGCAAGCAACATGGGCTATATATGAACAATTTATTGATTAAATGGGCACCCATACATGAACCGACGTCGGTAAGTGTTCCTTAACCTTCGACCCATTAGGCTGTTATTATTTAGCCAAGAGCTCCCACGTCATAACAGTATATCACAAAAAAGTTGTGTATTGTTATTTGCATGAACGCTGTCAGTCATGCTTATGTTTAGCGTTCCGTAGCCGAATGGCAAACAACGAAACCCTTATAAATTCACCATATCTGTCTGTCTGTCCGTCCGTATGCCATAGCTACTTTATTCGGAACTAATTAAGACAACAGAGTTGAAACTTGGTGGGTAGAAGACAACAGAGTTGAAACTTGGTGGGTAGAAGACAACAGAGTTGGAACTTGGTTATTAATATTATAAATGCGAAAGTTTGTGAGGGTGGATGGATCGATGGATGGATAGATGTATGTTTGTTACTCTTTCATGCAAAAACGACTACACGGATTTTAATGAAACTTTACAGTAACATAGGTTAACATCAGAATAACACATAGGCTACAATTTATAATGATTTTTTGTAATTAGGTCATAATATAACTGTTCGATCCTTCAATCAGCCAGCCAACGGTAACTGGATGGTCCGAACTGTCCACGGTTCGTGGAGCCCTAAACGTTGCTTACAAACAATGGTTCTCAGGCCTCTGTACAACAATTAGATATTCCAACATGCACACTTACCTGCGGCTGGAGACGCCAAGCTTCGACCTTCCAAAAGGTCACGTCCGTGAGGTAGTATGTGTGTAAATAGGTAATGAGTAATTGAAACGTGTAATGTGGGAAAGTGTGTCACGGCGGTCACAAAGGACGCAAGCTTCAATGTGTGGTCCAAGCCGGGATGTAGCACAAACTTCGCACCAGATTGGAGCAGCTATTTATCACCAATTCACCATTAATTTTAGCAAATTTCGCGTGTCAGACAGGCTGACGACATTCGGCGTGGTAGTTCAAAATATCCCAGGGTTTTAGTCAATTCGGGATTCTAGATTTCAATTAATCACTAATCTCAACCGATTTGTCTTTTAACCGCGTAGATTCAACAGGATTTTAATTACAATCAATGAATCGATCTCAACAAATAAGGCAGTTGCTTTATGCAAGGAAAAGTTATAAAGTCAAGAAAAAGTGCGTTCGGAAACGTTCGGTACTAAACAATAACGGTACATATCAAGTAAGTCAGAAAAATTTCTGCCCTCTGAGAGCTATCTTCGCATGCGCTGCTAAAACCGTTGGAGATACACAAATATAATGTACCGTAGGATTGTTTCTTAAATAGTTCTAAATAAAAGTCCGCAACAGCATATATCTACCTTTTATGCGGAGGCCACTATGATCAAAATAGTGAACCATAAATACAATTAAATTAGAGACTTTTTACAATGCACATTTTAGAATAATTATCAAACTCTTATCAAAATCGATAAATTTGTCGGTTTAAGTATTTAATGTAGATAAACTTTGTCTTTTACACTAAGCAATTTGAAGGCATAGTTTAAAAGTTATCACGATAAGATTGACTTGAATGGAGCTCGAGCGACATAAACACGCGCGGCGGGTAAAGCGGGGGAGCGGGAGGAGGGTGTAGTGTGGAGGGTGAAGTGCGCAGACGCCGTTGACGGTTGTGTTCATTATGCGTATTTTCTCTACAGTAAATTCGATTTTCGAAGCGATTTATTAATTCACACATACAGGCATAATTATTTCTTTTAATTAGTGTATTTTTAGTAGAAACACAGAATTGTTTTTATTTGTTTGTTTAATTATAGGATTGTAGTTTTAGTTATATACTTAAATAAGGATTTTGTTTGGATCAAGTCAATGGCTAAAGGTGACAATTTACTTATACCACGCATCCCAATAATACCACTTAAACTACTTACACTTTTATACTTTTATTTTATTTATGACTATTCTTTTGTTTTCTCTCCACTTGATGTTAAAGAACACATTATATGTATTGTATTATTTAATTACCTATGTATTACATTGTATTTATATGTATATTTGCATATACATTTATTTATTTTAATATTTAAATAATTTTTGCTTCTCTGTTTTTATAAGTAATGTAGTTAGTACACTAATTTAGCCCTCCCCACTTTAATTAAAGTTTTTAAAGTCCTTCCAAAGGTTGTCTGGAAGATATCGCTTTCAGCGATAAGACCGCCATTGTTACCATAGAATAAGCAATATTGTTAAATAGGTGTGTTTAAATTTTGGTGTACAATAAAGTATATTCTATCTATCTATCTATCTAAAGTTGCATATTCGATGACCATCAATAAATCGCAAGGGCAAACTTTAAAGGTAGCAGTGATATCGCCGGGCGTCGGGGATCGCGAGCCGATTTCTGGCCACCATAGGCGCGGGCTTGCGGACGGTGAGCAGGGGTAGCTCACCGTCCGGTAAGGACCAGGCCCGGGTCGGCGCCCGTCGTGTTCCACGCGCGCCTCAAAGTGCTGTCAGCACCAGTGACGGGGCCCCATAGGGCCATTGCCTGCCGCGGTTACGGGAATGTTTTAACGAGATACCGCGGCCTCGGAAGTTAAAGGCAGCTGAAGGAACAGGGTGGGTTTTTAATCAGTAGAAGTCTGACACACCCTTCCGCTTAACCCAGAGCGGTAGAAGTTATTCGATGATTTTCCCAACTGACCAAAAAAAGGCAGTGATACATTTAGGCACGCCCTGTTTTTCCCACGGCCAGCTCTACGTAGCTTGCTCACATGTTTCTTACTTGCAAAATCTACACATTTTCGCTTACCAAAACAAATCAAGTAACATAGTTTACAGGAGTATATTGTAGTAGATAAGTAGGACTGGCAAAACTAAAAACATATTAATAAATTACCTACCTTATATTGTGAATTATTCTAATCCTTTCAGTTTTGCTCGCTGCTACCGAACGAAGTAATTCATTTCAATAAATTCAATAACATTACATACTAATCCTTGACTGACACGAACAATAAACAAAAGTAACCTCTGTTGGTCCCGTTTGTTAGTCAGTGTCATTGTATGTATCATGGCTGTGCTGATCTGTTTGTGATAAAATTTGATATGGATAATCTCAAGCCTGGGGAAGGACATAGGCTACTTTTTATCAACAAACCACACAGGCGAAGTTTATAATAAAACCGTCACTTGATTGACTAACACACCCAGCGGTCGATGCACATTGCACAACCGTAACGACTGGACTTAAATGAGCACTAAAAACGGAATTTTGATAATTCCACACCCAAGGGTTTCCCCTTTAATATAATAGGGGTACAAAGATTGTATGGAATCCATCAGTTTTGAAGTTAGACATCTGAAATTTCGGATACGGAGTAGAACTTATACTTAGTTGAATAAATATTTAAAATTATTTGTCACGAAACTTTATGTGTCAGACCAAATTCCACGCGGGTGAAGCCGCGGGCAAAAGCTAGTCTAAATCTAAAATATAATAATGTTGGTAATGGATGGTAGTACACCATCCCATTACCAAAATTATGATATTTTACATACTGACATTTTTTTTCATAAACTATTTCATGTAGCTGTGATATCTCTATAAAACTTTTTAGTAATTTATGCACAATTTTTAAAAAATATGATGTCAGATTTGAATTTAAGGCATCTAAATATTTAAGAAAAGTGCACAGTTGTCAAGGATAAAGGTAAGAAAAAAACTAGTGTTATTTTCTTTATTTAAATTATAAGTATCCTTAATTGTAATATTTTTGTTTGCGGCTATTTTCACGTAAATCAGACCATTTATAATCATTTAAACATTTGCGTTCGTCGTAAAATGCGTTTTGTGGCAGTGATTATTTAAACAAATAATTATATTTATGTCATCGAGTACAAAACAATCGATATAGGTAACATTAACATTATTTATTCACAAAATGAAAGTGAATAAAAAAAGGAAACGAAACTAGTCGGTAAACTTATACAGTCCTTGATTCTTCAATATTATGTTAAATAAATGGTTCAACAGAATATTGCTTCCATATATTTTGTTTATGATGCCCAAATCAGCCCAGGTGGGTGGTATATTGTAACTGCGGCCATTGCGGGTATAGACCCCCACACCGCCATGGAATCACTCTATCGAGTGATTCCCAGACAGTTTACATAATATCATCCAATCTCTTTTAAGTATTATAATTAATTAAGCTCCAAATCCTGACGGTAGTCATTTGTTGAATGGCAATGACATTTTTATTGCTTCATAAGGAATGTCTTCTATAACGGTACACGTAGGTTAACGAATGCCTTCGGTTTCTACTCTCTGTGATTTTAGATACCTAATCATTTTTAATCTATAGGTTGTTTTAAGAGGCATTTTGTTATTGTGACAGTTTTTATGTTGATTTTTTTTTGGTTCTATCGTTGATTGATAATGCCTTGTTTTATTTTTATTGTATTACATAGAACTAGCTGTGCCCTGCAGTTTCACTCTCGTTAATTTGGGGAAAAAAAAAACAAAACTCATTAACATTGGTTAAGCTGGGGACCATGAACTATTTTCATTCCAAATTTCATCCAAATCGGTGCTTTGATTTAGCCGTGAAAGGGTAACAGACGGACAGACAGACTTTCCCATTTATAATATTAATATAAAAGTATTTAATAATTCAAGATATCATTTTATTACATATTGATAAAAGTTTTGCTTCATAATACTCTAAATCATCTTTATAGGATTTAGTGAGCAATGTTAAGCAAGAAAATTTCGTGATCATGCGTTTAAAATTTTCATATAAAACTGATCGTTCGATATTCCTTTATTTTCAAGAAAATAAATAAAAGCTCATGTTTATTCGACAAAATTTGTACTTTTACTTAACAAAAGATTTGCCGTGTAAAAATAGTATTTCCTAAATGTTTTTGTGCCAATAGATTCTGGCATATACACGTCTCTTTTTCGGGTTAGTTTTAATAAGATGAGGCCGGTGATTCTTTGCTGATTACCCTTATAAGAAATAAACTAGTGGTGAAAATTCACTTTATTGACTAATATAATATAAGTATCTTGTGTCCAATAAGCATTCTGTATAACTGTAAGAATTTCGAAATAAGTTTTTTATTGACGACAGCTGCCAGCGTTTGACCACCATCATAACTGATGGTAAGCGATGATGTGATCGAAAATGAAGCACGCTTACCGCATAGAAGTAACTTATAAGTAGTTAAATGAAGAACACTGACTAAAATCAACACAGATTAAAATGATTTATTTCTAATAACTTGTGTTTGTAGATCAAAACCTCCGGAAATGGAATCCTTTAACTAATGTGGAATTCGTAGTATTTTGCGATCAAATCTAGCAACAGCACCATCTAGATCTATAACGTGGTAGCTTAAAGCAGTAAATGAAGGTTAGATGTGAAACAGCTGACTATCGAGCACAGTTAGTGGCTTCAAGTGATAGAAGCTTAGCAGCGCCAGCGCACGTGCAACTAGCTAGCGAAAGTAACTTCCACGCTCACTTTGCAGATTCACAATTCATTATATAGATGGCGATATACACACATCAAAAGTGTCTAGGGATCAAGCATTTTTATGCGGATTTCTTGAGATTGAGATGTGGCTTTGTAATAAATTTATGACTTTATAAATTTATATGGATCCTTTTTGGTGCATTTCATAATTTGAAACAGAAACTGTTAATCAAATTCGAGTAAAAGATGAAAATCAGCTGTCAATATTTTCCCTATAAAAACATACAACGCATTGAAGACATTATTAGTGCTACTGTTTCCCTACTACTGATTATAACCAACGTTATTATGGAGCGGTGACGTCATTTAAGCAGGGAAGAAATGCTCAGAGCCGTGGGAATGATAGAAGCTGGTTCCCGGCAACGTACTGTGGCTTTAGCTCTGAATACAAGTCAGAGTGTTATCAGTCGACTTTGGACACGTTACCGAAGCACTGGTACCGTGGCTGAGCGCCATGGAGGACTGTATCGCTGCACCACACGGAGACAAGACCGATACATTCAAATCTTAACTCGAAGAGCTCCAACAATAACCGCCATGATGTTAGCCGTGAGGCTTCATCACTCTTCAGGGAACTTAATTAGCGACCAAACAGTCAGAAACCGCTTGCATGAAGTGAACCTTCATTCCCGAAGACCGCTACGGGTACCACCTATAGCAATGCACAATCGTAGGATTCGATATCAATGGGCTCTTGAACACAAAAATTGGGCAGAAGAACAATGGCGTTTCGTGTGCTTTTCTGATGAGTCTCGTTTTGGTATGAGACCGGATACAAGACGTATACGACACTGGAGAACCCCTGGACGCCAACAGCGATTAAAATCCTGCCAGGAAGTCCATCCTTATAGTGGTGGAACCATCATGGTATGGGCGGGTATTTGGATCGGCGGAAGAACTGAGTTGATTTGGATCAGAGGCAACCTCAACGCTCAAATTTATGCTGAGACGATTGTATCTGACGTCATCGTTCCTCTACAAGTGCAAATCGGTCCCTTATTTTATTTATTTTCCTTATTTCTTATTACCGCACACCGCAAGAGTTGTAAGACAGACTCTCGCCGCAGCTAACATCAATGTCCTGCTCTGGCCTGCTCAGTCGCCAGACTTGAACCCGATTGAGCATGCATGGGATATGCTACAAAGAAGAGCTCTGCCGAATATGGAGGGTATCCAGTCGCAAGAAGACCGTTTTTTGTTGTTGCAACGAACATGGGCGGCCATTCCACAGCGTGATTGGATGAACTCATTTTGAGTATGCCAAACCGATGTTCTTGTGTTGTTAGTGTTCGCGGTAGAAACACGGATTATTAATTGTTTAAGTTACCCAATAAAATTTTAAAGAAAACTGTTATTTCAGTCTTTTTTTCGAACTTTAATGTTAGTGGTTCAAATGTCAAAAATCCCTTTATTAGGAAAATGGCAAATTTCTTTATTAATGCAAAGGTGACTTGGTTTATCGTTACTGTGACAAACGAAAACACTTTATTTGATGAATCCTTAAAGAAAATTTTAATTAATATCAATCAGGAGAAAAGTTATTGCAAAAATATATGTTGATCCCTAGACACTTTTGATGTGTGTATTTACCGTAGAAGTAAATTATTCAAAAAGTGATAATTATGGATGGATAAGTTTATCCGTGATCATGGCACTTGCAGCAGTGTTGAAAAATCGGAAACTCGAAACAATAAATACACACGGTAAATATCCTGTTTTATGTTTTAATGATACTGTTAGAGACCATGTTAGCTTAAAAATCGTATTTATTTCAAACAGCAACAACTGCATTTAGTTTGGTTGCTGTTGCCTTCAAACAAGTTTGCCTATAATTTCATCAAATTGTGAGTAGGTAGTTCATTTGTCGTACCGTATCAATTCATGATGTCATTGATTGTGCTGCAAACTTCAAACTTTGGATAAGTGCCTGCATTAAATAGATTCTTACTTAGCGATATAAAGTTCGAAACATTAACTTAAGTAACGAATGGTGTAGCTGTAGTTGTCAACACGAGGCTTCAAGGCACCGCCCGACCGGCCCCGACCCAACCGAGGAAACGACCGACAAGCCGATTTACCGTAACACAAAAAAATGTTCCGATAAGCCGACTTTCTAATAAACCCTACTAGACAACCGAGCCTTCTTCCTTGTACACAATAAATCTTAAGGAGACCTCTTCCCAAATGAAGCGGTTCCCAATGTTTGATAATTGTGTTGAGATAAATTATTATAAATCGGATTCTCGGTTTCATTATAATAAATAGGGATTGTGGCGCAGGAAATATCAAGACATTTATAACTGTACAGATATAGGGAGAGGTAATCACTTACGGGCTGATGTTTATAAATATTAATAGTAAACTTTGTACGATTTGTTGTAATCACTTACAATAATTTTCTTTGTAAACTATGGAATATAATTAAGTAATACAACGATTTTATTGAATACTTGCTAAAAATGTATAAGTATTTCTATAATTTGCCAAATCACAGCAAGGGGAACGCGGATTTTTAACCCCACATAACCTCAAAAGGAGCGTATCAAAACGATACACCACTTAAAAGTTTTACACTCACTGGCCGATATTTTAATGTGGCCTAATAATCAGAAAAAAAAACATGGTGGAGTGTGCCGGTGGGCTTTAGCATGGCCCCAGATTGATGCGTCTCGTACTTCGTAGGCAACACGTATCGCCCCTTTTTTACCTTTTATCTTAAGTTTGAATAGCCTCTCGTAATAAGGGCTCAGGACCGTTAAAAGTTGGGGAATGCGCGACCCAGTGAATGAACTCATATATCCACGTGTTTCTACTATGAATACGGTTCATCTATTTGTTTCTAATACGTGGAATGCGTCAGATGGATTCGCCGATATTCTATCTGATGGCGTTATTGGATTTTTTTTAATATAGCCAGCGTTTATATGTAGGTATTTATTTACTTTGGTGTGTTTGTATTTTCGCAATATACAGAGTTGATACGAAAGAGGGGCATTAAATTACATTACGTATACTATACGTGTTTAGTGTTAATTTGATACAGTTAAAAAATAAAAAGAGCCAAAAATTTTTTTCGACCAATCTAAATAGCTTACAAATCAGAGTAAAACGCATATAAATAAATACAAAAATAAATAAAGAAATATATTAATAAAATAAATAAATAAATGTGACTGACCTTAAATACCTAGGTAACAAAGTGGCAACGTAGCGCGGCGAGTGTTATCTCTTGTCTTGGTTAGATTTATCGCTTCTCATCAAAATCATGTGCGATTAAACTACTTCTCCTATTAAATTGATTTTTGGTACAAAGCTTGAAAATGGTATCTAGTATACGCAGTTTAATGGTCAACGCAGACCTAGCCGCACCGCACGCGCCGCAGTCTTTGCATTCGGATTCTTTATATGAAGTTCTATGCAACCTCGCAAACCTACCCGCGCCGCAGTCGCCGCAGTCCCTGAAACGACCGAACTCCCCTAGCCGCAGCTGATGACGTCACCCGCACGCAGCGCGGATGACGTCATTCGCATCCACGGCGCGCAGTGTTACCAGAGTTATAAAGTAGACAGAGAATCTCTGTCAACGGTTTATAATAAAATTACTTATTCTCGTATAAATAATTACTTGCTTATTCCCTATTATAGCACCTACAGATAAAATTACACAAAAGAGCAAAATACCAATACCAAATACAGATTTTATACAGATTTTTTAAATCTTCGGTACAGATAATGCTTTCAAAAATCTGGCAACACTGATGGGAACGACTGCAGCGACTGCGGCGCGGATAGATGTGCGAGGCCATTAACATAAAGCGATGACTGCGGGGACTGTAGAGACTGCGGTGCGGCTAGATCTGCGTTCACCTTAAAGGAAAGCTCCTCGGTCGTATCAACTCTGTATACCCAGCTCTATTTATTGAGTAAGAGATACTCAAATTAAGTTATTTTTAAACGACTTCAAAAAAAGGAGGTTTTCGATTCGTCTTGAACTTTTTTTTTTATGTATGTTACCTCATAGCTCGGAGACGGCTGGACCGATTTGAAAAATTCTTTTTGCATTTGAAAGGGTATACCTTCTAGTTGGTCCCATTGTTACGAAATCAGGATCTGATGATGGGATCCTGGAGAAATCGAGGGAACTCTTCAAATATTATAGGTACACCTATAGCGTTTTCGGTATTTCTTATAGTACCTTGAGCAGTTGCTTTCGAAAAGTACCATTTGGGGAAGTGGAACTGATGATGAAGACCACAGATGGCTTCCGAAACTACTCAATAATAAATATTTCGTGGATTGCGATTCGATTACTTGAATGTGGATGCTAAGCACTTTATGCTCGTCACAATGCATATGGTGAAGTAGAGCTGATGGTGAAGTACCAGGAGAACTCCTCAAAAATTAACGGATCTGCATCGGGAAGAGCAATATTTTGTAAAAGGTGATAAGTTGTTGACATTATTTATTTTATTAATTTATTTTATTTTCGGAAAGCTTACAGACTAATAACATTATAACAATAATATATAAAAACTAAGTTGCTAATTACAAGCCCTGGCTTTTGTAACTAGATAAATTACAAACCAACCCACTAAAAAGAGTGAAAAAAATTTTTTTGCAGTAATAAGAACCGACTTCCGTATCAAAACACTACAAAGCCATTTTGGATTTTTCTATGTTTGTCTTTCAATCATAAGGAATAAAAGAATTTAGATGAAAATGGCACACATACTTTACAATACCTATACATGGTTTACAACCCGGATTAACATAGTCTACTATCTTCCCCGGGAATACGTGCATTTTCACATTAAATGAACTCGTGGGTAAAAGTAGTATCAAATTTATACTAATATTATAAAGTGGAAAAGTTTGTTTGTTTGAACGCGCTAATCTTCAAAAGTACTGACTGAGTTTGGAAGAAATTTGGTAGATACAACGTTTAACGGAAACCTATGGGGTTTCCGTTAAACGTTGTATCTACCAAATTCTATTCTATCCAAAAGGACTGAAGACTACATCTGGTATTGAGTCTCTATGGAAAGTTTCAGCTCAAAATAAGTGACTCACAGAATTGAACCCAAATTGTTGGTTTCGTATGTTTCTTGAATACCAGTAATAATAAACGTGTTGCACCACTATGAAGGTCATCACTTTCCATGTCACTTGCCAATAAAACGATAATTCTCTTCGTTCTTCTTAATTTGAAAAATTCGGTCTCTGCTATCAACTATCAATGTATTGAAATTTCTAACAAGTTCCACACATGTAGACATAGGATTACAAAACCCTTGCTGTATCGCTTGTTATCATCCAAAGAAGCCGTGCACTTGGTACCTATGTATGTACCATTTAAATTACACGTTGTAGAAGAAGCTTGAGTTTTATAGGCTACTGAGGAAGGTTATAGGCTACTTTTTACCCGACTGTAAAAAAGGAGGGTTATGTTTTATCGTTATAAAGTCCATGGGAGCGAAGCCCCGCGCGACTACTAGTAAAATATAATTTTGTAAAGAAGATTATCTCCAGGTTTATATGTAGGTGTTGAATGTTATCTTCGTTTCTTCCTAGATATAAAAGTAAAAAAAAAGTAATAGCCAGAAAATAAGCCGTGGATGCCTCCGTTTTATATTCTATGCGATTTTCTACGTAGATCCGCATTAACTCATCGAGCGCAGATTTATCAGAACAGTCGGAAGCTATTAGCTAATCATAGATTACCCAGGTTTTAGAGGAAGTAGGTACTGTACTACAAGCCTACAAGATTTGCAATGGTATTTATATTTTTTATTTAATTTCCAGCCAGCGAGCAGTGGTAGCGCAGTGGTTACAGGCACGACTAGCGAGTTGTAGGTCGTAGGTTCAAACCCAGACATGCACATTACTTTGTATAAATTATATTTTTCATCTTTGCTCTTACTCTCACTCTGAAACCGGCACGACCTAGGTGTGAAACATCCGAAAATATGCGACATGCACCAAACCTCATTAGCAGTGATCGGAATAGGTAGAGCAATTTAGGTTCATTGTCCGTAAACATTGATGTTAATATGGATATTCCATGGGATTCCGACTGATACTACGAGCACAACTGTAAATGTTTTTGTACAACTTCAGAATAAAAATGTTTAAATGATTGTTGATTCTTGAATAAGAAATTGTTACGTAAATAAATATATGTGGTTTAATGAATCAAGTTTATCTATCTATTATACTATCCTTAATCCCGTCCTTCTTATATTTACCCGTCAGAAAGGAAGTGTAATCTTTCATTAGTCCCGAAGACGAGAATATTTTTTTTATGATTTTACTACTTAAAAACCAAAACCCGGGACTCGGGGAATATCCATATTATTCTAACCTATGGCAAGTATATAAAACAGCTCTACCTATTCCGATCTCTGCTCATTAGGCCCGCTGGGTGGATTACGGTCCAATCTCTAAATCTCTTATAGAGAGGAAGCCTGTGTCCCAGCAGTGGGAATGTTTTCAGCTGGTTATGTTATGTTGAACTCTAGCCTGATGAATTGTTTCGAGTTTCCGATATTTCGACACTTTTGCAAGCGCCATGATCATTCTAATCATTCTGTTAGTGCCCAAGTCTGTTTAAAAACGGATAATTTGTCATTTGTTTAGCAGCAATACAGGTTATTTATAATTGTGTATGCCATAAAATAGTTATCGCACAAAGTAAGCACATATTTTCTGTTTCGCGCGTAGCTGAGCGTTGTGATCGTTGCGTGCTAGTCCGTCGTATTTCCTGCACTTACGCTGCGCCCGCGCCGGTGAAACTCATGAAAATGCGCCGCCAATCAGGGAAATGCGATCGCGAAAGTGATTTATTAATTCAACCAAAAATTGTTTTGTTACACAAGATTGATAGAAGATTTTTAATGTGAATTTGTTTACTTGTTTGGTGGTTTGTGTAAGGTTTCATTTCTGTCACTTGTCATTTTTTTTGTTTATATTTTCCTGGAGTCATAATTATTCTAAATCATTATATTTCACAACTGAGTCTCAGTTTTGAGTCTGAGCTTTTTTAGATATCCTTTTTACGTTGTCTTTTATAACTAGGAGCATGAACCAGCGGCATCGATACCCTTTTTACTAAAAAGTGGATCACTGAAGCGTAGCACCCACCTTAACTGCTCTAGATAACTATTTGATAGTTGCATGGGTAATAAAAACGTTCAAAAATTGGTCACAATTACCCTGCTTACCGCCTCGTAACATTTTAATAGCGAGTTCCCATTTAGTGTGGGAACAAACAGGTCTGCTTAAGAAAGAAGACGGGTAGGTACTTACGATACTTAGTGCGCGGCTCCGCTTATGTAAGCGATAGCCGATGTCCGACAGATATCGGTTTGTATGTTAGGTATATCCGTTGAAAGCTCTTTTAAACAACTACAAAAAAGAAAAAGCTTCCCTATTCGGCTAAATGTGTTTATATTTTTGTGTACGTACAATGTACAGTGATATTTTCAGCATTTTCTACGGATCTTACGAAAGCTTGTGAGGATGAATGACAATGTATGAATGTTTGTTTCTCTTTCAGCCAAAAACTACCGAATGAATCTGAATAATATTTGGTAAATAGATAGTTGAGATCCTGCAATAACACATAGGCTACTTTTTATCCCAGAATTCTCACGGAATCGGGATTTACGCGAGCAAACGCTTCCATGCGAACAACCCTCCCATGCGAACCAAATCGAGGGTAACAGTTAGTTTACAAAAAAAATTAATAAGTCTTCAATTTCCAAAAAAATTTAAGTTGATTCGAATAAATCTAAAATGTTTTACCCGAGATATTTTCTCGAATTGGTCTCGATATTTTTTGTATACACTTGATTGAGAACTTCGGAGATAGACTATGAATCTTTTCAATAAACGATTTTAAATATCTCTGTGATTAGGTAAGCGTGCTCCATCTTCGATTACATCATCACTTATCATCAGGTGAGATAGTGGTCAAACGAGAACCTATTTTCAATAAAAAAAAAGTTCGAGCACCAATTGTCTTAGAGAACCAAAGATATCCCAAATGAAGAATAGATAGATAGATATACTCTTTATTGTACACCATAACAGAATCATCACGATGATCTAAGTATTGGTATTTTTATAATATGGATCATCAATATTAAGCGCCTACACACTTCACTCAGCGTTCCCAGGTATTGTCAACCAATAAGATTTTACTGTTCGTTTAGCGACTAAAAAATCCATTAATCACAAAAATACAATACGTGAAGTGATTTTGGTGTTGGTGAGTGAGTGGTATTTTAGGGACTTTGGCGTGGGATTGATAATGTCAATCCCACGCCAAAGTCCCTAAAATTACAGCAGCAATTCCTTTTCCAAGTTCTGATTTGTGAATGTTTACGTTGGTTCGGTAGACCTTTCTGACTATTGAATTTTAATTATGGGGTTCTTCATATTTTTTAGTTTGTCGATGTCTTCATTAGTGAAAACCTCATCTCCAAAATCTCTCTCTCTCTCTGTTTGGTGCGAGTTGCGTTAAAATTATATGAGTGTTAGAGGGGCGTATAGAGCTATGGGTTTATGTGTTATACAACATAAGACTACATTTAGTTTAGGATAGATAGAATATTCTTTATTATACACCAAATATTAAACACACCGATTTAACAATATTGCTTATTGTTCATATGGTTATAATTATAAAGGCGGTCTTATCGCTGAGAGCGATATCTTCCAGACAACTTTTGGAAGGACTTTAAAAACATTAAATAAAGTCGGAAATAGGTGACAAAAAATAGCAAAATATTCGTTTTAAAAAAAGCAAACTATAAACAATATACCAGTTTATTGCATTATTTAATTGTTTATAGATTTCGCGTTTATCGTATGATAACCGGTATTAATGAATGGTATTCCTACGAGCATACATTAATAACCACATCCTGATTATTGTAAACCAATTAATTTTCGCTATCGAACAAGAAACTCGGGGAAATAATAATGCATATACATTGCTATTTAAGGTAGATAGCCCCGGCCTGATATTGCTTGATGGACAGCAAGTATCCAACGCTAGAAAGTGGGAAGCCGTTTACCTGTGCCGTTTACACAACACTTGAATAAAAACAACTTATTTGTGTCGGCAGGTTGCCTTCGCACGTTGTTTATTAGGTATGTAGGTTACAGGAATTGTTTATCTAAACCTATTATTAGTCGCACCTAGTAATTAGCAACCAATCATCAAATATTCATCAGGCTTGGTTACCATTAGCATGTTTAAGGTCAAGTTTTTAAGCTAACATGGTCACTAACAGAACTTAGTATTTACTTTTTCATTAGAACATAGTATTTACTATGTGTATTCATATTTTAGAGTTTCCATTTTGGAATTCACCCATGATCATGGAATTATCCCGTTTTAAGTTCTAATGATAATGTTTAAGGTGAATTTTAGATGGCAACTTAGGGTATCTCTTACCCGGGGTTTGGGAATGTTCTAAAAAGACATTACAGACCCAGAACTCCAGGGCAACTGAAGGAACAGGGTGGGTTTTAATTTAATAGAAGTCTGGAACTGCTTTACGCGCCACTCAGAGCGGCAGAAGTCATTTGATGATATGCCCGCAGAAAAAAAAACGATGACAAACTAGCATCTCCTACATTTTGTATAGGTGAATTTTATATACCCAAATCTGACCTGCTAGGATCATTAGCATTACTCTTAATAATTAACAGATTGCTTTAACGTTGAGAAGAAAATTGAAAAATATTTTTATTATGAATGACTAGTTTATTATATTTTTGTTTGTTATGCATTGGATTTCATATCTTAAAATGAAATTAAATGTCGAATGACCAACACAGATAAACAACGCTTGAAACCAAATCTCAAACACAGATAAATAAAGACATTTATATCACAAACAATGCCCTTGGAACAAATGGTTGGTTACAACTAATGGCATATTATCAAACGTCTGTCCATTGTACCGTAATACCGTGTAACAGAGAGTTACATAAGATACCGGTCGTCGCATGTCGTGTCTCACACGATACGACAAAGTAACCGTTTTGTTACACCAGCGCATAATACAACCGTTTATAACCAATAATGGTGTGTGCCGGAAGTGAAAGCGTTTTTTATCCTATGCCAGAAGCAAAGCTCAGATTTGTGGAGCATAGCTTGCAGCTACAGCCACGACCCGGCCGGTTTGTCCACTTGTCAGGCTCTTATAGGACAAAATACCATTCGGGAATGTAAACGGCCGCGAATAATTATTATACCTATTGTTTTAAAAGGTTTAATTTGTTTTAAATTCGTATTCGTATACGTTTTTGTAAACTTTGCAAAACATACAAGAGACCTGTATTGATTTAAAGCAAATTTTATGACGGTCATTATGAGAAACAAAAAAGACGCACGAATACCTATAAAATATAAAAATAAACGCAAGAATTATCCACACTTAAAATAGTAATTTAAACAATTCGATATTTTAAAAGAAAACAAAGATATGTAGGTCATGTTTTAACCGGCCTATTACTTTTTTGCGAACAATTCTTAATACAACTTTTAATTTTCATGCAATACCTAGTTAGGCACAAGTATCGCACCTCAGCACACGAGTGCACTAGCGCAGTGCAACGAGGCGTGCGCCGCGCGCCGACGTGCAAGTGCAAGGCTCCCCAACCACGGTCATGGATAGCTGCCGTGCTTAATGCCGCCCCACGTAATCGTTCCTTATATCTCCGTATCTATCGTAAGCAAGGAATTTATACAAGCCGTTGTTTTTTTTTTTTTTCATTTTTCTCTACAGGAAATACCGGTGGGCTTATTATGTAAAGGCATGGTTTAAACTTTAAAGAATTTGGTTGTGCAACGTGTTTGGTTTATTTGTTACATATTCATTCATATACAATTATTAAGAAAATAAAAACAAACTATCAGGAATCAGGTGAGCTGACAGAATACTTCAATTAGCATAGTTAAGATTTATATAGCTGAAGGGGTAATAGGCCGGTTATTTTAGTTTGAAACATTAGTTGTCATAGCTTTTTTTAATTGAATAAGGTCTAGTAGTAAACGTCCGAAGTTATTGCACGGGACTGTACCCCTGGTATAAAGCGACAACCATGTCTGTAAGAGCCATTTCTCAAAGTTTAAACGCTCGATTTCAGGTAAAAATCGGTATGTGCGCGTGGCGATGCACACATACACACAAATACAAATATTGTAGAGCGAGTGTCGAGTCGGACTAAATAATCTTGAGCTGTTATAATCGTCTTTATGAGAAAAAGTGATTTAATTAATTAAATGACTTAAGATAAAGAAAATGAATCACATGTATTTGTAGCATATATTTAAAAGAAAAATGTAAGTTGTGACAACCGACTTCAATAAAATTAAACTCAAAAGTGTAAAATTCGGTATTACTTAAGTAAGAAAGATTACACTTTTAGTGTCGATGATATTTATTTCTACAAATAGGTTACAAGTGTATAATAGAAAAAGTGTTGGTGTGTCTATACAATAATACAAAAAAAAAAATACGTAACTCATTTATGCATAATTTTTTATCATATTTAGTTAAGATTACTTGACCTCGGTATTTCCTAGCTGATTACTTTGAAAGAAACATTAAAACAAGATCAAATGTTACACTATCTTTTTAAGCTCAGACACTTGTCAAATCATAAAATATGAAAACCAAGTAGTTTATATATTATATTAATTATGTATTAACTAGCTTCTGCCCGCGACTTCGTCCGCGTAGAAGTCGAAAATATTCAACGGGATCCCGTCCCCGGGATAAATAGTATCCTATGTTTTATCCAGGACATATTTATCTATCTGTGTGCCAAATTTCTTTCAAATCCGTTCACCCGTTATAGCGTGATTTAATAACAAACATCCATCCAAACTTTCGCATTTATAATATTAGTATAGATCTATATAGATTTACAATCCCATTTTTAAATATGAAAGATTTCGCCTATGACTCCGTCCGCGTGCAATTTTTACAGGCGATGTTTTTTTTTTCGAATTAAATACTATACTAATGTAAGAGCTTTCAGCTCTTTAATGTCCCACGGCTGGACAGGAGACTCAAAGGTAATGTAGGCAAATTATTTCAATATATCCCGCTGGCTAGATAGATTTAATAGAGTGTTTTTATACCGTAACTATACGGATAATAATATAAACGTCGGTAATATTTAATAACATAAAATTTAAGTAAGGGCCCTGTTTAATTTAAAACTTCTCTGTATACAATATTTGAGGTTGTTTATTTTCCGGTAACAAAATAATCTGCTTTTCAGATGATCCAACTCGTGATAGACCAACATATAATTGCCTATTGGCTTATATTTACTAGTTTTTAACATTAAATTTTTAACACTTTAAACACTTAAATAAAAACCCTAAACTACATAGGTGATACATCTAAAAATAAACTAAAATATGGCATCCAGAAATTCATGCGCATCGCTGTCCATTGGTAATATGCCCAAAAGACTGGCGGGATTTGCTCATGGGAAAAACATTCTTTTCGTAAGTCAATGCCAACTAAAGAGAAAGTTTGTCCTTGGCACTTGTTTATAGTCAGGGCAAAAGATGTTTTTATGGGAAACTGGAGTCGCTTAAACGGTAACGGTGCCAACTGGCCAGCTCCTGGTCCGATGAGAATAGTCGCCACAATTAAGTTATCTTTTAAATCTTTAATTAGTAGCCTTGTGCCATTATACAGGTTGGGCGGGCTTAAATTCCTTAAAAGCATAATAGGCATTCCAGTTTTCAAGAGCAGTTCGTGAGGTGGCGGGCCAGATGGATTCAAGGAATTTAAAAATTCTTGCGGATAATGGACTACACCCTCGACATTGCACACTGTATCAATGGACTTGTAAAATTTGGATTGACCGGGGACTTTTTGTAAAATTAGGTTATTGATTTCATTGACTGTATCGTTTCTTGGTGAGACGATAGCCCTTGAACAAAGCCAATGAATGTCTCTATCTAATAAATATTCAAGGTCTGGATAAACTGCATCTATGAGTTGCTGCAAATTGTGAACTATTCGGCCTTGATATGATTTCCGCAACGTTAGTGACCAAGGTTTGAGAAGAAAAAGACCCTTCTCCAACTCTGAGTAGCTGTTGTGGAAAATCGTTATTTGTATTTCCGATTAGGTGGGCTCTCATATTAGTTCGTAAGTTTAAAGTTTGGACCATACTCCATAGAGGTGACGATTTAAGAGACGCCTTTATGATGTCCGCACGTAACCCTTTTGTGATGACGGGAAATGTCTGCCGAAAGTCACCAGCAAACACAAAGGTGACACCACCCATGATAGCAACTGAATTTCTCAAGTCCTTAAGCGTTCGATCCACTGCTTTAACATGAGCTCTATGGCTCATTGTGCATTCATCCCACATTATCAGCGACGTATTCTGTAATAACTGTCCAAGGGGCCCATTTTTGCGAATTAAACATACCGACTGCAGCTCCAATGAAACTGAAACGTAAGTATGTTGAAAAAGCTTTTTTTTTACATAAATCCTCCTATATCAGCTAAAATATAAAATATAATTATTTAAGACGGACCAGATTGCCATACATTGTTTTCAGTTTTATGCAACTGTTTAGGCAGCGCATGCAAATAATTCTATTTTAAGAGGTACAATTTTCCGACTTGCTTGACAAAGATTATAATAGCTCGGCTAATATGCATGATATAAAGATAATTTATAGCCTATAGCACTCAAGGATAATCCAGCTACGTGTAAGCGAAAGAATTTTCAAAATCAGTTCGGTAGTTTCAGAGATTACCCCCTACATACAAACTTACAAATTTTACAGATATCGCCGTGTGCTCTTACTGCTTCAATTTCTAGTTTATCAGCATTTGTCATTGTTCTTTCGGCACCAGCTTTCCACATAATTATCAGAAAAGGCATCATGCGTTTTACTGTACAGTATAAATGGCATTGTCGGTAAATCCATCGATGCAGTGATCTCATTTTAGTTAGAAGTGCCAATTCCTGTTATAATTGAACCAGATACCGCTCCTTGATTAAGATTGAGTTTCGATTTTTCAGTTGCTTTGGTGTCTGAAGTTTTTAGAATAAAGCTAGATACACTTGTCTTACATTTCAAGTAAAATTTGGATAAGAGACACATCTGCTTCTCTTTTTCTATAGCTCATTTTGTAGCCAAATTTTTAACTGTGTTTGCTTATATTTTAATTAGTGTTAGATTTCACAGATGTCGTTCTTAGTTTAGAGTGTCGTGTAAATGATGGAAATCGATCCAGAAGCCGATTCTGAACCAACTACTTTCAGGAATTGCGTTTATTCTGGCACACGTTGTATACATATTATCATACATTATTAACTGTCTATTAAGCAACCTGTCAAATACTTTGGATATAACAGTTGCTAATGAGATAGGCCTATAATTATTTATTTCAGCAAGATTGCCAGATAATTATTTTTATTATTTTTTACTATGGGCACAACTGTAGTCCGTATCATTTCCCCAGGCATATAACCATGTGACACAGAGAAACTATACAGAATAGCAAAAACTCTGGGTAAATGGGGAGCCGCATATTTAAGGTGCTCTATGCTGAGCCCGTCATGTCCAGGAGATTTGCCACGTGACGTCGACTTTATTATTTGGCTAATCTCTTTTGATTTGCATTTCAATCCTAGCTCCTTGCCAGACTCAACATTCAGCACCGACTGAGAAGATTCTAGTGGAGACTTAACACAAAAGAGGTTCAGTTACGCCGCCGACGTTCACAGGGAAACTCGGCTTGTTGTGCAACTTATTAGTGCTTTTCCAAAAACTACGGAATTCGCGTTTTGAATGGAGTGAGGTTAGAATGTCCATCTTAATTTGATCTTGGCTCTCCTGACACCATTTCAAATGTGATTTAAAAACTTTTCTAACTTCACGCATTTGGTCATAGATATAACCGGAAGCAGGTTTATCATACCATACCCACAACATAAATTTACTCCGCGCCTCCCTGTGCGCCCGCGCCATTATTTATTCCAGCCTACTACTTTCCTTCTCAAGGAAGGTGTACTTATTTCCCTACACAAAGCCTGAACAATATCACCATAAAATGTATCTATAACTTTACTATGGCTACCAATGTGTTATCACAACAGCTATGTAATTCTGAAGGAAAATCAATTAATTTTAGCCTTTTACCTCTTTCGTGTACATGCGTATTTGTTCAGAATTTCTCTCAGCCCATACAACTTTGTTTTGTGGTACCTTAATGTCAGAACGCTTGGCGTTATCACGTCTAGATTACATTCTATGACAAGAAGAAAATGATCTGACCATAACACATCATATAAAACATAAGCATTATTGACAGACTGTACAGCTGACTTAGTCACAACACAATGATCAAGCCAGCGCTTGGAGCCATGCGACTCACTGAGAAATGTGTGTATCTGAGCACAACCCTAAGATCTCAGCATCAATACACGGCCATTCTTGGTCCTTACAAAATAATAATAATTCATCGAAAAACAACACCGAGGGATGCGCATTGTAATCACCAAGAATATAAACATAGGTAATTTAAATTAGAGTTCTCAATTAACGCACTTACCAAAGGAAACCATGACTGTGAAATCCGATAAGTTATCACATGCATCCGTGGGCATATAAATACTAAACACGAGTAACGACTTATTATTTAGCACTATTTTAATCGCACAGAGCCGCGGGTTATCGCACTGTATTACACTCACGCGGAAAGCCACTCCTCCGTGTGGCCTTCCGCATAGGATACCCGTCGACGTGTCTACTGCAGATACTCCGGTACAGTTAAAGACTAACTAAGTCTAACTGTGTTTAAGAATGAGATTTCCTCCGGTAATAGCCACGTTTCTTATAATGCACTTATGTCTGACGACTGACATAAACTACGTGTACACTGAATGGATCTCTTCACATTCTTACAATTGAAAGAAACTAACTTATTTACACGTGCATTCATTAACAATGATTTGCTGAAGCCGTTCCTTCACAACTAACGTCAATTACACGCTTAGGCTTAAAATGCACAAAACGACGAAAGATAACTCAGATAAACATGGGTAATTTAAACTGGGAAACAAAGAACTTGTAGGCATCATGTTCACATTGTCTCCTAATGGATATTTTTTCCTAATGAATTTTTTTTAGCCAGTAAAAGATCGTCATTATTTTTTTATGAACTCTTAAGAAAAGCGAATAACTTTTAGACTAATGTATCTAGACATCTTTTGTGTGATTATCTACATTTCTATGGGTACCCTAAAAAGCCGGTAACCCGGAAAAACTATATTTATTAAACACACTTGAAATGTAGGTAAGTAGTTTTTATAAGTAGATATAACATATTATTTCATCGTCAATATTTTAAAAGTCCAGAGTATTATCACAGTCATGAAAAATTCTTGACTGATTAGCAGATTCTGAATTAAAATAATAGAGATCAGGCTTGTTCTTAAAAAAATTACCGGCAATAGAACCCAAATCTAAATCCACTATAGATAACTATGAATAAAGAATCTGATAATTATTATCAAAAAGAAACTTTTGAAAATAAGGCTGTGAGTTTAGAATCTGTTAACCAGTGACTTAAAAAATCTAAGAAGAAATAAAAATACACATATCTTTATAAATAAATCTTGTAACAGCCAGTGAACACTGTTTACTAGTCATGGTAAATAAAAGCTAAACAAAATTAAATCTAATAATGTTTTAGCTAGCCACTTCCTTCAAACTGTCAAGATAACTGAACCGCGAACAAAAGAGTTCAACGGGTACAATGTTCAGTTAACCGAGATGTTACCTTAACCGTAGTTTAACCAAACTTATGAGTAAGTACGGTATCCAAATATAAAATGGAGCCCTTACGGAACAAATTGATGTTAATAAATTATGATTTATCGCTCAAAGTATTTAACATCGACAAGTAATGATATAAGTGATGAAAGCCCAAATGTAAAAGCAAACTATTGGGGTGGCATGATTCAAAACTACATAAGTATTGTTTGATTTTAGGGTGATAATCATTTAAAATGACCATTGTGACAAAAGTGAAACAAAAATGAAAATGTAACAAAAAATAACAAAATGAAATATGAGGGCCCGTTTACAATGCACATTTATAGTCTGACTGTTATTTATGTTATTGATTTCGTATAAAGTGTTCCGCAATATAACACTTTATATTTCTTTTATCATTTCTTTTATTAATTAATTAATTATAGGAGATATATATGAATTTTTTTCACAACAATTTTTGGCAATAAAAAGAGATCAACGTAATATAGTTATCAGTCAGTATTCTCAGATTATAAAGTTATTAATCTAAAATAAATAAACAACATGAAAATAAATAGATATTTTTATCAACAGTATTCATTAACATACACTTGAAAAAAATGGCCAAGTGCGAGTCAGACTCGCCCATGAAGGGATCCGTAGTAACTATAATAATATAACATAATATGTATATTTATTTGACAAAAAAAACCTTACAAATTTCTTAAAACTTTACTATTTACATTTTTTTAAACTACGCCAAATACCTTTGTTTTTCATGGTGTTTGTATGAATTACAAAGTTATATTTGCGGTTTTATAAAATATGCTGTATCTCAAAAAACAAAAAAGTGCTGACCCGATCTCGTCCAAACTAATTTTGGTTGAAAGTTTACATTAAGATCTACAGTATATACATATATATTTTTTAGATTTTTCCCTTAATTATTATAGAAGTTAGAGAGGGGGGACACATTTTACCACTTTGGAAGCGCATATCTTTTAAATGATTGAATTGATGAAAAAGTGGTTTTAAAAACCTCCATATCATTTTTAAAGACCTTTCTATAGATACCACACACGCATAGGTTTCATGAAAAAAATATTTTCAGTTTCAGTTCCATGTATGAGGAGCCCCCCTTGATTATAAATATGTTTTTAATTTTTTCTTAAAATCGGAAAGCGGTTTACAGAATACATCTACAAACCAAGTTTCATGTGTATAGTCTTAATAGTTTCGGAATAAAATGGCTGTGACATACGGACGGACGGACAGACAGACAGACAGACATGACGAAACTATAAGGGTTCCGTTTTTTGGCAATCGGCTACGGAACCCTAAAAATGTTTATTTCTTTGATGATACAAAATTAGATGCTTCTAAGTGAGCGTGCTACACTTCAACCTTGTCACCTTGACCAAACATCAGCCACCAAAACCACTTTTAGTTGCACTAGGCTACGGATGCAGCAGGTTCAGGGGTACGCACCTTTCTAAGACGTATAGGGAAGCCCACGCCTAACTCCCCACCCTGGCCTGCGGGTATCGTGTAGCTCAACTTCGAATTTAAGGAGCTCAACGATCTTGCGAACAATACCAAAGACAAGAAACATTTGGGTAGGCCACACAAATACTCAAACTGCCAGACATCAACTATAAATCATAATGAAAATAACATAATAAGAAATAATAACCTACATATTACTCACATTCACAAAAATATAAAAGATAAAAAAAAAATAATAACAAATAATATACAAATAATATGCCATCGCGGACTTTTTTGTAGATCTATAAAAGAGAAACAATCCCATACATTGTATTTTTATAACTCAAAAGGTTTTGGCAGCGTTTTCGATTAAAGCTCCCGATACGCTTACTTCTTTCCGACATGTTGAAGTAATATCGTCGTATTTCATTCAATCTACACAAAACCTTATTATACACTAAAACCTTCCTCAGGAATCACTTTATCTATTTAAAAAATCCGCATCAAAATCCGTTGCGGAGTTTTTAAGATCTAAGCATACATAGGGGCAGACAGACAGGGAAGCGACTTTGTTTTATACTATGTAGTGAAACGTATACATTGGCATCCGAACGGCAAATGAACCACCTATTTTTTTTTGCCTTGTTTTAGGAATAACATACTTATCTTTGTTCCTTGTATTTACATTATGAATATCACTGTATTTTTTAAACAGATTTATATTTTTTTGTGCATACAAAAGATTCTCATAAATATACTACGATGGCACAGTAATAATATTAATCTCTTTAAATTTGTGTCATAAGGAGTGTTTAGAACTTAATTTATAAATAGCACTAATCGTGCTTTTTTGTAATACAAATATAGGGTTAATATCGGCGGCATTTCCTCAAAGTAAAATGAGATCACACTGTGAATGTAACTGAATTAGACTAAACGTGCTGTATCGACATCAATGAAGCCACGAATTTTTCTTACGGCATATGTTGCAGAACTAAACTTTTTCGACAACTTATCTTTATTGAGGCCCCACTGCAGCTTCGCATCCAAAGTTATACCCAAGAAGACTGTGGTATCTTCGGGTTTCAATCTTTCACCCTTTATTGTAACACTAGTATTCACTTGTCAACATGAGGTAATGTAAATTTTAAGCATTTGCTGGGCATAGTTCAGGAATTACCCAGAGATGCTTTTAATTATTTCAGTTTGAGTGCTGTTGAGTAATCTGACGAGTTTTAAAAATTTCGGAATGAATGCTCTGTCCTTACGCGGGTTGTACGTTTTTCGGATTCAGCTACCGCAAGGACTTCATGTTTATAAAGATAACGTAAAAAGAAATACCTTTACTCGTGTAAACATTCACAACATAATATTTTTGCTTATCTTGCACATCATATACTGAGAAAGGGTTTAAATACTTCCAATTTTCTTTATATTTTATATATGTAGCAAAATCAAAACAGAAAGAAAATCGGATATAATTAAACCCTCTCTTAGTAGGGGTATATTTAGATTAGTGGGAGGGGTTAACAAGATTGCTAGTAATGTGAATTCAACTGAGGTTGATAGTTCCCAGTCCACGAAAACAAAAATGATGCATTAAAGGTAACGAGTCTCTAGACACGACCAACATCACGTGGCTAAAACTAGCTTAGCTCTGCACATGCAGGGCATGCTGAGTTATGTGACATGATATTTCTGATAGATAGGTAAGTTGTTCCAATTTGAACGTAATATAAAAATGTCTTAGCCCCAACACCAAAACCTGGCGTTGAGAGTGACATTTTCAACCATGCATTGGCGACGTGTTTTTATTTTTCCCACCACGACCCTACTTTAAATTTATATCTAATAAAATGTGCATGTAATAAATAAAATATTTCAATGTTTTTGTCCTGTGCTAAAGCTTAATGCTGAAAGCTTGTTTTTATTATGTAACAATGTTTTAATAAAATTTACATATTTTTAAGCAAATCGGGACAATACAATTACAAAAAATCTCGCTAGAGTTCTCCCGATTCGACAATTTGGGCCACATTATTCCTATCTACATATTATAATAAACTTAAATCATTAATAGTAATCAATATATGTAACTATGTCATTTCATATTTTTACGAAATAGGAAAACAAAACCCATATAGGTGGGAAACGGACCCCAACATGTTATAGCCATACCTAACCAAATATCATCGTCCAAGCATAACCAAAACATTTATGAAGCGTGAATCGTTCTGTTCAACAAATTCTCACCAGAAAGTACTTTAATTTTGACACTGATAAAGCTGTTAGTAAAAGCTAGTGGTATACTAATTAATCAAAATGTTATTAGGTGTAGAATTTCCTCGAAAAACAAACGATTTGTTATTGTTACGTGGGTAGTTTTAAAATGCGGATGCATATACTTGCGTGACGATGTGCGTGCGACGCATGCAATCCGTTCCGAAGCCTCTCATATTAGATCATGTTCTTATTCCTAATTCATTCTTAATTAATCCATTAGCCATACGCCGCAGAAGTCAAATCAAGTTCTAAAAGGTACCTCTATCTCAAAGAGCGGATTTGGAGAGCATCAAATCTGTTTTACTTCTTCAAAGCTGTTAAGAGGTTCGCCTTACGACTATGCAAGGAGGATGCATTCAAAAGAGATGAATCTAATATGATTGACCCGCCTGGTTGCGAGAGAGATATTGAGAATTTGATATGTTTTTTTTTATCAAACCAGCAAATGGCGGCTATCCACGCTCTCAGGAAAATATACATTTTTAACCGACCGTTCTTTGTCTTTTTAAATATAGTGCCCGGCACGTAACTTGGCAAGAGTCGTTAGATGCGCAGAAGTCGTTTTTTAGGTGTAGTTGGTTGTCCAGCTGGACGCGGGGTATGAAGTGGCGCAGATCCGAGCGCGCGATTGGTGTGTCAGTCGACCCCTGCCTCCCACACTCCGTTCGCTCCCGATTACACTTTCATGCACGAAAGTTGCCCTTTGCTTTTGTTTTTGCTGCGAGTTATTGTTTTAAATTTAGGTTCTGTTACGAGTTGTTGTTATTTATTTATTATATACCGTTATATATATTATACAGGAGCGGATCCAGCCCTCAACAAAGGTTGTGGGCACAGCCACCCGAAAATCGGCCAAGTGCGAATCGGAGTACGAATTCGCTCGACTTGACTTTTGGTTTTATTTTTTCTACGCGCATCTTGTCTTGGAAGAAAACTCGATTTCGAGTTCAACAGTTTCGATTCAATTCCAAACCAATTTCAATCAATAAATTATAGATTTTTCTTGTTTTCTAGTAGCCAGTAACCAAATAACTAGACTAATATTATAAAGCGGAAAGGTTTGTTTGTTTGTTTGTTGGAACGCGCTAATCTTCGAAAGTACCTACTAGGTGGATTTCAAAAATTCTTTCCCTTTATGATAGGCAATTTCATGAGGAAGGCGATAAGCTATTTAGAATTTTAGCTATTGCTCTAGGTTTTCCTAAAATAAGGGTATTAGTGAAGTAAGTTGGAAGAAAATACGCCGATAAATTACTATAATCGCGTGCGCTGGCGAAATGCTGGGATTTACCAAAAAACATGTACTACATAAATGTAGAGTTTATGTAGATCTAAAATAAAGTCCGTGGGACTACATATCTAACAACAATGGAGCAACTGCTTCATACCTCAGATATGGTATAATATTTTGGGGCAATTCTACAAATAAAGAACTAGTATTCAAAGCCCAGAAAAGGTGTATACGAGCCATATTTAATCTTAAAATTGAAGATAGCTGTGAACCATACTTTAGACAATATAAAATCATGACGTTACCTTGTCGGTACATTTTTGAAATCGCGACTTTTATTAAAGCAAATCCTGAACTTTTTGAGACTCTAGCAGATACAGTCACTCGTAGCAGGAGGAAAAACACAAAATATATTGCGATTACATAAAGCAAATACGGCGCTACTACGTAAGAGTATATACGGCATGGCACCAAAAATTTATAATAGGTTACCAGATGAATTAAGAATCTTAGATGGTAATTCTTTCAAAAAACGATACAAATTCAACAAAACTCACATTCTTTTATTTTATTATTTTACACATTATTGATATTTTGTCATTTTTTTGTATTGCCATGGCCATGATGAAATGGATTTAATTTTACATTTTTTAATAGCTTACACAATGATTTATATCGTGACATTTTAATTTTTCGTATTGACATGGCCCTGATCAAATGAATTTAATTTTGAAAATTTTTAATAGTTTACACAATGACTTATAGTGACATTTTTATTTTCTTTTTGACATGGCCCTGATAAAATTTATTTAATAATTTTACTTATATTCTAAAAAACTTAATTGTTTTTTTTGTATTATAAAATTGTTGCTATTCTTTGTTAATTGAATTATCATAGGAACTATTTATTTTAAGTTTTACTGAATGTTAACTATTCTAATAATTTTATGTTAATGCATGTACCTATTTAAAGCTACTAAGCACAAATTTGTTTCCGAATTTTAAATAAAACATATTATTATGTAAAATTTGCATGCCAGTAAGGTAGATCAAGGAGAACGAAATTCAATGTAATGTTAACACCACCCTTGACCAGCAAATAAATGATTTATGATTATGATTATGATATGATAACTTTTATGAATAATCCACAATAAGGCAAATTATGTAAAGAAAATATCAAAAAAATAAGGCAGGACTTTGTAGTATTATTATTATGCGGCAATATTAAAAAAATAGTCTCATCATCAAGACAATTTTATGAATTTAAATTTTGCCTTTTGCGTTATTTAATTTGGACTTATAGTTTAGAAGAAAATTTAAAATTAAAATTATTCAACAACGTTATTTACCGAACTGGCGCGCGGTAACTCGCGGTACATACCGCACTGATATAGGTACCTAAACTTGGTTTAATTTCGATTTCTTTGCTAAAAGACGTAAGTGAACACACAATATAAAATATATATAACTATATACGTATAAATTATAGTCTATATTTTTACGTTTTTAATTTTGTGTACGAGATTCAATTCCTTTTTAGGGTTCCGTAGCCGAATGGCTAAAAACGGAACCCTTATAGTTTCGATATGTCTGTCCGTCTGTCTGTCTGTCTGTCCGTCCGTCCGTCCGTATGTCACAGCCATTTTATTCCGAAACCATTAGGACTAAACATGTGAAACTTGATAGATAGATCTATTCTGTGAACCGCTTTCCGATTTTAAGAAAAAAAATATACATGGAACTAAAACTGAAAATATTTTTTTTTATGAAACCTATGCGTGTGTAGTATCTATAGACAGATCTTTATAAATGACATTGAGGTTTCTAAAACCACTTTTTCATAAAGTCAATCGTTTAAAAAATATAAGCTTTCAAAGTGGTAAAATGTGTCTCTAACTTCTATAATAATGGAGTGAAAAATCTAAAAAAAACATGTCTGTAGATCTTAATGTAAACTTTCAACCAAAATTGGTTTGAACGAAATCGGGTCAGCAGTTTTTGAGATACAGCATATTTTCTAAAACCGCAAATATAACTTTGTAATTCATACAAACACTATGAAAAACAAAGTTATTTAGCGTAGTTGTAAAAATATAAAGAAGCTAGTTTTAAGAAATTTTTAAGGTTTTTTTGTTCGTCAAATAAATATACATATTATATTATATTATTATAGTTACTACGGAATCCTTCATGGGCGAGTCTGACTCGCACTTGGCCATTTTTTTAACCCCTGACGCAAAAAGAGCAGTGTTATAAGTTTGATGTGTCTGTGTATCTTTGTGTCAGTGTGTCTGTCTGTGGCATCGTAAGGCCGATTATGATGCGGTTTTGTTTCGTTAGAAAGCTGACGTGATCGAGATGGTTCTTAGCTACAACTTTTCAAGATCTGTTCAGGTGTTTCATGGTTGTCGGAGGTTGCCTAAAATTAAAGTTTTTTGAATATGATGGCTGTAACGGATGTTCCCTCTTAATTTTACATTATTATTTATAAGTTTTTAGAAAGTCCACACTATTTGTACCCCTCCGAAATTAGAGCGAATTGCAAAACTTAAGTAACAAAAATTTTAAGAATTACAGTCATTTTATCGATATCGATTATCGACCTTTTGGACGCCGTAACATTTATCTATACTTATAATAAATCTGTAGAGAGGTCAATTCTGTACATGAAATTTATTTCCAAAATAACTATCAGGGGGTGATTAAGGATCGATACTCATGCCAAAAATGCAATCAGTTAAATTTTTGTCTGTCTGTCTGTCTGTATAACCGTTATAGAAACAAAAACTACTCGACGGATTTTAACGAAACTTGGTACAATTATTTTTCATACTCCTGAGCGGGTTATAGTATACTTTTCATCACGCTACAATCAATAGGAGCAGAGCAGTGAAGGGAAATGTTGGGAAAACGGGAGAAGTTACTCCATTTTTTAAGCTTCCGTCGCGTGTGCAACCTTAATGGTTAAAGCTACACAAATCATTTCATGACGGAAATGTTCTCCTTAAAATTATATAAAAAAAATCCCACGACAGCATATGTCTAACTTTTATGGTTGACTCACAATAACACGTGTAACTCCCGATAGCTTAGCAGTTCGAAGCTTTCTGATTATAATATTTGTCTACTCTTACGTTTATAACACTCTCAGTCACCCCTAATTGAAAAAGTTAACATTATTAACTATTCCATAAAAAAATTGGCCAAGTGCGAGTCAGACTCGCCCATGAAGTGTTCCGTAGTAACTATAATATAATATGCAAATTTATTTGACGAAAAAAAAACCTTACAAATTTCTTAAAACTAGCTTATTTACATTTTTAAAATAAATTTGTTTTGAAAAAAAACCTTACAAATTTCTTAAAACTGGCTTTTTTACATTTTTTACAACTGCGCCGAATAAATTTGTTTTTCATAGTGTTTGTATGAATTACAAAGTTATATTTGCGGTTTTAGAAAATATACTGTATCTCAAAAACTGCTGAACTGATTTCGTTCAAACTAATTTTGGTTGAAAGTTTATATTAAGGTCTACAGACATATATTTTTTTTAGATTTTTCACTCCATTATTATAGAAGTTAGAGGTTGTGTCCGCCACACACACATTTTACCACTTTGGAAGCTTATATCTTTTAAACGATTGACTTTATGGAAAAGTGGTTTTAGAAACCCCGATGTCGTTTTTAAAGAACTGTCTATAGATACCACACATGCATTGATTTCATGAAAAAAAATATTTTCAGGTTCCATGTATGGGGAGCCCCCCTTTATTTTAAATATTTTTTATTTTTTTTCTCAAAATCGGAAAGCGGTTCACAGAATACATCTACCTATCAAGTTTCACATGTATAGTCCTAATAGTTTCGGAATAAAATTGCTGTGACAGACGGACGGACGGACAGACAGACAGACAGACAGACGGACAGACATGTCGAAACTATAAAGATTCCGTTTTTTGCCATTCGGCTACGAAACCGTAAAAAGAATCATATAAATCGGTATAGAAACACCAAAGTTATACATGAAATACGCTTATAAATTTATAATAATAAGCCATCGCGCATGAATACTGAATCATGCTATAAGGATTATTTTAGAGAATCGGTCGCCGCGCTCGACGCGTCTCGCGGTCGACCGCGCGGCTGTAGGCATTTATTTCTAAGATACGGCCGAGTTAAAATACTGTATGATAATATTACCGTGATATTACCAATACATTAACTTACGCTGACGGAGTCGCGGGCACAGCTATATTGTATCATTACGCTAAGGCCAATAGGAGCGGAGCGCCAATGAAGAATGCTTCAAAATCGGGGTTAAATTTAACGTTAGCCCAAAGTAACTATTCCACGCGGACGAAGTCGCGGGCAAAAGCTAGTGAGAAATAAATTGCTTTTGCGCGTATGTGAGTGCACGTCACGCACAGTGTTTGCGTTAGTGTGACAATCAGTAGCAAACTCGCGATCTAAGGCCGTGCGCGCACTGCGTTTTGGTAACGCAAAATCTGTGGAGTATGGAGTGTTATAGAAGCGCGCGCACTGCGGTGGAATAAACGCGTGCGGTAGAGTCACCGGTGGCCCCTCGCTGCAAAGTTGCGGTGAGTCTACCGCAAATATTTTGTATCGCATAGGAATGTATGTAGTACCGCGCACTGCGGTAAAAAATACGCACGTTTTGTCTGATAATGTTGCTATACATACCGATTTCTTTGTATTTATACATATTTTTGATGTGTGATACAGATTAGCACTCGATACAGATGTTTATACAAATTCACACTGTATTGATCAAAGTGACTGTTAAAACTAAAACAAAACTTAGCAAAATAAATTACCTAGATACCGCATTTATTACGTTACACACACCATTGTATGATTCTATTCATTATGGTTAGTTTTTATTTTTTCATATATAACGTTAATTTAAACATTCTAATTAAGTTTTTTTTTATTGTATTTGTATTATGGAGAAAATTCCATATTTTGTGATGATGCCGCCAAAAAAAAAAACGATTTTCAAGCGCTTACACTGCAAGTACATACTACGTCAATAGATACCTACGTTAAAATAATGTACTACGGAAATGTATATATCATAAAAAGGCCTACAAAAAAGTCCGCGATAGCATATATCTATCTCATTTGGTTGACTCACAGTAACCATTTTTATCTCTAAATAATTAATTTAAAATATTACTCTATTTGCAAAAGGTAATTTCTCCTAATAAATACCTACTAATCTTTATCCAAATAAGTATATTATTTACCTTGGTCATTTAATGTAGATCAAAAATTGCCCTATACTTTTTTCATTTAAATGTTTAGAAGTTATCACAGATTTAAAATTACGCAGCCAAGAAACTCATTGCAGTGAAACGGCTGGCACAGGTCTGATTCAAGATTAAACTTTTTTATATATATTTTTAATTTAATGATAGCTAAACGTACTTATTGTAATGACGTCGTTTGACAAAGAAAACAATTGTCAAGGACCCCGTGCAAAGCCAGGCCAGGCCGCTAGTACATACATAGGTATTTTTTGTAAATGTAAACTAGATAAGGCCGGTTTTTCCCTAAAAAAAAAACGTTTTTTGGATAAGAACGTATATATCTTACGAAAACTTAGTAAGTTGCTTTGTAATTTATCTAGCTCCAATAGCCAGAATGTCAATTTTTGCATCACTCTGGGTTTTTAGATTAATATTTAATTAAATAAAAGTTTGTACCTATGGTATTAATTATTTACGTGTTTTACGTATGTGCGAGAGCCTTGGATAGCACACAACAATCTTTGACGGATTAATGATGTTTTCACAGCAAATTAATGATGTTTATAAAAAAATAAAAATAACTATAAAGAATAGAATCATACAATGGTGTGTGTAACGTAATAAATGCGGTATCTAGGTAATTTATTTTGCCAAGTTCTGTCTTTAGTTGTAACAGTTAATTTTATCAATACAGTGTGAAATTTGTATAAAAATCTGTATCGAGTGCTAATCGTTGCGTTTTGGAAACGCAAAATTTGTGAAGTATGGAGTGTCATAGAAGTGCGCGCACTGCGGTCAGTCTACCGGTGCGGTAGAACTACCGGAATTGCGGCCACCGCAAGGCAGTGCGCGCACGGCCTAAGTGTGTGCAGTTTATTCGTGTGCGTAATGCGTATACGTATGGGTCTCTTGCTTGTAGTGAAGCTAATGAGTGGGAGACAAGTGGTGACACGCATTCTCATACAAATCAGGAACTATTTCCTTTCTGACCTCTTTTATCTGTTCTGTGGGTTTTATCATAACGAGGAGGCAAAGGCAAGGACCAAAACTGCTTGCTACCCGAAGGGTAGGTTGCCAATTTAGTCAAGATTCATTCGTCCAACATGGTCGAAACGAGTCTTTCGTAATACTCATTCGCAAGCCTTAGCGGTCGCACATTGAAGGCTCTCTTCAATGTGCGAACATCAGTACTAACTCACCAACTTCTGTGGGCTGAGGCCCAGGCTTGTTCAGCCTGCTCTTTGCACTATTCGGCTTATACACAAGCTACATTATACCAAGGCTGAGCCAAGTATAGCCAAGTAGGACGTCAGAAAATGGGATAGAATATTCCTTTTCCTGATGTACATCATCATCTGCTTAGCCTTTTCCCAACAATGTTGGGTCAGTTTCCAGTCTCATACGATGCAGCTTAGTATTAGTGATTTACATGGAGTGACTGTCTATCTGACCTCCACAATCCAGTAGCTGGGTAACACGGTATCCCTTGGCCAGACTTAGGCTTTTGACTACGACTGTCATAGATATCCAAATGACAGACAGGACTAACAACTGAGCATGTTTTCCGAGGCACGGGGGGGGGGATATCACACCGACAAATTCCAAACTCCAGGCTACTAAGGCTTGCCGGCGGCGTTGCGGCAATGTTCTAACGAGATACCGCGGCCCCAGAACTTAAGGGCAGCTGAAAGAACAGGGTGGGTTTTTAGTCAGTAGAAGTCTTTTTTTTTAAGGATGGGATAGATACATAGGGAAATCATATAATGACTGTGCCCCGATCTGGGCTGGCTGACTAAAACCCATCCGTGTTCCATCATTTGCTCTTAAGCTCGTGTTCCGAAGCCGCGGCAACTCTTTCGAACAATTCCGCAACCCCGGCAGGCAACGGCCCCTTTGTGGGCCCCGAAAATTTTGCTGACACTCTTTGAGGCACGCTTGGAACACGACGCGCCGTCTACTCGGGCCTGGTTTCAGTCGGACGGCGAGCTACCCATTGCTCGCAGCCCGCAGGGCCACGCCTCCGGTGGCTGGGAGTCACCCTGTGACTCCCGACGCCCGGAGCGTCTCCTGCGGTGGCTGGGGCGCAAGGGCTTTGAGGGCCTTGAGGCCCGCTTCTCCCTCGCGCGTCCCGCCACCTCCTTCGCTTGCATAATTGCTTCGCAGTAAAAGGTGACTGCTTTCCATGCCTCTTCGCTCTGGACCATGGATTGAACCAGGGCTAGGAGCAACAGGACCCCGCTTATCACCCCTACGAGGACACGACAAAGCTCTGCCCAAGCGGGGCAAACCTCTACTGAGTAGTGGTGACACCCGGGCGTTTCCTCCCGCTGAATCCAAGACAAGTAACTCCCGAAACAACCGAGTCCGGTGAGCACCTGCGTCAGGCGGAAGGTGAGGACGCATCATGGCGTCCTCACCTTCCACCTGGTTAGCCACTCTTCAAAGAGGGACTTATCCAAGTCAGTAGAAGTCTGACACACCCTTCCGCTTAACTTAGAGCGGAAGAAGTCATTCGATGATGATTTTCCCAACCAGAAAAAAAGGCTACTAAGTGCGAAATTTCTTATAGATGAATCCATAAAACTTTCTGCCTGACCTCATGCTCAGCAGCCGCGCTTGTGACCGCTAGACCAACGAAGCAGTTCTTAGAAGCACCAGACACTTTTCAAGCATGTGTTGTACAGATCCAGCTAGCAAACCATTAGCTATACCTATACCTGTGAATATAAATGCCTAGTAATGAAATGGCGGAATACATTCAAGATGTATAACAGACATGCTCAAAAATGAATGAAAATAACTTTTATAAAGTCACCTACAGTCGTGCGGGACTTTAATCCAGTGGACTTACAAACATAACCTCCTTCTTTTGCAGCTTATAACCTTCCTCAAGCTTCAAACTACTACCAAACCAAAACCATCCAGTACTTTCAAAGATTAGCGCGTTCAAACAAACAAACTTTTCCGATTTATAATATTAATATAGATGAGTTTTCAAAGCTTTTTTTCTAGAAAATACCAAACACAGATCTTTTAGAAATTTACATGGCACATCAAAACACGTTTATTGAAACACATGCTTTGCCCGCGACTTCGATAACGAGAGAGATTTTCCCGCGTAAATCCCATTCCCGTGGGAATACCGGGACAAAAATACCCCATTTATAGCCTTATAATCGTTCGTTGCGAACCAATTTGTTGGGACTTTCAATGGAAGATAGAGGGCTATCTTCCATTGAAAGTCCCATCAAATTGTTTAAAGACGCATTTACGTTTTCTCGCAAATATCAATGTTTTTCTGGTACCATTTTGATACATAAGGAGTTAAAATTTTGACAATGTTATGGTGGTCATTTCAAGATAATTTATTCGTCTCCACATTAAATGTATTATAATTACACAGTCCCATACATCTTTTTACACAAATACGTTTTTATCGCCGCAATAATCGTAGAAAATTACAAAAAATGGGGTCTGAATACCCCATTGAGACCCCATTTTTTGTAATTTTCTACGCCTGAAAAACCTGTAAGCCAAATCTGGAGCATATGCTTAACTTCAAAATAACAAGAAATTATAGCCTATGTATTTAACTATACGTTAAGCTAATTATTTTGAACATACATAAAAAAACTTTATGATTTATGAGCAAAATAAAATCGGTCTCAAATTTCTTCATACATTTTTCTACCGAATGCACGGCTCCGACCGTCATTCCGCGCTCAGACGCGCTCGTGAACGCAGGGGTGTATCGCTTTCCTCGAAAAAATAAATACGTCGAAACCTATAATAAAGAGTGTGGCGTCTTGTATACTGTGACTAGAATACGTTGATACTTTTTCGTACCGAAACAAAAGTAAGAACGAGAACCATACTTATTTTTAGAATTGGATAGATATTGGTTACTGAACCTAGCATGAAACAGCAAATTATTTTTAACCGGCTTCAAATGAGGAGGTTTCGCAATTCGATCGTATAAATGGTTTTTTTTTATTAAGTACCTATCTTAAAGTACTACAAATTAAGGAAGGTCTAGAGTTGATCTGATGATGGAGCCTTTCATCACATTGACTCCCGACAGTCGAGGGAAGTCCTCAATGATTTACAGCAGTAACCTTTTGTTTGAGCTTGATTAATTTGAATTGACCAGAACATTACACCTAGATAGTTTGTGACTATCATTAGAGGTCTGATGATGAAGACGAAGGACAGTTAAGGGAACTCCTCAACGGTTTACAGTAGCTACCTTGTGTTTGGACTTAATTCATTTATATTGATGAGAACTTTGCACCCATATGGGTTATAAGTGCCATTACAGGTCTGATTATGGAGACCATAGACAGTCGAGGGAATTCCTCAACGATATACAACAGTTACCTTTTTTAGGGCTTACTTCAAACGGTTCAATATGCCAAAATGTTCAGTTCGTACAAAAACTAAAAAATTGGCCAAGTGCGAGTCAGACTCGCCCATGAAGCGTTCCGTAGTAACTACGCCAAATAAGTTTGTTTTTCATAGTGTCAATTACAAAGTTTTATTTGCGGTTTTAGAAAATATACTGTATCTCAAAAACTGCCAACCCGATCTCGTTCAAACAAATTTTGGTTGAAAGTTTACATTAAGGACCATAGCATATATTTTTTGTATAATTTTTCACTCCATTATTATAGAAGTAAGAGGGGGACACATTTTACCACTTTGTAAGTGTATATCTTTTAAACGATTAACTTTATGAAAATGTGGTTTTATTAATACCACATACGCATAAGTTTCATGAAAAAAATATATTTTCTGTTTCAGTTCCACGTGGGGTACATGGAACTGAAACTGAAAATATATATTTTTTTTAATTTTTAATAATTTTTATTTTTTTTTCTTAAAATCGGAAAGCGGTTTACAGAATACATCTAACTACCAAGTTTCACATGTATAGTCCTAATAGTTTCAGAAATAAAAACTTTTTACCAAAAAAATTAAACCGACTTCCAAAAAACACTGCAAAGTGAAAAATAACTTAAATTTCGGTAGGCGGTGTCCGACTTCCGAAATTAGTTAGAAAGTAGACAAAATATTGCTTTTCCCAATGCTGGGCCGTTAATTGTTCAGGAGTTCTCCTGGTACTTCACCATCAGCTTCACTTCATATGCATTGTGACGAGCATATTGTGCTTAATAACCATATTCAAGTAATCGAAGCGGAACCCATGAAATACTTCTTATTCCTACTTATATATTGAGTAGTTCCAGTGGCCATCTGTGGTCTTCATCATCAGATCCACTTCACAAATGGTGCTTTTCGAATGCAACTACACAAGTTACTATAAAAAATATTTAAATCACTGTAGGTGTGCCTATAATATTTGAAGA
This sequence comes from Tholera decimalis, assembly GCA_943138885.2. NCBI lineage: Eukaryota > Metazoa > Arthropoda > Insecta > Lepidoptera > Noctuidae > Tholera > Tholera decimalis. The sequence continues at coordinate 25,530,418 of OW964548.2, forward strand.
GTTCCCTCGATTACTCCAAGATCCCATTATCAGTTCCTGATTTGGTGACAATGGGACCAACTTCAAAGTATACCCTTTCAAACAAAAAAAGAATTTTCCAAATTGGTTCAGCCGTCTTCGAGTAATCGGTGATCAAACATAAAAAAAATATACGCGTCGAATTGATAACCTCCTCCGTTTTTTTCGTCGGTTGAAAATGGCTGTGACATATGGACGGATGGACAAACAGACAGACAGGCATGAAATAAACTTTTCTTTATTTCTTATTATTTTTTTTATCACATATGAGTATTTTATTTCCAAAGTCCCCTAGTAACCCTAATCGGGCGTCAAACACATTAACACAAAATTGAAACTAACATCTAATCAATAAGCATGTAACCCTTTGTAAATAATAAGTTACAACTTGTTATGGTCAAACAATATTAAAGAAAATATAATATTACCTTCAAGTATCAAGATTAGTTAAGTAATTTGTAAAATCGGACGAACAATGGTTGGTAAGTGTCTGTGCGCGCAATGTTGTTATGTTGCTACTAGGATACCTAAAATTAAGCGAGTGATAAACGTAAATGCGTCCTTAAGCCATTCCAGAGATTAGATCAGACAAAAGAATAACAAGCAGACAATTTTTAATTAGGTACGTTGATTGTACTTAGGTAGGTATGTATCGTGTACCTATAAGTACTTGAAAAACACAGTTATTTTTTATAGCATAGACAGACAGTTCAATTTTATTCATATGTATGTATAGGTGTATGTATATGTATAGGTGTGTAGATACTTGTTTACGAATGTTTTAGAAGATATTTAATCAACAGCATTTCTGTCTCTCCTACAACGTTTGTACAACCTAAGCTAGCACTTTCAATATGGGATATTTATGACTGCAACTTATTAGCCCGGTACCATGGCAACACACTCGGGCTCACAGCACTCTGAAAGCGTCCTTTTATGTGATATATTTGCTGCACGTGGATGACTTTTAGGAATTTTTAACCTTACCAGCACAATGCGCCAGTGAACGAAGTAGGTACATGAAAGGGTTAATATGTGCAATATGAGTGAATAGGGAAAATGCATGTAATTGTTTTGCTTAATAAGTAACTTATTAAGTCTAGTGAGAGATAACTAAAATTCTTTTTTATTTAACTCTTCGTCGCTTATGAAGTTAATATACCTGAAGACATAACTACATAGAGCGAGATTCTCGTTCTATGTAGTTAGCTCTGACGTGAAATCTGCACTTCTCGTTACGAGAAGTGCAGATTTCACGTCAGGGCCTGTAACGCTCAGCTGTTGTAAGATAAATGCTTTTTGACCAGAGAGACTGATTTATAACTGTTTTCTGAACAATTTCCATTTTGTTTTCACTGTTAATATTACCTGCAACATGCTGGCCCTCATATTCATCGAGTCCTCGCGATGTTTTACTCTCTATGCGTGAGCCACTCTTACCTGCCCTCGGATCTTATGAGGTCTGTGGTGGTGCCTGTTGTGAAAAACAAAACCGGTGACCTTGCTGATAAGGCGAACTATAGGCCAATTTCGCTGGCCACTATCATAGCCAAAGTGTTTGACGGTTTGCTTAATACACAGTTGAGTGAATGTGTGGACCTGCATGATAACCAATTTGGTTTTAGACCGCAGCTGTCCACGGAGAGCGCCATACTGGCTCTTAAGCACACCGTCATATACTATACGGAACGTAAGACCCCCGTATATGCGTGTTTCCTCGACTTATCCAAGGCCTTCGACCTGGTTGCCTATGATATCCTGTGGGATAAGCTGGAGAGTATTAACTTTCCTTCCGAACTTGTGGCAATCTTCAAGTATTGGTATACGCATCAGGTTAACCATGTCAGGTGGGCGGAGGCGGTGTCGGAGCCATATCGTCTGGAGTGTGGTGTGAGGCAGGGCGGCTTGACCTCACCCACCCTTTTTAACCTCTACATGGATGCACTCATCGTTGCGCTCAGCAGTGAGCATGTCGGTTGTCATGTTGACGAGGTATGCGTCAACAATTTAAGCTATGCTGACGACATGGTGCTGCTGAGTGCGTCGGTCTGTGGTCTGCGGAGGTTGCTGCATATTTGTGAGGAGTATGTGGGTGAACATGGCCTTAAATATAATATGTCAAAGAGCAAATGCATGGTCTTTGAGGCAGGTGGTGCTAAGTGCCCAGAAACAGTGCCTCCAGTACATCTTTGTGGTTTACCTCTGGATAGAGTGGAACAATTTAAATACCTTGGGCATTGGGTTGTGTCTGATCTCAGAGACCACGCTGACATTGAACGGGAGCGGAGGGCTTTGTCGAGAAGAGCAAACATGCTCGCCCGCAGGTTTGCACGTTGTTCTAACTTAGTTAAGATCACCCTTTTCAAGGCGTACTGCACCTCTTTGTACACGTGCAGCCTGTGGGCTCGCTATACACAAGCTAGCTACAATGCCCTCCGCGTCCAGTACAACAATGCGTTCAGGGCAGTGTTGGGTCTGCCTCGTTTCTGCAGCGCCTCGGGCATGTTTTCGGAAGCGCGCACCGACTGTTTCCACGCCACCATGCGCAAGCGGTGCGCGTCCTTGGTGCGCAGGGTGCGAGACAGCTCCAACTCTGTCCTGGCAATGATTGCGGGGAGGCTTGATTGTCTTTATGTGAGGCACTGTTGTGACCGGCATATTGTTAATGTAAATAAAAAATAATAATAATTTGACATTTTCTATTATATCTGTAGTTTGGTAATTTAATGTGACTTTTAATTTGGAATTTAATTTGACATTTAATTTGTATTTAATTTGATAATTTGACATGATTTTTATTTTTTTTTATTTATTATTATTAACTTAATTCACTTTTAATATATCTTTGAATCTTTTTGTATGTAAATTTCTCCCTTTGTATTTTAAATTAGGAAGCCGAGCAATTGTTTTAATTTGTGTTTTTTTTTATTTTATATGGGTCTTGGACCTGAAATAAATGAATTTTTTTTTTATAGTACATGTTATCTCAATGTCTTGAATGCAGTTATTTATAATACGAGTATGTATAAATTATTTAATGTGTAATAATATATATATATATAATATATATATTTATACCGCGGTTCTTACTATTAGCTATAATATGGCTGTTTGCTTTTAGTTGTTGTAATCGTATTACTTTTAACTCTGTAAAGATTAAGAAGGATTAAAAAAAAGAAAATCATAAAAAACGACTGCATTTAATTATACATTCAATTCTCTCAGGCCCCGTACGTATTGGCGGATGTCACTTCTATTTAGTTTTCCTTCGCTGTGTTCCAACATTATGTTCGTGCGTAACCCAAATAAAATATGAATGAGCAACTCGCTGATTTGCTTACGACTTGCTGTACTTTACTGGCGGATAAATATTCCTGCACGTTAATTCGAATGGATATGCTACGCCTCATTTGCGAGAACACGCTCGCTAACTGGCATAAGTTTCGTTACCTGGCCATTATTATTGTAAATTAACTTACAATTAATTTATAATATCAGGCATACTTCTTTATGATTAATAGATAGGTGACAACTGACAATAATTTATCGATAGGCTGATTTATGGTAATTTATCGAATCATCGATAAGTATCGTTATAACACGGATATCACCGCATTTTCATATGAATTTAGTAATATAACCCGAGGACGTCTGAAGCCAGTTTTCTTAATGTGTTAGTCTTCCCAATAAATATTAGATTAAATGATTATGAAGTTTACCAATAGTGGCAAGAACCATCACTATTGGCAAACTTGAAAGTTGCTTTTCCCGTGGCCAACACCGAGATTGTCCTTTCTGATCTTACAGCTGCTAAACAATATATCATTGTTTGTAATGTAAGAATGCACGTAGATTCAAACAAAAAGCAGGGGAATAATTAACTCTAAACCTATCATAATATGATAAGTTTGGATTATTCCCGATGATGAGGACTATGATATATTTACAGCCAATTTCAGTTTGCGCCACAACGACTGCATTTCCTTGATATGTATCCTCACATGATTGATGTAACCAATTTTAACAGTAGTCGTGCGAGCACATTTATGTTACATGGGAGAACACCGTTCACGTAATAGTAGGAGATATGAGACGGAGGTTTAGGTATATTCTGTACAGGGATGTTGCGGATGCCGATTTTTTCATATCCGCGGATGTGAATGCGGATGCGGATTACTGATGCGGATGTTTGGGACCATATAAAAAGTATATGAATGAAGAATTAAAATAATGATATAGTAATAATAATTTTTAATATTAATTAGAATTGGTATGTGAATTTAAAAATAGGAGCGTTATACTTACTTTATAAAAAGTAATATTGCCGCTTTCTTTGATTCAAGCCGGTTACGCAGAAGTTCGTAAATTAAACCTGCGCTACTAAATAATTTTTCGCTAGGAACACTGCCTAGTAGTGTGGTGGAGAGCTAAAAATCTTCGTGTGTCTATCGGTGATAATATCTTAAATTCCACACACTCCACAATTTAAGAAGATTCTCATCCACATTGACTCTTTTTTAGTGTGATATGATAAGAAAGTAGTTAATTCCATTTTGTGTACAGCTTCAGTGCTACCATTTTCTGATATTTCTTGACTCTCATCTTCACTTAACGAATCTAAAATCATAGCAAGATCTTTTTTTTAAGCATGTCTTTCTGAGGGAACCTGACGTGACGTCCCTGGCCCTAGTTGTCCCATATCCTTTTCTGTGGAATCTGTCATTCTAATTCTTTTAGCCCTTTCGGAATTGGCATTAAGAGAATCGGAAACGTCTTTATCAGAATTTTTTATCATCAAAATGTCTTATTTTATCTTTTCCTCAGTCACTGGTGTAAGAATTTGTGCTTATAGCGAGGATCTAAGTAGGTGACGATGATATATAAATTGTTCTCTCCCAAACTGGAAAACTTGTTGACAGTTCACTTTCAGAGTCGTGACAGCCTGTTGAATCGGATCAAACTCTTGTGATATTGTTAAATAGTCGACAACTTTTTTTTTCAAGCATTTGAATTAGTGGAATTACTGTTGTAGTAAGAGCATGAGTGCTGCTCAGTTCCCGTGTAGCTTCCTCAAAAGGTCTCACTAATTCAATAAAACTTTCAATAATTTTCCATTCTTCTGGCAAAATAGGGCTAATCTCATTATCATTGATGTAAGGACTTAGAACATTGTTGCGTCCCAAATGTAATTTTGAACGCTCTTTTGGTGTGGCAACATTCTATTGTCTTTGACGTTGCACTTGACATAACCTCTCTTGACTTGACAGATTGTCTTTGTTTGCTTGGAAAAAATGCCGGTCATGGGAACCGCTGTTGAGTTAATTAATTGGTAAAATATTGTTGGATTCGCCTGTCGAGACCGATAATTGGGTCGCGAATTATCTAATTGTTGAAGTGTATTCCCCATTTGCCAAAAACCCCGGAATATTGTTGAATCGTACGCCGCCTTGTCGTCGGTTGAGCTGGCACGCGGAATTTGTTGAAAATCGAATTGGATCTCACGAGATATGAACAGATTAATTGTGTTCAGTGATTGATTGAACTTTGTAATCTCGGATTAACAAGAATCCAGTGATATTTCTCGGAACACATCGCCTTATTGTCTACCACGCGTAGCGCGCGCTTGCTGGAAACGAGTTGGGTGTGATGCTGGTCGGGACGGCGCCATCTGAAGATCGACGCCTTGGGACCGTCCTAGAACCCGTAACTTACATCACACGTTACAATTACTCACCCTCATATTACATACAAACCACACTTGGAGCGTGACCTTGGAAGGTCGAAGTTGGCGTCCCCAGCACTCAGGTTAGTGGTACATTTTGTTTATTGAAATAAGGCCTAAGAGCCTACCACAACGTAGGGCTCCGCGTAATCGCGGACAGTTCGACATACCAGTTACCGTTGGCTGGGCTTGGGGTCGAACAATTTGGTATGCAGAGCGTGGTTTAATATAAAATTGGTAGCAGAAGCGCGGCTCTTATAATAATAAGATCCACTGGTTTAATTGGAAGTTTTGAATATTGTTGAAAACTTAAAACTTGAGTTTAATTACTTAACATAACTTGTAACTTAATAAGTTTTGAATATATTACCATGTCATCCGGGCTATCTATTTGAAGTTGTATTTGTAATTTGTATTGTAGCCTCTTTCATTGCATTGACAGGTAGGATTTATTTGTGAAATTAGGAATTATTGGTATAATTTGGTATAATTTGGTACATAATTTGGTACATAAGTTGGTATATTGTAGTAAAAGTTGTTTGGTATTTGTTGCAATTGATAATTGAATGTCATTGATCTGAGTTTGAAAGGTTATCTAAATAATAATTACACATAGTCTAACATAATAGGACTTGAATTGTGTGTATTGGTTATTGCATTTATAGTAATTATTGGATTGTTGATAGACATTCTCCGGCTCAATATTATACAGACAATTGTTGTGCTTATTGATGTTTAATTTGAGGTTGATCCAGCATTGTATTATACATTCGGTTGTTATTTATTTGTAACTGGCCATCCTTAGCAAGCTAGATTCATACTTGGAATAAGTACAGGGTCGGATTGGGACTTGAAATAATTGAATTTGAATTTTTATTTTGTTGAAACTATTTGGTCGGCTAACAAGTCATTGCTGTTTGTTTAATATTTGATTGTTGGTTGTCGATTGTTGTTTTGTATTAATATTTGATTGTTGCAATGGCCTCATTAAGGGCAGTCAGGGAGGCTGCTGCGGGATTGACCTCACAGTTGAGATGGTTCACATCGGCAGCTGCAACTGTTGAGCGTGTGGAATTGGAAGAGCTCACCCTTGCTCGGTATGGGCAAGCGATTGAGAGGATCAAGTCAGCGGATGCTGCGCTCACGCGCTTTAACGAGTACATCATGGACGTGGATTTGGGGGTGATGGATCAGACGGCCCGCGATAGGATTTTGGGTGACTATGACCAGATTATCCACCTGGGGGATGTCATATGTCTGCGAGCGCGGGAAATTTTGAAGAGCCGGGTGCCTGATGCGGCCAAGCCGCAGACCCCTGTTGTTGCAGGCCCTGGACTATTGAGTAGGCTGCCCACCCTGGAGCTGCCACGTTTTGACGGTCGCTTGGACCACTGGCTGGGCTTCCTAGATCTCTTTGAGAGTCTTGTCGATGCACGTTTGGACCTCGGACCTGCCCAGAAGCTGGCCTATTTGTTGTCTGTCCTGGAGGGCGAAGCCAGAGCCTTGGTGCAGCACTTGCCGGTGACGGATTCCTCTTACCCGACCGCTCTGGAGCTTCTCTCCCGACGGTATCAGAACAAGCGCTGCCTGGCTGAGGTGCACATCGACCAAATTTTGGGGCTACCGGCCATTGTCAGCACGTCGACGTTGCGCACTGACTTGCTGAACCCGTTGGTTTCAGCGACCAACGCTTTGAGACGCTTGGAGTTACCGGTAGAACATTGGTCCTACTTGTTGGTGCACATAGTGCTGCAGTTGCTCCCCGCGGAGTTGAGGTCACGTTTTGAGCAGAAGTATGGTGGGGATAGTGCCACCCATCTTCCCCCCTTTGACGACCTCCTCAAATTTTTGGAAGACGAGTGTCGGTTTGCGGATAACACTCGTGGCGCCACGGGGTCACCCCCACTACCTTCTCAGCCCAGAGACCAGGGACGGACTAGGGCCCGGGGGCCTGTTGATGTTCCCCCCGCCCCCCGTATTGCTGGCGCCCGGAGTCCTCGGGCTAGGGGGCCTGTTGATGTTCGCCCCGCCCCCCGTTTTGCTGGCGCCCGGAGTCCTCGGGCTAGGGGGCCTGTTGATGATCGCCCCGCCCCCCGTTTTGCTGGCGCCCGGAGTCCTCGGGCTAGAGGGCCTGTTGATGATCGCCCCGCCCCCCGTTTGGCTGGCACCCGGAGTCCTCGGGCTAGGGGGCCTGTTGATGATCGCCCCGCCCCCCGTTTTGCTGGCGCCCGGAGTCCTCGGGCTAGGGGGCCTGTTGATGATCGCCCCGCCCCCCGTTTGGCTGGCGCCCGGAGTCCTCGGGCTAGGGGGCCTGTTGATGTTCGCCCCGCCCCCCGTTTTGATGGTGCCCGGAGTCCTCATCATTGTGACTTTTGTAAGGCAACGGGGCATGTCATGGTGCGTTGCCGGGACTTTTTGAATTTGCACGTAAGTTCCCGCCGCCGCATTGTCAACGCACGCCGTTTGTGCTTTTCGTGCTTGGGGGCCCACTTCCATCGGGACTGCCCCGACCCCCGCCCGTGTAGAATTTGTGAAGGGTCCCACTTGGAGATTTTGTGCGCCAACGCGAACCGCTCCAGCAGACCAGCTTCTAAGGGGGGTTCGCGCATGGGGGGGTACCCCGGAGACGAGCACCGGGCTGAGACCCGCGATTCTGTACGCCGCACTCCACCCCCCGCGCAAGTTGAACGGGAGCCCCACGAGCGCCATTTGGTCTTCCCTCGTCAGGGAGAACGCGCATTGGCTGCTAGGCAGCAGTGGCCGGGTCGGCGCCGCTCCCTTTCCCCTCCGTTGGCGGAACGTCCCCGGCTGGAGTCGCGCCCTCCGCCATTCGGGCATCCGGTGGGATATGCCCCTCCAGTGATGGCGAGCGGCTTGGGACACCGCGCGGACGAATGGTTTGATTGTTGGCCTCGTCGTGAACGAAGGCAGCCTGGAAGCGGCGATCGGTCGCCGCCCAGGCATCACTAAGAGATTGACGCCTGCCCCGCTAAAGGAACCCCCCGATCAAGACGGTTTTGTTGCCAACGGCCTCGGTCACGGTCTGGGGACCCTTGGGTGACTCGATTGTGGTCTGTGCCATTTTGGAGACGGGAGTCCGGGGTTGCCTTTTGTCTTCTTGGTTAGCGGGACAGGTTGGCCTGAAGGTGAACGACCTTTCAGGCAAGATTTGGGGAATTGGCGAACCGGCTGACACCACTGTTGAGGGAAGGACCTGGTTTGAGGTCACCCTTGTGAGTTGTCCTTACCCTAAAATTGGTGCTCCTGCCCTTGTTGTAACTGAACTTGGTACAATTGTTGGTGACTGATCGTCACACTAAGAACTCGCATGCCGGTTGCAATGCGCTGTTGGCCATTCTGCAGCGAGAATTTTGGATTTTGTCGGCTGATCGCGTCAATGAGGCGAGGCCCTTTGCTGGCGTCGTAACGGATTTTGTTGGTCCCCCTTTGTTGAAGACGTCCACCCTTCGTAATAGCAAGATTGTTGGGGCTTATTTGTGTGTTTGTCTGCCTGTCAACCAAGGCAGTACATTTGGAGCTGGTAACCTCCCTCTCGACAGAGGCCTTTGAGGCGACTTGGGAAAGATTTGTGTCTCGCCGTGGGTTACCTTCGTTGATTAGGTCTGATTGCGGTACGAATTACAAGGGTACAAGTAACTATTTGAAGGAGCTATACGCATTCCTTAATGAGAGCCAGGTTGATATTGGTAATAGTTTGGCCCGCCGAGGGGTCACTTGGTTGTTTGACCCGCCAGCCTGCCCCCCATTGGGGGGGTATTTTTGGGGCCGCGGTGAAAGCGGCAAAGGGACGCTGGCGGAGATTGTTGGGAGACACCGTTCTCACCTTTAATGAACTAGCTACGGTATTTGGCCGCATTGAAGCTGTGTTGAATTTGCAACCTTGTCAAGACTTCCAATTGATTAGCGGACGGGTAGGCCCGTCCGGGGGGGGTAGATGTTGCGTCCCAAATGTAATTTTGAACGCTCTTTTGGTGTGGCAACATTCTATTGTCTTTGACGTTGCACTTGACATAACCTCTCTTGACTTGACAGATTGTCTTTGTTTGCTTGGAAAAAATGCCGGTCATGGGAACCGCTGTTGAGTTAATTAATTGGTAAAATATTGTTGGATTCGCCTGTCGAGACCGATAATTGGGTCGCGAATTATCTAATTGTTGAAGTGTATTCCCCATTTGCCAAAAACCCCGGAATATTGTTGAATCGTACGCCGCCTTGTCGTCGGTTGAGCTGGCACGCGGAATTTGTTGAAAATCGAATTGGATCTCACGAGATATGAACAGATTAATTGTGTTCAGTGATTGATTGAACTTTGTAATCTCGGATTAACAAGAATCCAGTGATATTTCTCGGAACACATCGCCTTATTGTCTACCACGCGTAGCGCGCGCTTGCTGGAAACGAGTTGGGTGTGATGCTGGTCGGGACGGCGCCATCTGAAGATCGACGCCTTGGGACCGTCCTAGAACCCGTAACTTACATCACACGTTACAATTACTCACCCTCATATTACATACAAACCACACTTGGAGCGTGACCTTGGAAGGTCGAAGTTGGCGTCCCCAGCACTCAGGTTAGTGGTACATTTTGTTTATTGAAATAAGGCCTAAGAGCCTACCACAACGTAGGGCTCCGCGTAATCGCGGACAGTTCGACATACCAGTTACCGTTGGCTGGGCTTGGGGTCGAACAAACATTCTTTATCGTTAAAAAACGCTCGATTTCTTTCTTGTTCCAGTTGCAACTTGTCTTACATTTGCTTCCGCATGAAAATCCACATTGATTATTGCGGATGCAGATGTCCAAATCCATACGGAAGCTCCGCATTTGCGAATGCGGATGCGAATATTCGCAACATCCTTGATTCCGTATATAGAGACCCTAAATAAATTGCCATTCTTTCAGCGAAAGTGATGAAATATGTTGAAATACCAACTTTCACTAGCGGGTTGGTGATATTCACCAAAGCATTACCACTTTTTACGGCCCGGTCCTATTCATAGAGAGGAGACCTGTGTTCCAGCAGTGAGAACTTAGGTAATAGGCTGATTTGGGAAAGTAATAGGCTTATTTTGTTTTAAATATTATTTAAACAATATTATGTAGCTGCCTTCTCCGTAATGCTTCCGCCAGTGTAATCTTCGAAAAAGCAGTGCAAAGTTTTTGCTTTACGTATTAATGCATAAATCAAGGAATAGATGAATAAGGTTGGATTGGTAATGTAGGTGTGGCGTGCGCGCCACATTTATGATACGAAAATCATAGCTTGACCGTTTAATTCATTCACCGCGTTTAGTGCGCTTCGGATTACTTCGGAACACGGAGCTCTGCTTTAAAATGCCGTGTTGTGCAATTATAACCTGTAAAACAAAAGTTAGACCGCAAGTATAGAGCGAGGAGGTATATATTTCCATCAGTAAGTCGAAAATAACATTTAATTACAATTTTATATGTAAAAAGCATAAAAATATTCTGATCACTATGAAATTCCCAACATTAACAACATTATTGCAACAAGTTACAAAAAATATACATTGCCCGATGTGTACTCGCTTAATAAACGCAATGACCAAGTCCGCTTACAATGTATTGCATGCGCCACACTTCAACCATTGACGTTTCGTCCTTTGCCCTGATTGGCCGTTATGCACGGCGTATATTTATCGACAGGGAGTTACAATCATTAGCAAGCACTCGATTTAAGTGTGTGTAATTTATTTGTGTGCGTAATTCGCATACGTAACGGGGCCTCTTGCTTGTAGTGGAGCTAAATAGTGGGAGACAAGCGGCTACACGCGTTCTCATACAAATCAGGAACTATTTCCTTTCTAACCTCTTTTATCTGTTCTGTGATATAAATAATGGTCACCCAATGCTCAAAATTCGACCATGATTCATTTAAACAGTGTGTATCTGTCAAACGCATTAGTGTGTTCAATATCTTTTAAATACATTAATGTATTTCAAAGGCGATATTTTTTAGAAATATTAGCTTTCCGCATTCCTTCTCCTTATAAACTTGTACTGTGCCAAATTTTATACTCCTCTGTCTTAATTTTCGTAAACAGTGGTACAAAGTTTTTACTTCATGTATTAATATATAGCAGATAATATATATCATTAGTATCAAAATATAATAGATTAATCACATGAAATTTTGATAGCGTTAGTTAATACCATATTTTTGACATTTTGACAAGTACTTTGACCACACCACCACCGACAGAATGCTACAGGCCTAAGGTGTGAGGATATCTAGAAAGCAATTTAAAGAGTTATTTCAGTGTAATGAAATAAACAAAATGGATCCATACTTAGTAATAATAACAATTATCGTATAAAATTCTGTGTTAAGCGAAGCAAGGCGATAGCAAGGAACAAGAACCTAGATCAATTTAGCACGTCAAGCAGTGTTAATATGCCTAATTATGAACAAAAATTATGTGTGTAATAGAGGCAAAATATGGATTAACAACGTGATGCTATCATTGACCGTCAGCAACACTGCAGCGCGTTGCCGTGTGCTGTTCCAAGTGCAGCCTGTGTGCAGTGCAATACGCACACATGCACCACTCGGGACTCTTTCAGGCGTGAAAATGAATGTTATAAATAATCAGGCACACCGTGAACAATTATCATATGAGCTTGAAGGCCAGTGCGGTTCCCACTTATGCTAAATTTCTTGAAAAAAAAAATTAGATAATTAAGAACTAAATTCAAATTTGTGTCTCGTCCGTCAACAGAAGAAGCGGCAATGGATTGGTTGAATTTGGTCGGTATCTCGTGAACCTCGCTTTTATTATAATGTGTGATAGTGAAGATATGATAGTGCGGACTGTGCCTAATGATTTTGTGATGGTGATCCTCGACTGTTGCTCTGCGCGTACTGTGATTGTGAATTAAAGGATGATGTTTTTAATCGCGTCATAAGTGATCAATTCATTCAAATTACACAAAAAAGAACAAAAAAATAAAATCTTTAAAGTTTATATTTTTCTTATGATAATAATTATATTCTCTAAAAAATTCTTAACCTATCAAACAAAATGTGGTTCCCCTTAATTTATTATATGAAATCAAGTACCTCAAGGTAATGTAATACAGACGATATAATAGAGTCTAAAAGGCAGCTTGCACGGCTCTATCAGAGCCCTGGTTTTATCAGAAAATATCGAAAAAAGCAAATGAAATCCCATTTTACCACACATGAACTTCATAAAAATTAACAAGTTAATTCACAAGTTAATTATTGACTATGCAGTATAAAAATTAAATGAAACTACCGTAAAGCAAATTTAATTTTATTCTAGCCGTTGAAAACTTAGCTCAAAATAATAATTATTCACTAATAATTGTCATTAATTATTAATGACAATTATTAGTAATTTCATGGTGTTATTCATGATCCTTAAGGATTAAAATTAATTTTAAAACGTCCTCGTGTCCTCTAACGCGCTAGCTGGACGAGGCACCCATAAATTAAAAATCAGACAGGCCAAGTACTTAAAATTATTGTATTAGTCGGTAAAAAAATACAGTGACCATCATCTCAAATGGATCACAACCATAACCAAAAATTGTCCTAATACAAAACTTGTTAGCTAATGACTTATTATATAAGTTCTTGCCTAACAAAACCATTGATGTGACATGCACCAACATCTCAGCTCTGAAAAACACCACAAACACTATCGGTATCAATCAGTAGCAAAAGTGATGCGTATTCGCGCGTGTGAGGTATAGGATGCCTGATGATGTATTTACCTTCCTTAAACATTTATATTTCAGGGTGCGGCATCTTTATAAACATTATTGTTGTTCAAACAATGGTCGAGTTAATCATTACATTTACAATTACAATAGAATTTGTCAGGAAAATCCCTTCTGTTATTGAAAGTAGAACTGCTCATATCAGATATGCAAGTCATAGAGTTTATCTAATTCCCGTTTCGGTTAATACGAACGACATACCTACTATATAAAAAATACCTACAGTTTAAATATACCTACAGTTAATTACAACAAGTGCAGAGCCGTAGCCTGTTAAGATTTTCCGCAAAGTAACACCTGATTTCATTCTACAGATACAGAACACATGTACAGGTAACGCAAATTACCTAAATCTTTGATTGTATCAGATATTGATTGCCATGGCTTTTATGTATGCAGTTCAACCTTCAGAACATGAGACTTTAAATAGACTGAGGGTAATCCATTTGTTCTGTCCGGCTTGGTCAGTAAAATTGGTCCTTAATGGTCCCACTACTGGCTTTCAGAACGTCGTTTTCCAAGTTCCACTACCCATCTTACTAGATGGGTAGTGGAACTTGGAAAACGACTTTGTATATGTAGAGAGTTCAATGGTATTTTTTTCTATTACAGTTCGCTCTTCTGGTAGCTGTAGCATCAGTTCAGATCACGGCAGATGCGCCCAAGTGAGTACCTTCCTTGGTTCCTACATTCTACCGTTTATCTTTGTAGCATTGCTTCTTTGTTGCACGAGCAGGTTTCACTCTTTTTCGTCGCATGACTCTGACTGGTTATTGAACTTTATGTTAGCTAATAATTTTTATATGTATGAACTAACATACAGTGTTTCTACAATATCCCACACAACCTTAGACACGTCATAACATAATATTATCCCACACCTTCACACTATTTAACTTTACATTCATACGTGAAGCTTTTAACAAAAGGTACCCCGTTTTATAAAAATTACGCGATCGGAGAATTATGAAATTCGGCAAATCATAATAGAGATGGAGTGCAGCATGCTAAAATTTTTTATAAGTGCTTAAAAAATACATAAATAAATTTTTAAATAGCTTTTCACACACTACATGTATTTGACACACGCACACATTTATATACAAATATCTTTATTTTTTGCTGTGAAAGATTGTGGTTAAACTGAAAGAAATTATTATTGTTAATTATTGGTCTGTAACGTTTTTGTCTATAGTCTTACTGAATGCCAAAAAAAACATTATCAATATTATGATAATGTCATAGTCATAGTTTGTCCAAGAGATTTTTGTGTACTTACGTTGTCCTCTTTCTCTGAATGAGTTTGTATGAGTGTAGAAAGTTAATATTTGTATATAATAATACATTACAAATAATTTATATATGGCCGAACTTCGACCACTGGCGACCTCTAGTATATATACTTTTGCTAGCGATTCGTTGCATTTCAGCCAATTATAGAGAAGATGGTACTTGTGGTTACTATAATAAGTACAATAACATTCATATATGACTTAATATGTAAATAATCTGATGAAGGACACTCTGCAGTCCCACAGGCTAGCGAAAGTGTGCTGATTACACGCTGTGCGACTGCAACTGTAAGCATTGTCAATGTCAGTGTGCCGGCGACTGTGCTCAAATTGTTATGTTTCACCGCTTAGCGATAATTGCTTGAACGTTGAACCAGCTCCAACCATGCGCATAATAAGTGCCTGCCTATTAGAAAGTGCAAGTAGATCCTCATCGTTGTCGTACGTTATACGATACGAAAAAAAATAAATGACACAAGTCGAATTGTGAGTCTTATGTCGAGTGTGACGGAGTGCGGATAGGTAGCACCGGCGACGTCGCGTTGCCTGTGATGGCGAAAGCCGTGCGCTACCGAGTCACGCGTCATGCCATTGACACTGCACTAGACGGAACAACATGCAGAAAAACTCCGTCGCTCAACATGCATGCGATCGATTACCTCAGCACAGAATATCGGCACTGATAGTTTTTCTTGTTGCAGGAAAAAGATCCGCATACATCTACCACAAAAGGTGAAACACATTCATCACCACAAGAAGATCTACATTACAAATCATCCAGCATCATCCCAGTATGCACCGGCTTTCATGCCGAGCGCTGAAGGTGCGGTGGCAGTGCCGACCAACGTCGCGATGCCGGCCGTGGCGAGCGTGCTGCCTCTGAACTCCGTGGAGCTGTACGACGAGGCGCCCACGCGGCTGCCCGGCGTCTCGTCGCCCGCGTCCAAGCTGCTGCCGCTGTACCGCGCGCGCGGCTACTACGGACCCACCCCGCACGAGTGGGACGACCAGGAGTACGACCTCGCTCCTCCCGTAGATCCGACGGACGGATCATATATACCCACTGCCTTCTCAGCTCCATCAGCGGCGCCAACAGTACCACCTAATTATCCCCCGAAGAGAGTTAAAATCGTGAAGGTCAATGAGCCCCCGCGAAAGAAATCCCGAAAGGTTAAGCCGAAACGAGTATTAGTTCGAGGAAAATTAGGTCAAGCAGAGGAGGAACATCCAGTGTCGACTTTCCATGAACAGTTTTATTCCGACTTGGATGGTTCGGGGACTATCAGAAAAATAAAAAAGCCACAACGAGTAGAAAAAATAATCGACGGTGATACCGAACACATTCACACATACAGTGAGGAGCACATTCACAAACTCGTGTATGAGCCTGACGGCAGCATGTCAGCGCTCGCCGCTTCACACCCTCTTATTCCTTTGAAGAATCCGCAGGCACTATTAGCAATTCCATCAGACACACTTACTGGTTACACAGCAGTCGGCTCCATGGGAACCCCGGCGCATCTAGAGTACGCTGCTTACAATCCGCGAGAAGTCACTCACGACCACATCTTCCATGACCACGGCGAGATCCCCTCCGACGTTGATATTACGAAGGAACACATAGCGTTTCCACCGAGGATGACTTATAACAGCCAGGGTTTGCCTATTGGACTGAGTGGTAATAAGAGACTCAAAAGCAAATACTCACACAAGTATTTAAAACCTCAGCCGAAACCCACCCATTTATCAGATTTTACATATTACGAAAATATATATACCCCTTATCACAAGCTACGTAATCAGAAGCCGACAATTCCAACGCCCTTTGAGCCTGCATCAGAGCAGAGTTTAGAAGATTACAGGCCTATTCCCCATTTTAAGCTAAAAGATAAAGGCAATATCAAGACTCGCAATGTAGTACCAGCACTATATTTTGGAAACGGAAAACAAGTGTCTGATTACCGACTCCAGCAAGCCAGTGGCCTGGCGCCGTACTCCGTGTCATCCACCGTCGTGCACGACTACAAGCCGAAACACTATCCGGGACTCACTGTCGATACGGTAGGCTTGTCTAAATTTAATAAAAATACATACAACTATCCGAGTAACTATGAATTCGATTCGTATGCTTCGTCGTCGTCTAGTTTATATGCTCCCGATAACACTGCTCTAAATTTTCAAGTTAAAAAAGGCAAAAAAAAATCCATATCCACACAGAATATTCACTTTGGTGGGTTAGACCATCAGACAACAGTAGATCACTTAGAAGATTCCGGTGTTTCAGCGACCTCCCTTGACGAGGCCAATGCGGGCCCCCCGTCAGCAATAGGCAACTACAACAGCTATGCTCAGTCGAAGCCTCTGGAGTCAGCACCGTCAACAGCTTTCACTATACGAGAAAGTTCTCCAGTCCATCCGTACTACTCTGCTATGGCAGTGAAGGCCTTACACGGAGACCAGCTCTCGTTTGCTGAGGCTTCCAATGACAATTACCAGTACGCTGAAGCGCCACCGTCCCCATCAACAACCCCTTATGTGGCCACCGTAGCGACGACCACTGCTCCTCCTCAAGAATATTATGACTCACAGGATGGAGAAGCTATCACTACCGAAGCTACAGCTTATGAGACAAGGCCTAGGAACGCACCCATGGACAACAATTCTGACGGTTTAAGTCCACATAAAGAACATAAGCCCAGGTACAAAATATTAGCTTTGCAGCCTACTGAGTCGCATGATTCTGAACATTATTACAGACACAGTGCTAACGGATCGAGTGCCACGACGAAACTCAAATACGGTGATAAAATTTGAACAGTAACGAACTTTATTAGTGCTATTTAGTTTTATAAGTACGTGATCTTAGGTGTGAGTGTTGCACTGAATGCCGTGAGTGAGATGAGTTCCAGTCTATTACTACTGTGAATATTTCTGTTATTTATACTGTCCTTTTAGCTAGAATCTGACTGATTATAAGCTATTAATGAATAGAGCGCGAACGACGATGGTATTCATGCATTTTATACGAATCTTTAGACGAAGTTAAATATAAAATAAAGATAATTACAACGAATTTTATTTCTAATGATATCCAGAAATTATTCCAGATTGAGTAATATTTTTACCAACAGTCAAGCAAGTTGTTTATGTACCTACTGAACAGGCGCCTAACCAATACAGCATTAAGTTGCGCAAAGCAAAGATAGATTGCTACTAAATGTATGCAGGCGCTACGCAATTTAAAGGTATGTTATTGAAAGTAAGCGTTTCTAAGATAACCATTAGTTTATCCTCGTGGTTACAGACAATCAGTGTGACTTTTTCTCTGTAACTCTTTTTTCCTGTTAGCAACAACGACAAACAAACCTTGAATGTATTGAAAAAGTACATAGAAACTCACTTTTAAATTACTAACAATCGCGCGGCGCTTCGCTCCCGTGGACTTTATCACGATAAAAACATAACCTTCCTTTTCTGCAGTCGACCAGAAATCCCATAATCTTCCTTAAGCTTCAAGCTATTTCAACACCAAATTTCACCCAAATCCACCCAGTAATTTTAAAGATAGCGCGTTCAAACAATCAAACTTTTCCGCTTTATAATATCAGTATAGATTGATGATTTATAATTTGCGTAGCCCATTGATATACAAAAAACCCTTTGTATGTCAATGGCGTAGCCCCAATTATTTAACACTAGGATGTCTTTATGTTAAGCTACTTGATGTGATAGTAAAAATACAATCAGATACTTGCAAAATTTTGCTTGCATTTACTTTTACGTAAATCAGGGAAGTCGTGTTGAAAACAAGTCAGTCAATCGATTTGTCACAACGCACGTACTTTCTACAATGATTCATGAAACGCACTAGTCGCGATCGACTGTTCCTATTCGCCTTACTTCACTTCCCTGATTGTAAATGGATGTACTTGTAGTAAAAACTCTTAATGTCAATATGATCGCACTTGTGAGATCGTAAACGCGAAGCTTTACGCGGAAGTGCGCCCGCGCTGGTAAAGGGCCACCCAATAGGGTTCGTTATATAACGAAACAGCCGAGATCAATGAATTCCTGACATATTCCATAGCGTCGAACTTATTTTATTTCCAAGAGATATTTACTACGTCGTACTGACTGACTTTCTGTGCAGGTATAATTTTGATTGATGATCAAGCATATCGCGTAATGATATCTGAATATTTCAGACATTCCACCTCACTGAAGATGTTCCGATCTTTAAAAGCTAATTACTGAAAATAGTTTCGGCTTAATACTGCAGAAAAGAAATCGTAACCGTAATTTGTTCCGAGTATACTTTGCATTAGCTATGAATCGAGAATTTATGAAAATTAAGCTCCTAATAGCATGCCAAATTAATCTCTAGATAACGACGCAAAAGGTTGGTAATAAGTAGTTTACGTAATTAATGTCTGTTCACACGAGAGTGAAACTAAGATTGCGTGCATATTCTTCCTGTTGTCTTGGCTTCAACTCGTGCGAAGTCAGTCTCATGCATCATTTCCTGTTAAATTTCCAGCGACTGTGTGACGTAACAGTTGCTCGACCACTGCTAGACAGCTGGCTGTAATTGTTATCTGAATATCTGTGGGTCAATGAGTAGGAGACAGCAACAAGCTTACAGATGTAGCATCGGTACTTCGTTACGTCACGCCTCAATACTCAGACATGTTATTATAATATTATGTATATTTTCTTTTTATGCCTTTTGATAGATCATTTTGCTGTCACTTTTTGCTATGTTATTGATAGCGTGCGTCGAATTATATTGTAGTGTTTATTATGATTTAGCCTCTGAATTATTACAAACTTTCTACAGATTTAGTTTATTTTTGTTATTTTCCTTAATGTTTGTGAAGTAGTAGCGTAGAAGGTAATAGGATGATAGGTCAAGGTAAAGATAAAAACAAGATAAAATATTAAATAACTTGTAATTAAAGAGACAACAATAACTTAAAATCTATTAGTCTTAGCCTAAAATCTATTTACAATAACAAAACTTGTACTATATAGCACTGGATAAACGATCCAGATCCGAGGACTATGACTTAGTTGGTTTAATAATACTACGGAGGTTGCTACTTTCGTTTGTGGTATGGTCCGCCACCGTGGCCTGCTCCTATGGCGTTTGTGTAACTGTCACCGCCGAAACCTCCACCCCCGTGACCCCCGCCGACGTCTCCTAAGCTAAACCCGCCGTGTCCACCGCCGCCGCCATGACCGCCTCCTGAACTGTGTCCACCGAAGCCGACACTGTAGCTGTCTCCTCCTCCAAACCCGCCTCCCCCGTGACCTCCTCCAATGCTGTAGCTGTCACCACCTCCATGGCCGCCACCATGACCACCGCCGCCGCCTCCGCCGAAGGAATCAAAACTGATACTAGAGTAACTGTCGTGGCCACCGCCGCCACCACCACCTCCGTGACCTCCAATACTGTAACTATCGTGTCCTCCGCCACCGCCACCACCACCGTGACCTCCAATACTGTAACTGTCGTGGCCTCCGCCGCCGCCACCACCTCCGTGACCTCCAATACTGTAACTGTCGTGACCTCCGCCGCCGCCACCACCTCCGTGACCTCCAATACTGTAGCTATCGAGACCTCCGCCGCCATGACCGCCGAAGCTACCTAGTCCAGAACTCCCATGTCCTCCCAGTGAATGTCCACCTCCGCCGCCGCCACTGTAGCTGTCATGTCCTCCGGAAAAGCTACTGCCATGATCATCATGACCTCCTCCGAGTCCACCGCCGAATCCACCGAAACTGGCAATAAATCCACCTCCATGACCTCCACCGCCGTATCCACCGCCTGATCCACCGTGACCACCTCCAAATCCTCCGCCTAATCCGCCTCCAAACGAGCCACCGTGGTCATGTTCGTCGTGTCCCCCACCGCCACCTCCTCCGTGGCCACCTCCAAATCCACCTCCAAATCCGCCTCCAAAGCCACCCCCATGGTCATGTTCATCGTGTCCACCGCCGCCGCCTCCGTGTCCGCCGCCAAAGTCACCGCCAAAGCCGCCGCCAAAGCCGCCGCCCAGCCCTCCTCCATGACCATGATCATCACCTCCGAGGTCACCTCCGAAGCCTCCGCTGTGACTTCCACCGAATCCACCACCACCTCCTCCACCGTGTCCACCGCCGAGGTCATATCCTCCATGTCCGCCACCAAAATCACCGCCGCCTCCGAAATCACCACCTCCGTGTCCTCCGAAGTCACCACCTCCGTGTCCTCCTAAGTCATCGCCTCCATGGGCACCCAAATCGAATCCTCCGTGGCCTCCGCCAAAGTCATGTCCTCCGTGGCCTCCGCCGTGCCCACCTCCAAATCCACCGCCGGAGCCGCCACCGTAGCCACCGCCTCCACCACCGCCGTGGCCACCGCCGCCGTGGCTTCCACCACCTTTCAAGTATTCGGCAAATCCTCCATGTAAATGTTCAGTGATGGAACCTCCGTGGCCGCCCCCACCGCCGCCCCCGTGGCCGCCCCCGTACCCACCGCCTCCGCCGCCGCCACCTCCGTAGCCGCCGCCGCCGCCGCCGTGACCATGATCGTCATGGTGCTCATGTACCACTACCTCTTTGGAAGAGTGGTGCTCTTCAGGAATATGGACCCGAATATGAACGCTGTAACAAACAAAATTATTCGTTGGTACATGTGCTAACCAATAACACAAAGACTATGTTCGCATCGATAAATGTGCTAGAGCGCCGACACAGAAACAATGGGGACGTAAATGAGGAACAATAGATCGCATAGCAGCAGGTCAAACGTGATACAGTGAAAACCTAGTACAAGGGTAGGTCTATCATTAAAACACAATAGCTCGGTTTTCACCATTTACCGCAATGAAGAAGCGTGAGAATCGTTATAGAAATCTCAACCAAATTGCTCCATCCACTATATTTTTTGCGGTTACATAGTCTCGTAGCGTAACTAATAGTGTTATCACTGATAGCACCGCGCGCAAACTTGTATAAGGTTGGAGAAACCTTTTGAGATAAGGGAACATAGTAATACTAACTGTTCATGTCCACCAAAAGTCGCCAGGCAGACGCCAACGCAAGCCAGTAGAAAGCAGCACAGCTGAAATTATAACAGTAAATATTCATTTAATTTTGCATAATTCCCATAAACATGTTTATAAGTTTACCCTGATCCCCTGATTACTGTGCGGATATGTTAAGAACGAAAACGAAAGTGGTCAGCGCAGTGTTTATGTGCAAATGGAGTCTGTTATAATAAACTCGTCAGATGTGT
This sequence comes from Tholera decimalis, assembly GCA_943138885.2. Lineage (NCBI taxonomy): Eukaryota > Metazoa > Arthropoda > Insecta > Lepidoptera > Noctuidae > Tholera > Tholera decimalis. Next base: position 25,552,517 of record OW964548.2, read on the forward strand.
AGATAGCGCATGTACCCATAACAATTACGTTACGTAAAGTTGCACTTCGTAATCAAAACTCTCTAATGAGACCTTATGAATCCATTCGCATGGATTAAACACGTTTCTCTCTAATTATATTCCTTAAAATAATGTATATTAGCAGATTACGTAACGGAATGTTTTGATACTTTTATTTCACTTGTTGTTAATCATATTCAATTAGTATTAACTGATTATTATTAATCAAAGGTGTACTATAATCACTGCTAAACCACAATAGCACTAAGATTGATCTTGTCACTCGTTTGAACAGTTAGATCGATGACGATAGGTCACAGTAATGGGCACCTGCAATCGCACGCGTCCGGAAGTATTCGGAATGTCGCGCAAGTAGAGATATTACTCACGGCTAATCGGGAAGCCATGGTGCGTGGGAGTGAAGGTGCTCTGAGGTCGCGCCTTCTCCGCTTCTTCTGATGCCGACGGAACGAACGTAACTACTCTTATGAGCTGCCTCCATCGAGTAAGCCTTTTATATGACAGTGAACGTACACAACCCCTACTCCCATGCGGTAAATTTTATATTGATAATACAACTATTTTATACAAAATTTGTCTATTTGAAGGCATAATGTTATACTTGGCTTTCAGAATTTCTTCCACAGACGTTTGTGGCCTTACCTGGTGTATTTGTTTCTTTAACTTAGGTGCTACGAACACGATTGTCTTGAACATTTATTCTTTATTTCAGTTTCTGAATCACGACGTCTTAATTAGGTACTCGTAAACACGGTCTTAGAACCTCTTTCTAAAGAACTTTATTTCGATATAGTTTGGTTGTAATGAAAAGCTAAGTCTATCAACACAAATAAGTCTGAGTGATGACAATAAAGGTGTTGCTGACCTTGGGATTGAGAGTGCTGGATGCTTTTAAAATCATAAGGAATTCATCCGAAACATGCATAACCCGGAGTAATCATTAATTCGATCGAATCGCACATATAACTACATATTTATTATTATATTAAGATAGTCTGGCAATCCGAGTCCAGTACATTACATAACCGTAAGTAACCATGAATGGACTTCTCCCATAAACGATTTGTATGGAAAAATACATTATATGTAGGTATGTGTAATACACCTTCTCATATCCGCTAGTCATAATTTGTGATGATGATCGACTTCTGGATTATGCTCTACATAAAATTTTAGTCCTAGATGGTAGGAAACTGATCTGTAAGAAAACCAGAAGCTTCGAGACTTCTGTAATAAATTTTACTGAAAGTTGAAACTTTCAGTACAATTTATTTTTATCAGTACATGTATATTTATGTATATTAACGTCCTGTAGCTTAGGATATTTAATACAAAATCTGGGATGCTTGCTTACCATGATTTTCATCACGATACTATCATCTGTATTTTTATAAATGTAACTTATAATACATTTATAAAAGTACAGTTACGTTGGTAATTTGACACAATGAGGATGCAGTAAATTTATTGACACCCACTAAAAATGGATAGTAAACAATTCTTGTCATAGTTAAACAAGCCAAATCGTTTTTGCAAAAAAAAAACTTCAGGTGTCTACATTGCATAACGGCACATTTTACAAATATAATAAGTGATATTTTAAGTTTGTTTGTTTAATTCATAAGCAGCGAACCAACGTACTAATTGAATACAATCTCTCTTGAAAGTCAAGAACAATGTGGATATGGTATATTAATATGACATGTGCCAAGCCTGTTATTATGAGACTTGAATGGAGGGTTTTCGACAGTAACCTGTTGCCTTTAAGCATTGACTTGGTTGTATTCAGATCAAATTCAGATTTACTGAACACATGAAGCATAATATTCCTCAATAGCATTAATCAATACTATAATTTGTCCTTTTCGTTATCAGCAACACCTGCATAGAGTTCTATATGAAGACGTGTATCTTTTTTTTGTTATGGTGGAAAATCATTTTATGGCTCCTCCGGCTCTGGTGGAGCGGAAGGGATTGTCAGATTCCTACTGACTAAAAACGCACCCTGTTCCTTCACTGCCCTTACGTCTCGGGGCCACGGTATTTCGTTAGAACATTCCCACAACCCCGGCAAGCAACGGCCCTGTCGGACCCAATGCTGCTGCCAGCTCTTTGAAAGAAGCGCATCTGGAGAAGTATTTATCATCATTGACCCAGGTAAAGGCGACCTGTCAATCGAGATGCAGCCCATGTTTTCTGGTTTTATGGAGCTCATGTGATATTGGCACACATATAAGTATATCCTTACTATAATATTATTATAAATGCGAAAGTAACTCTGTCTGTCCGTGTGTTACGCAATCACGCCTAAACTACTGAACCGATTTAAATAAAATTTGGTACGGACATAGTCTAAAGCCTGAGAAAGGAAATAGGCTACTATTTAATGCGAAAAAAGGGCTGATAGAGGTTGAAATAGGGGATGAAAGTTTGTATAGAAATTACGTCATTTTTAAAGCTAGAAGCTTGAAACTTATTTTTTAGACTTTCGATTAGATATTATAAATACGACATTCAAATTTGTAAAAAAAATTCCCTAAAGGGGGTAAAAAAGGCGATGAAAGTTTTTTGTGATGACGCCGGCAAAAAAGCTTACGGAGAATTAATGAAAAAGTGTAAATTAACGCGGGCGAAGCCGCGGGCAAAAGCTAGTATATACATACATCTGTGGCATAAAGTAGATACAATATAAGTAGTGTTTTTTATTGATAATAGGCTCGCGTTTGACCACCATCTCACCTGATGGTAAGTGATGATGTGGTCGAATTATCCATCTAACATGTTTCTTTTGTAAGTATTTCGCAGTTGGAATAGGGCTGATTCTCAGCCTAATTAAAACAAATGACTGTTGATTTTATCTGGAACTCACCACGTGGATTTCTGATAGTTTTGCAATAAATTTTCACCGAATCACGTACGAAATTATATTTACCTTTTCATCGTTTTGTTGATTATGCCACAGATAATGTTTCCACATGGATTTGTCCTGATACAATGGGGGAAGAAACCTTATTTATTTTTTGGAGTGTGGAAATTCTTATGTTCTCCACTTTAGGGTAGACGGAGTGCTCTGTCAGACTCCTACTCACCAAACCACACCGTGTTTCTCTTCGTCACTTCTTGCTAGTGTGCGAAGATAGTTTCGTTGGCATTCTCCATAATCACTCCAGCAGTGACAGTTTGCGGTCGCAAACCGCAATTCAGATGAGGGCAGGAGTGAGTAGCTCCTCTCACTGTCATACTTTTTTGAGAGGCGCGTGGTAATACTACGCTTCACCTACTAGAGCCTATGATGGGATGATGGACTTTCCTAAATCCATCACCCGCAGACGGGGCAATATACTTTATCTAAATTTCTGAGTATTTGTATTATTATGCCCCCAACTGCGTTCGCTTACCAATCAGTTTTCAATCTAGCTATCTCTGTATCAAATTTAGTCAAGTTGGAAATGATTAATAAACACTCATAACTATATCCATCCATTCATACATCTATATGGTAGATTGTAATACAGACTGTATTATGACTAAGTACTCTTATTTTTTTATAGTACCTAGTTTATTCCTACAACCGGCACAAGAGTGCATACTTCGAAGACACAAACAACGTTGGCGTCGGTGAGCTATCTTTGATGGAGACGCCATGGCCAATTGAAACACCATATTCTCGCATATTCCAGCTTGCAACCATACACAGGTCGTAAACCCAACGTGATCAGCTATTTTTGTCTATTTCTTGTAAGGATTAATAAACAATTATTATATATCATACATCCAACCTTTCGCATTTATAATATTTAGTATGATAATAATATTATCTATTGCACTATTTCAAATGCAGTTAAAATCATGCGTTTAAATCGAAACGCTGACAATTTCTTTCAGACTCGCGAATATTTGAAAACGTGCGTTACACACTCCGCACCTGGAGCTAAAGATTTATAATTATAATTTAATGCTACTATTATTTGGACTAGCTAAGGTCTTGTAAGACACAGGATCGGTGCCCTTTTTTATGGATGGGAACTCATCCAATGACTGCCCGATCTGGGCAAAGCGGGAGGGTGTGTCAGACTTTTACTGACTAAAACCCATCCGTGCTCCATCATATGCCCTTCGTGTTCCGAGGCTGCGGTAACTCTTTCAAACAATTCCGCAACCCCGGCAGGCAACGGCCCCCTTGTGGGCCCCGACAATTTTGTTGATACTCTTTCAGGCGCGCGTGCAACACAACGCGTCGTCTACACGGGCCTGGTATCAGTCGGGCGGCGAGCTACCCATTGCTCGCAGCCCACAGGCCCGCGCCTACGGTGGCTGGGAGTCACCCTGCGACTCCCGACGCCCGGAGCGTCTTCTGCGGCTGCTAGGGCGCAAGAGGTGTGAGGGCCTTGAGACCCGCATCTCTCTCGCGCGTCCTGCCACCCCCTTTGCTTGCATAACTGCTTCGCAGAAAGAGGTGACTGCTTCCCATGCTTCCTCACTCCGGACCATGGATTGAACCAGGGCCGGGAGTGAGAGGTTGCCGCCTATCGCCCCTACGAGGACACGGCGGAGCTCTGACCAAGCGAGGCAAACCTCCACTGTGTGTTCCACCGTGTCCTCGGGGCTATCCTTGCAGTGGTGACACCCGGGCATTTCCACCCGCCGAATCCGACACAAGTAACTCCCGAAACAACCGTGGCCAGTGAGCACGTGCGTCAGGTGGAAGGTGAGGACGCCATGACGCCTCGTTAGCCACTCCTCAAAGAGGGGACGTACCGCCGCTATTGTGGAGTGCCCAACGATCGGTGCCCTGAGACTGCAACATGTGGCCAGGGTACACCACGAAGGAGATGGCGGGACGACCTGTCACATTGTATTTCGACAATCTGCTGCTATATGATTTGCAGATGGAGAAACGCACAAGAGCCCATTTCGAGGTTTGAGTTAAATCCTTAGATTATAATTTATAAACTCTATTCGAACCTTTAAGGGTAAAGTTCATGCTTCCTTTTTCAACATCACTCATAACATAAACTGTGGCTGTGAATCGTAAGTGTCAAACAAACAAAACATTTAGAAAAAACGTTCTAGAATGTTAATAAAAATTACCGATACACGTTAGCAAGACAGGTGCCAGATTTTCTGGCTTCTGAATCTCGTAATGACTGTCAAAGATGAATATTTTCTTTTTTTTTTTTATCAGGTTACAAAGACCCATAGATATCGTTTTGTTTCGTTTTAATCTTAACCTAAAGTACCTATACATAATAAAATAACAATTGTGTTACCAACCATCTATTACTGACGTACTTTTCCTCCATCCATCACCCAACCTCGGCACACTTAAAGATCAACCCGTGCGGCTGTTATTCACCCGCGAGCTCTTCAAGCTTTTAATCTATACTATATATAATTATAATATATAATATAATAATATTATAAAGCTGAAGAGTTTGTTTGTTTGTTTGCTTGAACGCGCTAATCTCAGGAACTATGCTTCTGATTTGAAAAAAAATTTCAGTGTTAGATAGCCCATTTATCGAGGAAGGCTGTAGGTTATATATCATCACGCTAAGACCAATAGGAGTGGAGCACTAATGAAGAATGTTTCAAAATCGGGGGATTTTTTTTCGACGTGGACGAAGTCGCGGGCGGACGCTAGTTGATATCAGAATTGGACACATCATTGATAGTACCTTGCCAGGAATATTTTTTTATTAATTTCGAGAAAACAGACAAATACACAAATTTCTTAACCTACTATATAATATAATATAATATGTCCAGCTCACAACGTTATCCACATATTAACATTATAATATTGTTTAGAAACTATATGCACACATATGAAACATGAATTCATATGATGGATTAAAGAAAAAAATACTTCGTAAATATCGGACTGCCAAACAGATGTGTTAATTAATTAATTAAGATTAGAAAATGAATTCGATGCCATTAGCCATCACAATTTAATTTTTAGCAAAGCCAGAACCCTGGTTTAACTGTGCTTCAACTTAGATTATTACCATAAATTATCAACACACTTGCATTTCCTGAACGATCAGGCAGTAATGACACGTAATGGCACACACGTGTCGTGAATTATACTTAAGTCCCCGTTTAGGGAAAAGCGTTTTCAATCAATTACGAACAAATATAAAATAAGTTACAAAGACTCACTCAATTTTTCTATAACCTGTACCCGTTGCCTGTACCCGTCTATTTTACAAGTATTTCTTTTGTTTTTTATTCTATTGACTAGTTTACCTAATATTGAACGTGTTGCCTTCGAAATAAAAAAAAATCCTGTAACAGAAATCTTGTAAACTAGTGTTATTTTTGATTCGTCATTTTATCAGCCGTCGCATCGAAAATTTAATAAAATATCGTCGCGACCTTAGATTGGTTATTTCCTTAATATTTACCGCCCCTAGCTGTGCAACGTGATTTGCAAAAGGTAGAGCGACAGCGCAGTTGTGGATGATTGATAAAATAAATGTTTCGCTTTTTATAAAATCGATTTCATAACCAGAGTAAAAAAAAAAACTTAGGTATTGAAAACTTCTTGCACTCCTACATATTTGATAGTTTATATAAGGGTTATTTACACGATACTAAAACACAAACAAACTTCTTTCAAACGTCTTTCTTTCTGTATGTCGGTATGTCGGAACTAATCTATGAAGCAACTGAACCGATTTTAATAAGATTTTGACTAGAAGATAAAAGAGGTTATTATACGGTTACAGAGGTTACTAAGGCTATATTTTATTCCGGATTTACTCGCGGATTTATCACGGGAATAGCGTATCTACCTAATAAAATGTATCTTTACTTTATGGCGATCCCAAAGTTCAATAAAAAAGCAAGGCCTGTCTATGATGTAGGACGTGTTCCATTGGATTTAGGCTAAAAAGACACACGATACACCAAGTTTGTACTGGTAGAGTAAACTGAGCCGAAACAGGTCTAGAAAGAAGGGCCATACCTACTAAGAAAGATACCAATTTGTGACCCCACTGACCCAATCTTCCGGTTCGCGATTACTTACACATGCATATCCAAGTAGCCAAGATTTTCTCTTAAAACTGGCTTTCAAATAAGATTGTGGATTCCCAGACAGTATTATAAGTCTACTTCCGAGTCTGCTCTCGAATATGACCATGTCTTATAGGATCAGTCTATAGATAAGCCCGATATTCAGATGATAGATCTATTAGCGCGCCGTGTGTGGTTGATGTAACCATCTCGCATCACTTGAACCTAGTGAAAGCTTCGAAAGAGGAACCAATTGAATATCACGGCCTATCACACTGATGTTGACATCAGTCGTTACCGAAAGGCCTTGCGGTCGATAGCTTTGATGACAATCTATGCTCATTTATTAGATATAAAGCACATAAGTTTGTTTTAAACGTTCTAATCTTCAAAAGTACTGGGTGGATTTCGATAATATTTGGTATGGAAGTAGCTTGAAGCTTAAGGAAGGTTTTTTACCCGACTGCAACAGAAGAAGGGTTATGTTTTATGGTGATAAAGTTTACGGGAACGAAGCCCCGTGCAACTGCTAGTAGTACGTACATACCTAGGTAATATAGACGGCAATACCTACTTCTCGATACGTTTCGCATTGAACTGCTACTGAGTTTTGCTATACAGATTTTTAGAACGCCTTTTCAAATTCAGTAAAGTAATAATAATAACATAATTAATAAAAAATATAGTTTCTTTTAGAAACTGGTTTTCCCGCGTAAATCCGGTTCCTATGGGAATTCCGGGATAAAAAGTCTATGTGTTATTCCAGGATGTCAACTATCTACTTACCAAATATCAGTCAAATCCGTTATGTAATTTTTGCGTGAAAGCCTAACAAACATCCATCCATACATCCATCCATCCTCACAAAGTTTCGCATTTATAATATTCATAACACAAGACAAAGAAATAAAAACAGTTGTAATGCGTGTTATTCTTCCTAGTTTATTTTTTAAGATAAATTATTTCATATTTAAGAGTACATTTATTCATTGAGTAAGTAATTCATTTTATTAACATTATAAATAGTTTTCACGTTTGAGTAACTTCACGAGTAGTTTGTAAATGCACACTGCTCATTCGTATATTATGGACTAGCTGCTGCCCGGAACTTCGTTCGCGTGGGAGGATTTCCCGCGTAAATCCCGACCCCGTGGGAATTCCGGGATCAAAGTAGCCTATGTGTTATTACAGGATGTCTGCAACAAGATTTACATTTAATTACGTATTTTAAAATACACACAATAAAGGTTAATATTATCATTACATCATATTTTCAACCGACGACCAAAAGAGGAGGTTATCAATTCGACGCGTTTTTTTTTTTTTTTTAATGTATGATCACCGATTACTCGAAGACGGCTGAACTGATTTGGAAATATTTTTTTTTGTTTGAAAGTGTATACTTCGAAATTGGTCCCATTGTCACCAGGTCAGGATCTGATGATGGGATCCTGGAGAAATCGAGGGAACTCTTCAAATATTATAGGCACACCTATGGTGTTTTAGGTATTTCTTATAGTAACTTGTGCAGTTGCTCTCAAAAAGTACCATTTGGGGAAGTGGAACTGATGATGAAGACTAGAGATGGCCGCCAAACCTACTCAATAATAAGTATTTCGTGGATTGCGATTCGATTACTCGAATATGGATGTTAAGCACTTTATGTTCGTCACAATGCATATGGTGATGTAGAGCTGATGGTGAAGTACCAGGAGAACTCCTCAACAATTAACCGCCCTGCATTGGGAAAAGCAATATTTTGTAAATTGTTATAAGTAGTTGACATTTAGGCTCTTTTAACTAGGTAAATAAAAAATCGACCAACTGAAAATAGTGAAATAAAAACTTTTTACCAAAAAATTGAACCGACTCCCAAAAACACTGCAAAGTGAAAAATAACTTTAATTTCGGAAGTCGGTGCCAAAAACGAAAATACAAAACTAAAGACACCGACTACCGAAATTAAAGTTATTTTTCACTTTGCAGTGTTTTTGGGAGTCGGTTCAATTTTTTGGTAAAAGGTTTTTAAATACACTTTATCTTACTTCAATATCGTGGCTTCAATTTCCTATATTTATACACCCAGTAATAACAATGAAAAATGTGTCCTTAAAATATTAAGAACATTTTTTATAATAATACTTAGTAGCTGTTGCCCGTAACTTAGTTCGATATTTTCACGCTAGAAAAAGCCCGTCTTATTTCAAGTTATAAAATTTATGTGTGCCAAGTTTAGTTCTAACTTATAAACAATTCGACAGGCCCGTTGGTATAGTGGTCAGTGGCCCTGACTGCTATGCGCAAGGTCGTGGGTTCGATTCCCACCTAGGACAAATGTTTGTGTGATGAGCACGATCATTTGTTCTTTGTCTGGGTGTAATTTATCTATAATATGTATGTATTTAGAAACATATATGTATGTTTATCAGTTGTCTAGTACCCATATCACAAGCTCTGCTTAGTTTGGGACTAGATGGCGTTGTGTGAAAAAGTTGTGGTATATTATTATAAAAAAAAAAAAAAATCTTAATCAACATAGAAATAAAAAAAAATACAAACATCCAAACTTTCACATTTATATTATTTGCACATTAGGATTAATTTGTTTTGTGGGTAATATTATGATAACCATTTATTCTAAACAACATCTTTTTCTATCTGTTTGTATTTCATAATTTCGATTAAATAGAGAAACAGCGGGTTTCAGTCTATATTACATAAATGTTATTAGGTGGTACTGGGCCGTAATCCACTTAGCAGTTATGCCACTTTGTATGTTCTTGACGAAATGACCTGTAGTAGGTACCTACCGTAGATGGGCAAACAAGAAAGGGTTTAAAGCTAAAAGAAAAATCGACTAGACTTTTTGACGGCCAATAGACGCTGAGATTACCTATACGGATGAGGTTACTCGACTTCTGACAATGATTTAGACTGTCTGAATGGAGAAGTCCGCACAAATCTATGTGTCAAACTATCGTTCCATTTACTTATCTGCATTAACCTCATATTGTGTACTGCGAATGTAAGCATTTCCCGCGTAGATCGTTGAGTTACAAGCGATAGGGTCATTTCGCCTGTTCGCGTCCATCGCCCAATTCGCGTCCATTTTACGGATCTCCCTTTGAAAATCCTCGAAAATAAGTAAACTAACACACCAATCAAACAAAGAGTCATTACCGCTAATACCTCAATGTATAAGAGGCACACACAGATGGACAAAAGGTCCGTGCGCCAAACCAATCCCGTTTAGAAAAAAAACTTTTTAACAAAAAATTAAACCGACTCCCAAAACACTGCAAAGTGAAAAATAACTTTAATTTCGGTAGTCGGTGTCTTTAGTTATGTATTTTCGTTTTTGGCACCGACTTCCGAAATTAAAGTTATTTTTCACTTTGCAGTGTTTTGGGAGTCGGTTTAATTTTTTGTTAAAAAGTTTTTATTTCACTCTTTTTAGTTGGATGATTTTTAATTTACCTAGTTACAAGAGCCTAAATGTCAACTACTTATAACCTTTTACAAAATATTGCTTTTCCCAATGCTGGGCCGTTAATTGTTGAGGAGTTCTCCTGGTACTTCACCATCAGCTCTACATCACCATATGCATTGTGACGAGCATAAAGTGCTTAACATCCATATTCAAGTAATCAAATCGCAATCCACTCAATACTTATTATTGAGTAGTTTCGGCGGCCATCTGTGGTCTTCATCATCAGTTCCACTTCCCCAAATGGTACTTTTTGAGAGCAACTGCACAAGTTACTATAAGAAATACCCAAAACGCCATAGGTGTGCCTATAATATTTGAAGAGTTCCCTCGATTTCTCCAGGATCCCATCATCAAATCCTGACTTTGGTGATAATGGTACCAATTTCGAAGTATACCCATTCGAACAAAAAAAGAATTTTCCAAATCGGTTCAGCCGTCTTCGAGTACTCGATGATCATACATAAAAAAAAAAAAAAAAAAAAATATACGCGTCGAATTGATAACCTCCTCTTTTGGTCGTCGGTTGAAAATAGTCTCGGCTGTTCAACAAGGAGCGCGTACGCGCGGGATATTTAGATATAAAATAGTGTGCAGCAGCGCGTTCGATGGTAAGTTTTTTATTATTTTATGTGAATTTTAGGATACATAGCTGCTTCTAGACTTATATAATAAAAAAGGAATAATATTAATTATGAATTTGCTTATGTTTTTTTTTATATTTAACGGTTAAAATAAGGTGGACGCTAATTGCTACATCGAATTTACAAAACTTCCACTTTGCGTCCGCAATGGACGCAAACTATACCTACAGGCAGAGATGTGATAAACGACTTAAAACTTTTAACGAACTTATTATTTTTTATAAGAAGTCACTTACGTTAAGTGCTTAATTGCTTATCTGCTTATTTACTTGCTTACATTAAAAATAACGAAATTATGTATTTTGCTTTTTTAGTTGGTTATGTTTAAGTTGTACCTATTGGTTTTTAAACGACATCAATGAACTTTCCTTCGTACTTTGCCGATCAGTTTTATTATCTCACTAATTTGTTTTTATAGAAAAAAAAAAACTTGTGTGCAATTCACACGTGCTAGAAGTGAAACCTTCAAAAAAAATCTTCAAATAATTTGTGTCCCTCCCCCCTTCCCCCTTTACCCTCACCCCCTCCGAACTCCCCACGAGACCCTCCCCCCTCCCCGCCCCCTCTCAGGGCTACTTCACCCCCCCCGCGACCTAACTTCGTTCCCGTGGTCGCAAGATAGCCGAGTTTGGGCTCATTTTAAAGGGCATCAAAAGCTCTACCCCATGGCCCCAACAGAATTCCAAAGTTCAGCAATTTATGTTTCTGTCTCTTTTTACTGTCACTTTTTCGTTTCATAAGTTTTCAGATCACAACGATGCTAAAGAGGTTTTCACTTCAAAAGACGCCAAAATTAACACAATTACTTACACTATAAACTATTTACACTAATATTAACACAATTAACTACACCTATAAACTATATTATATACAAGTCCAAAAGTCTCAGAATTATTTCCTTGGTACCTACGAAACAATTCACCATATGAAAAAATGTTTTACACTATTTATGTTTACGTAAACAAGTCCAAGTCATAACTTCAAAAACAAATTGTTTCGGAAATACACAAAACATGACTCTTTTAAGAGGGTGTCGAGCCTACGAGACGCGCGGTAAATAGGTATTTACTGCAGCGGGCTAGTCGTGTGCGTTGTCACACACACAATGACAAGTTCGCTCGAGGCCCGCTTGCCGTTGCACGACGAAGTTTGCTAACTTTGCATTTTTTAATTTTTTGTCGTTATGTTGAATAAACTTGAAAAACGAATATTAATTATTTAGATGGTTTTATTTATCACACTAATATTATAAAGGCGAAAGTTTGTGAATGAATGTGTCTGTTTGCATGTTTGTTACTTCTTCACGCTCAAACGGCTGGATGGATCTAAATGAAGCAAGTAGGTACGTAAATAAATCACAAAAATAAATTTAATAAATTATACCTATTATATAAAAATTAACGTTTGTTTTTACTGTAGTAATACATTATCCGTTCCCTCACTATTCATCCTATTGCAATAAAACTTTGATTTTATATATTAAACTCCTCAGATTTTTTTTTAAAGAATACTAGCAATGTGGGTACATTTCACATTACTAGCAATCTTGTTAACCCCTCCAACTAAGCTAAATATGCTTGTGTCTGGAGTGGGTTCACGTCAATAGTGTAATGGGTGGGGTTCGGACCTGCGACCTCTCGATCACAAGTCCGACACCTTATCCATTAGGCTATTGACGCTTCGAAACTGGGTAAGTAGCAAGTTAGGGTAGATGGGTATGCAGTACTTATTTGAATAATAAAACCAGTATGAAATAAAAAAAATATATAATTATGTAATGTCATAATAAAACCAGACTAAAATAAGTTTTGTTTATTAATATTTCATTTAGTGCTCGTTTAAATTCTGATGTACTGTCATATTTTTAATAACATTCGGTACTTTATTATATATACGTGGGGCCATACCAAAAAAAACATTTTTTCATTAATGCTGTCTAGCGAACTTACTTCGCAGAAAATATAAGCGTAATTTATTTCATAACAATAGACTTAATTATACTAAATTTAGGAATAAATGTCAAAAAGCTATTATTAAAAGTAAAAATATTTATAACAAAAATAGTATATTAGAATGTAATAAAAACATTAAAAAAATATGGGAAAGGATAAATATTATGATGGGAAATAATAAACAATCGGTGGATGAATTAATTCTAGCAAACATGGACGGACATGGAAGTATTATAGATATAAGTAATAAATTTGCGTTAACGTTCGATAAAGAAATAGAAGATATAAAACATACGTGTCGTGAGACTTGGTTGGACAGACAGACCTATGTAAAAATCACGGACCTATCTATGAGGTGGCAACCAGTAAGCTCAGAATATGTCAAAAACATAATAAAAAACATGAGTACAAATAAATCACCAGGTAGCGACCTTGTGCGAATGTCCGACCTTAAAATAATTATAGATAAAGTGAGCCCCGTGTTAGCTAAACTAATAAACTTAACGGTCAAGAGCTACAAATTTCCAAATAAACTTAAAGAAGTAATAGTCCGGCCAATCCACAAAAAAGGTGATCGCAAAAATTTATCAAACTTTAGACCTATATCAATTTTATCTAGTATAGATAAAATTATAGAAAAGTGTATAGTCAACCAGTTAAGTAATTATCTACAAAAAAATAACATAATTAACGAGTGTCAACACGGTTTTTTAAAAGGGAAAAGTACAAATACATTGCTTGCAAAATTCACAGACGAAATTAATAGTTATTTAGATAATAAACAATTTGTTATTGCGATATTTTTCGATTATAAAAAAGCATTTGACACTTTGCAATTTGATACCATCCTCAATGCAATGGGGGAGTGCGGGGTGAGAGAACCACTGAATCCATGGTTCCGTGATTACCTCACAGCGCGCTCTTACCGTGTGAGGGTGCAGGACACGCTTAGTGACAGAGTCGAGGTGCGGAGTGGCGTGGCACAGGGCTCGGGATGTGGACCTATTTGCTATCTTATGCATGTTAACAGCTTGTGCCGGGTGGTTCAGCATTGTTCAGCGTATATGTTTGCGGATGACTTGTGCATACTTCGCTCCGGTACTAACATAGACGATACCTGTCAGCGCGTTCAGCAAGATATAGACAATGTTGTTAAGTGGTCGCATGACAATGGCATTATATTAAACGCTGACAAAACCAAATCTATGCTAATTCATTCGCCATATTTGCGACCTCATAGTGCGACTCCACCTTTATTTACACATGATTATATTTGCCACCATAATAACTTACTGGACTGTAAATGTAAGCCTATTGAAAAGGTTAACTGTGTAACTTACCTTGGCATGAAAATAGATGAGAACTTTTCCTGGTCCCAACATGTAAACTATGTTTGTAGTAAATTAAGAATATTATTAAGTAAAATGTACCACCTAAGCTTTAATGTTCCTATAAACATATTAAGATGTATATACATGTCATTAGTAGATTCAATTATGAGTTATGCTCTTGACAGCTATGGATTAACATTCAAAAGTAACTTGGATAAAGTAGAAGCTCTTCAAATTCGATTCTTAAAACTACTTGTTACTCAAAAAACTAAAAAAAAATGTAAAGGAGATTATAGAAAACTATTTAAAATATGTAAAATTTTACCTATTAGTTATAAACAAAAGTATGTTTTAGCAGTGAACCGTCATGGTACCCAAGAGCATAAACTGACTCATGTAATCAACAACCATAACACACGATCTATGGCTGCTGGCAAATTCATAGTACCCAGAGTCACGAATTACTATGGTGACAGAACCTTAAAAAAACGAATACCATATCTTTTAAATAGTCTGCCAGCGGACATAAGGAGTGAAAAGAACAAAAACAAGTTTAAAAATAAGTTAAAAAAATATTACTTAGAAATATGTTAAAGTGCTATCATTAAATAAATTATTATTCGCTTTGTAAGAAAAGTTTTAACAATAAGTTTTAAAATAAGTTTATCAATAAATAAATAATTACTAGTTTTTAAGTTTTAAATGTATAGTATATGAGACTCATCGATCCCACAGTCAAACCACTACCACGGTTTTGTGGGGCTTAGTTTATAAGTTATTTGTAATTAATGTTTATAAATAAATAATAATAATAATAATAATGTAACAAGTGTAACTTAATTTAAAAGAAAAAAATAATAAAAGAAATCTATAAATCTAATGTTATATTGCTTATTATAACATTTTACAAAAATTGGCCAAGTGCGAGTCAGACTCGCCCATGAAGGGTTCCGTAGTAACTATAATAATATAATATAATATGTATATTTACTTGACAAAAAACTAAAACTTACAAATTTCTTAAAACTAGCTTATTTACATTTTTTGCAACTACGCCAAATAACTTTGTTTTTCATAGTATTTGTATGAATTACAAAGTTATATTTGCGGTTTTAGAAAATATGCTGTATCTCAAAAACTGCTGACTCAATCTCTTTAAAACCAATTTTGATTGAAAGTTTACATTAAGATCTATATATATATATATATATATATATATATATATATATATACAACGTGTAATTTAAAGGGTATATACATACCAAGTGCATGGCTTCTTTGGATGATAACAAACGATATGGCAAGGGTTTTGTAATCCTAAGTCTACATGTGTAGAACTTATTACAAATTCCAGTACACTGATACCAGAGACCGAATTTTTCAAATTAAGAAGAACGAAAAGAATTATCGTGTTATTGGCAAGTGACGTGGAAAGTTATTGACCCTCGTAGTGCTGTGACACGTTTGTTATGATTGGTATTCAAAAAATATGTGAAACCAATAATTTGGTATCAATTCTTTAAGTCAGTTATTTTGTGCTGAAACTGTGCATAGAGACTCCATACCAAATGTTGTCTTCAGCCCTTTTGGTTAGATATGGGGTTTCCGTTACACGTTGTATATATATATATATTCATATTTTTCACTCCATTATTATAGAAATTAGAGGGGGGCACACATTTTACCACTTTGGAAGCGTATATCTTTTAAACGATTAATTTTATGAAAAAGTGGTTTTAGAAACCTCAATCTCATTTTAAAGACCTGTATATAGATACCACACATGCATAGGTTTCATGAAAAAAAAATATTTTCAGTTTTAGTTCCATGTATGGGGGGGCTCCCCATACATGGAACTAAAACTGAAAATATTTTTTAATTTAATTTAAATATATTTTAATTTTTTCTTAAAATCGGAAAGCGGTTCACAGAATACATCAATCTACCAAGTTTTATATGTATAGTCCTGATAGTTTCGGAATAAAATGGCTGTAACATACGGACGGACGGATGGACAGACAGACAGACTAGTAGTTGTAGTAGTTATACATATTATATTATTATAGTTACTACGGAACCCTTCATGGGCAAGTCTGACTCGCACTTAGCCAATTTTTCTTTGGCTAATTCCCGTAGTAGACAGACCTTGTTATGGCACTTGGCGTATAATTTGTCGGACATAGAGGGAATGTCAAAGGAAGCTGAAACTTGTTCTAAACCAGAAAACCCGGCTCCTATCGACATAAAACTGCTTACAGAATTATCGTTCAGATTGAGGTCTGTAGGGCTATCTATCTGATTCTTTACAATTTATAATTCTATTTTTTTTCGACACATTTGGCAACTAAAATAGAATTTCGATAGAAATCCTTTCTTAGTTGCAACTAGAGAATACAATCCCGAGCATGTTTTTCAATCCCGGGATTACGTGATTCTTGATGCTGAATCCTGGGACCCTGGGGCTATCCCCGGATTAGACTATGTGGTTTCTAATTGGTCTCAAATGTAAAAAATTGGCCAAGTGCGAGTCAGACACGCGCATGAAGGGTTCCGTGTGTAACTATAATAATATAATATAATATTTATATTTATTTGACGAAAAAAACCTTACAAATTTCTTAAAACTAGTTTATTTACATTTTTTACAACTACGCTAGATAACTTTGTTTTTCATAGTGTTTGTATGAATTACAAAGTTATATTTGCGGTTTTAGAAAATATGCCGTATCTCAAAAATGGTTAACTCGATATCATTCAAACTAATTTTGGTTGAAAGTTTACATTACGATCTACAGATACATATTTTTTTAGATTTTTCACTCCACTATTATAGAAGTTAGAGGGAGGGATACACATTTGACCACTTTGGAAGCTTATATCTTTTAAACGATTGACTTTATGAAAAAGTGGTTTCAGAAACCCCTATGTCATTTTTAAAGACCTGTCTATAAATACCACACACGCATAGGTTTCAAGAAAAAAATATATATATTATCAGTTTTAGTTCCATGTATGGGGTAGTAGTATGTTCCTTTATTTTAAATGATTTTTAATTTTTTTCTCAATATCGGAAAGCGTTTCATAGAATACATCTACTTACCAAGTTTCACATGTATAGTCTTAATAGTTTTGGAATAAAATAGCTGTGACATACGGACGGACGGACAGACAGACGGACAGACATGACGAAACTATAAGGGTTCCGTTTTTTGCCATTCGGCAACTGAACTCTAAAAAACGAGTAATTTCTTAAAATATATATATTTTTAATTTTGGTACACTTCACATACCACAGTATAGTAAGAAAAGAAAAAATGACAAAAAGATACTATACTTTGTAAGAAATAAAAAGACAATAAAACTTATTTCGAATTTTGAAAATACAATCGTAGAAATATCAATGCATCCAAGGTTTGACTTCCAAGCCTGCTTCGTTTATTACCAACATAAGCAGCAGCTGAAAACGCTCGTTTAGGTTTTACACTGGTTGGAGGAATAGACAATAGATACTTATATGCTGTTTCTAAGTGATATCCACTAATTCCTCCATTTTCAAACAGGCTTATTTCACGTCTAATACTATATTTTGCCAACCCCGATTAATTTTGTATTTGTACTTCACGATCTGGGGATTTCATACTCTTATCAATTTCCAGCTATAACTTTTCCTTTAGTGTCAATTGGGGTTGGGATTGGGAGGTTTGTGGCCTTAACTCATCATCTGTTTGTGATCCTGATCTTCCTTCTTCTTCTTCCGTGTCATCTCGACTTTTAAGTTTTTTAACAATACACTTTATTTGCTTCCAAACTAAAGCCTGTATAGAAACTGGAAATAAGTCATGCCATTCCAAATCCGATAATAACTGATTTTCATCATCTTTTCATGGATTTTGTAATTAATTCAACACACCAGTCAAATCATCACTTCGTCGTTGCTTCATACGTTCCACTAAGGATGTTTTATAAGAAATTTCAAAGCGGAATCAGCTGTGCATAAATTAGCATCTCGCCGACAGATTGCTTCTACTGTCAATTTAATTGGGGTCAGCACATCAACAATTTTATTTACCAATTCAAAATCAACTTCTTCCAAACGAATTGGATGATTGAGATCTATAAGAGCTTTTTGAATGAAGGTTTTTAAAAGATAAAATCGCTCCAGCATTGTTAAAAGACTATTCCACCTGGTTTTACAGTCCAAAAGAAGTGACAGCTCTTTTTTTTCAGCTTTTCTTCAATTCTGATGGTTAACCTATATTATTATATAGTTGTAAGATATGTTTCCAGTTCTAAGATATGCTTAATTATATTTAAAACTTTGGTCTATACTGTCGTATAGACCAATTAATACAGCACAATGGAGTTACAAATAAAAAATATCCGATAAGTTGGTCATCATGTATGTCATTGATATACACTATAAAAAGGAAACAAGAATTGAACCTTGCGGAGCACTCATCTTGGCTAGGGATCCTGCAGATGTCGCTCCATTAACAATAACTTTTTGATGCCTGTTTGATAAATATGAAAGAACAAGGTCAGCAGAACACGAATCCACGAACTCCGTAATGGTGTAATTTACAGATCAGTGTTTTGTGGTCAACGCAATCAAAAGCTTTGGAGAGGTCACAAAATATGCCAATTGCATCCTGAGATTTCTCCCAAGATTCCAGAATGTGACGGATGAGCGCTACTCCTGCGTCTGTTGTTGACCTACCTTTCGTGAAACCAAACTGCCGACTATGCAGAATTCCATTTGAGTTAAAATATGATAGCATCTGGTCCAGCATGATTTTTTCGTATATTTTGCTTAATGCTGGAAGCACATATATCGGTCTATAGTTAGAGGGATCACTCTTACAACCCAACTTAAAAATTAGTACTACTTTACTATGTTTCATTAAATCGGGAAAATTACCGCTGTCTATACATTAATTAAATGTGCCTGTTAGGATAGCAGCAATTGAGTCAATAATATTACCAAGAATCCTAACAGATGCACTCCATAAGTCATCAGTGTTTGTTATGTTAAGACTTTGGAATGCTTTTTAATTACATCAATAGAAATGGGCTTAAATGAAAATGTTGGTATATCCTTATTGAAGTTTTCCTTTAAAAAAGATTCTGCTAATAATGGCGAAGAATTTAGAGATTTAGTAACCTCTACTGGAATATTGGTAAAGTAATTTTCCAACTTCTCAGCCACTTTTGACTTATCTGAGATGACCTGATCATCGATGTTCAAAGTCAAATCATTCTAACCCTATTTTGGTTTGTGTTTCCAGTTTCTTTGTTTATCACCTTCAACACAGTTTTTATTTTATTGTTAGAAATGCTAATTTTATTACTTTCTGATTTAGATTTAGCTTAGGGCGCATACTCTTTTAAATATATTTGAGTAGTTTCTTACATAATTATGGAAGGCTTCATCGGAAGTCAATGATTTTTCATGGTATAAGTTGTATACATTGTCTCAGCTTATTCTTATTCCAGCAGTGGCCCATTCATTAAATTTAGATTTATTACTCATTTGAAATTTTTTAACTGGACATATCTTACTAAATTCGTGGCATAGTGAAGAAAATAATATCCTGTAATTTTCATTGGGGTCATGGGAGTCAAAATTGGCCATTGAAAGATTACTTAACATGTTATCATTAAAAACATTAATTTCTTTTTAGTTAGCGGCCTAAATTTAATAGTCTTATTTAATTGCCGCTTTTTAACCAACTCAAAGGATACTAGTTAACCTGTATGGTCAGACCTAACTCCACTAATTTGAGACGAGTATTTTATGGCACAATTAGTATAAATATTATCTATGCATTGAGCTGATGTTGCTGTTATTCTTGTTGCTTCCTTGTATGTGCATTTTAAGTTAAATGAACCAAACAATGAAGTAAGCTTGCAGTGTTCAGGTGAATTTACTAACAAATCAATATTTAGGTGACCACAAACGAAAACTAATTTATTATCTCTTATAAGCTTAGGTACTTAAAATTTCTCCCATTATCATTAAGAATGATGACAAGTTTGATGCTGGTGGTCTATAAACACTTAAGAAAGTTTGGCCTTCAACTTCTGTACATGCTACCTCACACAAGCAATCAACAGAGCAAGCGGTGATATATTTTTGTTCCTTATATCTAAGAGATTTGTTCCTTATATCTACGTAATATTAAAGTACCACCTCCTACTGAGGACCTGTTGTATGCACTAGTAACAGAAAAATATTAATTTTAAACAACATTCTATCTCGTTTTAGCCAGGTTTCACAAAAACATAAGATATCTATATCATATTTATCTATTAACATTTCCTCATCTAATATTTTGCCGGAGAAACGATTTATATTCTGATGATATAGTAAAATTGTGTTATTATACCTCTCCTTTGTCACATCTAAGGGTTTAAACAATGTGTTTTAAATTGGATTTTTAAATGAAAGCCAGATTTGCAATCACCACCCCCAAAAACCCATTACACGATACCCATATCGAATGTGTGAGAAAAAGTTGCATCCGCCATCTTGGATTTTAAAATGAATACCAGATTTGCAATCACCACCCCCAAAAACCCATTACACGGTACCCATATCAAATGTTTGAGAAAAAGTTGCATCCGCCATCTTGGATTTTAAAATGAATGCCAGATTTGCAATCACCACCCCCAAAAACCCATTACACGATACCCATATCGAATGTTTGAGAAAAAGTTGCATCCACCATCTTGGATTTTAAAATGAATGCCAGATTTGCAATCACCACCCCCAAAAACCCATTACACGATACCCATATCGAATGTTTGAGAAAAAGTTGCATCCGCCATCTTGGATTTTAAAATGAATGCCAGATTTGCAATCACCACCCCCAAAAACCCATTACACGATACTTATATCGAATATTTGAGAAAAAGTTGCATCCGCCATCTTGGATTTTAAAATGAATGCCAGATTTGCAATCACCACCCCCAAAAACCCATTACACGATACCCATATCGAATGTTTGAGAAAAAGTTGCATCCGCCATCTTGGATTTTAAGATGAATGTCAGATTTGCAATCACCACCCCCAAAAACCCATTACACGATACCCATATCGAATGTTTGAGAAAAAGTTGCATCCGCCATCTTGGATTTTAAAATGAATGCCAGATTTGCAATCACCACCCCCAAAAACCCATTACACGATACCTATATCGAATGTTTGAGAAAAAGTTGCATCCGCCATCTTGGATTTTAAAATGAATGCCAGATTTGCAATCACCACCCCCAAAAACCCATTACACGATACCCATATCGAATGTTTGAGAAAAAGTTGCATCCGCCATCTTGGATTTTAAAATGAATGTCAGATTTGCAATCACCACCCCCAAAAACCCATTACACGGTACCCATATCGAATTTGTGAGAAAAAGTTGCATACGCCATCTTGAATTTAAAAATAAATTCCAGATTTGCAATCACCACCCCCAAAAACCCATTACACGATACCCATATCGAATATTTGAAAAAAGTCTTCATCATCACTTTCACTTCCTCAAATGGTGCTTTTCGGGAGCAACTGCACAAGGTACTATTAGAAATACCCAAAACGCTATAGGTGTGCCTATAATATTTAAAGAGTTCCCTCGCTTTCTCCAGGATCCCATCATCAGATCCTGATTTCATAACAATGGAACCAACTAGAAAGTATACCCTTTCAAACGAAAAAAAATTCCAAATTGGTCCAGCTGTCTTCGAGTTTGAGGTTACATACATAAAAAAAAGTTTAAGACGAACTGAGAACCTTCTCCTTTTTTTTTGAAGTCGGTTAAAAAGCAATAATACCATCACAAAATAGAAATACGTACTTTTTATGAGAATGGCTTTTTTTTCGAAAATTTGCGCCAACTTTCTTCTAATAATATTTTTTTTTTACATTTTCCCATAATAAAACAAATATTAAAAAAAAAAATGTTAAAGAAATATATATTGAACAATAAAAAGTAATTGTTGGGTATGCATAATAAATCGTACTCAAAAAACAAAAAATATGACTTATGTTATTCAACGGATTGCTGCAATACATACGTACACAATAGATCGCGAATTATCGTTACCGGCGAAACGCTCCACGATGAGACGTGACCCCTCTCTGAGCTCCCGTGGACGACTGAATTTTCGACCGGTGTACGTTGCGTATGGTTCAAAATAGCGCGCAAATTAGAAGAAAAAATTAAAATTAAAACAACCAAGCGACATTTTTGAAATGTTAAAGCTGTAAATGATAGTATGATAATTAGAGAATAATATGAATTGAAGTTTATGAAAAAATTCAACAGTTTACTATCAAAATTCAGCGACGCACGAGCATGTTTTGTAAGGATTTTTGTCCAACTTTATGTATTTTTGTTTAATAAACTATAAAATATTTTTAAATTTTGCCAACTATGTTTGCTAACACATTTATTCTAGTGTTCATTACATATTTTTGTATGGTAATTAAAGTACTATTATAGGTTATATTCCTTTAGTTGTGAAGACCGTTTTGAGTTATTTTACTCGGCGCAGGCTTAATCGGGCGGAGAAAACGCTATTAAACGTAAAAAGCAAAGTAAGCAATTTAAGCAGTTCAAGATAACCCGTTTTAATTAAAATGTCGTTTTTAAAAGTGAACAACGGAATGCAATATTTGCGATTACATTTTAATTTTAACAAAAAGCAGAATAAGCAGATAACGTTAAATGCTTTTATAAACTAATCTGCTTATTCGCTTATTTTAAATAACATGTTATATTATATGCTTTTCGTTTAAACGCCCATCTTTATACAGGGGATAATAATAAACCAAATTGCGTCCACTATTTTCGTTGAATAGAATTGAAATGCTTGTCTTACTTGAGTATAATTAAAAATGTATTGTTTATTATTATTGTACATTTTTTATTAAGACGTGTTTATAATTCTATTTTTAAATGAAATGAGTAATTTTTTCATCCTTATTATTTATCTATTTAAGATGAGTTCTTCGGAGACAAGAAAGAAAAAGGAAAAAAGAACATACACAGAAGACGATTCAAAGAAAGCGTTAAATGAAATTCGAGAGAAGAATAAATCGATAAGACAAATATGAAATAGTCTAAAGCTCAGATTGCAGCCAAAACGCTGGGAATCTCACAAAAAGTGAGGCGATACTTCACACCTGGACAGATCCGTTCCTGTATAGAGTACTGCAGTCACTTGTGAGATGGGTCAGCAAAATACCAGCTAGCTGCACTTGACTCGATCGAACGCAGAGCTAAAAGGCTCATAGGTGACGAGGTTCTGGTAGGCAAGCTTCACAGCCTGGCTCACCGGCGAAACGTTCCTTGCCTATCTTCTACAAATTGTACTTCGGAGAGTATGCGCAGGAGCTCCATGACCTAATCCCTTCATCCTCCTTTTACTACCGGTCTACCAGACGTACTGCAGGATACCCATCCACACTAGGTCGATATACCGTCGTGTCGTACTAAGCGCTTCTCCTCTACATTTATTGTGCGCACAGTCAAGGTGTGGTACTTTCTGCCGGCTTCTGTATAGCCAGATATGACCCGTCAGCTTTTAAAGCAAGTGTGAATAGGCATCTTCTGGGCTCGGTCTTTCGATCGTAGACCTCATCTTACACTTACCATCAGGTGTGGTTGGGGTCAAGAGCGGGCACATTGGTAATAAAACAAATATGCAAAGAATATGCTATTAACAATTGTTGTATTGTTTTGTTGCTTTAATAGAGCCAAAAACTTATTATTAATCAAGGCTGATCTTTAGCAATAATAATATACCTTGTGATTTTAGGGTAAAATTTACAGAACTGATTACTGTTTATTCTTAAAGGTGCAATCATTATTTACCTACTACTTACCTAATTTTAAGTTCAATCAATGTTGAGAAGAATTATTTTTATTTTTTTAAAGTGGTTTTTTTAATGATAACAATGTTGATTTTTAATATTTATATTCTTAAATAAAGAAATTGTTTAAATACAATCTTTCTTTACAAATTCTTAAAAATATCACACCTATATTCCTTTTCTAACCTGGTGGACGCTAAATGGTCCACGGGTGGACGCAATTTGGATTTTGTGGACGCAAAGTGGGTAAAACGACTAATTCTGAATTTATCTATTTAAAAAAAAACACAAGGTGTTTCGAACATAATTGAAAGTTAATCTTAAAATAGACTAATAAAATGAACACATGACATAAAAATTTTCATAGAAATTAGTGCTGGCATTTTTATTTTCGCCGTTAAACTTGCCAACTGCACTAAATGGACGCGAACAGGCGAAACGACCCTATGATCATCTTGCAGTTTGAGTACTTTATGCGGCCATTGCTGACGTCTTTACTTTATAATCGTTCATCCTACACCATTACTGTTAAATGCTTGTAGTCTGGTCAGGTCAATCCAAATCTTTTTGGTGCCTTTTCAAGGGACCAGTGGAGACCTACTTGATACTTATATGATATTTAATTGTAGACTTAAGAAGAGGCTAAAGTGTCATCTGAATCTTCTTGCATGTTTCTTCTCCGATTTGTTTCAAAATACTGAAATCGTCTAGTTTAATTTATCAAAAAAACCGACCACAGAAAGCTAGTAAAAAGTTGACTTTTCAAGCAGTATGTTGCAATATTGTGGCATTTATTTTAGTTCAATCAGAGACTTGATGGCACCAACTACGTCAGATGGCTTTAATAGTGGCTTGTTAAATCGGCACAATTTATTTGCGTTTTGCAATCAATCATATAAATCATCATGTTTTTTTTTATTTATCATTTACTGCTTAGCCTTTTCCCTACCATGGTGAGAAAAGGCTAAGCAGTCTATGTCACGAAAAAAGTCGACTTCACTTACCTATAAAAACCGCAATAGAAAAATCATAAGTATAGCCTTTGAAAAGACGGCACTTATGAAAATTTAAAATTCTCTCAAATTCCCAGCTGTTTAGGCAAACAAAAAGACATACATACATGCAAACCTTAATCTGACGGTTGACGTGTAAAAGTGATATACGAAATAATAATAAAATCCTATTTTGGAGGCTTATTATAACACAACAGTAACGTAGCCACATGAATCTGTTTCCGGTCTTTGCTCGGTTTTGTGATCTGAGATAAGTAAGTTGGTGTATGGCGCGTGAGATAAAACAAAATAATAACAATAATGAGCTCGTCAAAAAGAAAGCAACATTTAAGATAATTATACCCAAGACAAGTAGGTTTTAAGAAGGCTAGATGCTAATTCAATGCACTACTATTTTTCTCACAAGAGCGTTTGTACACAATAGACTACGTTGGCCGGAGAGTCTGGGCTCTTCCTCAAAGGAAATTTATGCTACAAAGAGAGCGTCCATCAAATCAAATGGATAAGAATGTGCATCGAATCTTTCGTGACATTAGTAAACGATTAGTCGACTCCTCAATTGACCAGAGGACTGGCCTTTTCTCCGGACAGAGAATAAGCATTGCCATTCAACGTGGCAATGGAGATAATGGTTTTGTCACTTTTCCCATTGATAGAGATGTTGACGATTTCGATGCCTTATAAATTATTTTTATATTCGCCTATACGTTTTATTATTAGATCTTTGTAGTTAAGTATAATGAATAATCGATAGGTAAATACACAATATAGATGATTCATATCTTATGTAACAGACACATCATACGCCGTCGAGTTTACTCAACACTCGAAATCTTCTTTGAGACCTTATAAGTAAAAGTGCTGCATCTCAAATACTTCATTACATCATACAGTGCAATATGGGAAATCACTGCACAAAACAAATGGTAGATCACTATTATTGCATATAACAAAAATACAATCGAAACTTTCAACGTTTAGTTATGCACTTCGAGAAATAAAAATATCTACTGATCTGCAAACATCACTCGTTACCTATTACGCCTACGCTCACTCGTGGCTCAGCTACGGAGTTATTTTATGGGGTTATTAGTACAGACGCGCCTAAGCTCTTTATAATGCAAAAGAAATTGATCCGAATAATCGTAAACATAGAACAGACCGATAGCTGTAAGCTGTACTTTATTCAATTGAAAATTCTCACTCTCCCTTCTATCTATATCCTAGAGATATGCAAATTTGTACGTAATAACATACACTTTTTTACAACCCGCGATGATAAACATATTCACAGATCTGTTAGATATAGAAATATGCTAATGTTACCCTCTTCACGCATGAAATTACATTCCATCAAAATTTATAATAAACTACCAGAACCATTGAAAAATGAAACCAACTATGACAAATTTGTAAAGAATCTCAAACAAATATTAGCTAATAAAGCATACTACACTGTAAACGAGTACTTAAATGACAAAACAATAATGATGCATACATAAATGATGCAAACATACATTACATAATAATATATGACATTACATAATAAATAATAATATATGATTTGAAAACTGATCTCACTGAATTTGATAATGTACCTAATTTAATTAATAGTTCCTAAAATTGTTTATTGTTAATTTGTGTTGTTTTTTATTATTATTAAATAATATCTCCTATAATTATGGTTTGTTAATATGTTTAGTTAATTTTTTTTTTCTTCTCAATTGTGTATAAAATGATTAAGTTAATAATATAAAGTATTTTATTGAAAATTATTTAATTTATAGTAAATGAGTATTATGATATAACTTTGGAATAAAACCAAATAAGAATATAATATAATTTAATTTTAAGTAATTTGCTGTGCCCGACCGGGTCCATGATGATCATATTTTGTAAACCTACCACCTAAGTTCACATTGTGGAATGCAATAAATAATTGAGTATTGAGTATTATAAATTACTGCCTTATGCCCGCGACATCTGCGTGAAAGTTTGCATGTTTTTGCAGTATTAGAAGTAGCCCATGTCCCATTCCAGACTAAACTCTATCTGTGTGCTAAATAGTGTTGCCCAAATGCAAGACCAAGACGAGACTTAGCCAGTCTTGGTCTTGTTCTTGCATAAATACACCTGGTCTTGGTCTTGGTATTGCGCTCCTAGTCTTGGTATTGGTCTTGCAGCAAAAGTTTCGCTAGTCTTGCAAGTCTTACGTGTAAACGTTAGTTTAGATCTTAGAACAACGTAACAAAGTACCTAGGTACATTTTGAGCTTGAATTGACATAGACATAATAAAGACCAACCAAATTAATAAATTTAATAAAAAATTCGAAATGACATTGGTGACGTCTGAACCAACGACCTCGGCGATCCTCGCTCTGACCAACTAACTACCGTGTCCCACGGGAGTCAGTCGGTTTCTTAATAAACGTTTACATTTAATCAGCTTATATGTGCTAAAACATATAAAAAACAAATTAATGACAATAACCTGCCTGTATTTTAAAGGCATTGTCAAGAAAGAGATTGATAGGCCATCATCTCACCTTATATGAAATGGAATAAAAGAGTTATAGAATAAATATAATTTATATAATTTATTTTATTTAAATAAAATACAACACAAATCAAATTACTATATATTAATATTCACAATAGCTTTGACATTATTGTTACTTTATATTAATTCTTTTGACCAAGAATGAATACAAAGTAACCATCTGGCTGACTCATCACTTAACCTATTTTTATGTTTTCTAATTACTAGTGACTTTAGAAAATAAACTCTTAGCAGGTACTGAGGTTGCAGGTATTGAAAGAAAATCACGAGCCAACTTCGATAAAATCTGATATTCTGTCTCATGCGTCCTCCACCACTCTAAAATGTCTTCCGAGCTGGCGGCTCTGGGGATACTCCTCGTTAATAACTAAGTCTTGACGACAAGATCCAGATCTAGATAACGTAGAGATACGTGCATACAGTTTTTCAAAGTCTATTATTATTTATGTCTTCATCTTCATCATATTCACATACTTTCTTTTGATTGCTTGGTGATTCTAGAAATTTATTCACTGAGCGTAGACTTTTATATTATTTATAAAGTTTATTCAATTTAATTAGCTTTCTCCATAATGTTATGTCAAAAGTCTGAGCCTCATGTCTTGGGTCTAAAATTACATTGGTACAGTAAATCCAGTTGCTCTTCTTATAATTTTTAAGCATTTTGTCTCGGGCTGCTTGGAAACCCAGAATGACCCTTTCATCTACTTCGGATCAATTAGGTTTCTCATCTAATTGTTTTATCATGGATTCAATTTTATCGAGCAAGAGATTGAATGATACAATGACTAGCGATAACATATTTTTCTCCACCAAGTTTCGTTGATAGAAGTTTAAAGTTTATTAGAAACTTATGTAGGTACTTTTTTGAGTATTTGCCATTCACTATCTGTGATTTGAAAATCATTCAATTCGGTGACAGAAGTGCACAATATGTTAATAACAGTTTTCACTTTTAAACCAAATCCAATCATATCATGAGTGGAATTCCATCTCGTTGGACAGTCGAGTGTGGGATTTACATTTGATGGCACGCCAGGCTGCTTCACAAGCAGACTAAAACTTTGTCTTCAATATCTCACTTCTTTTTATTTTACTGAACATACTGCGTAATGTTGTAACAGCTGTACGAGAGTCAGCAATATTTGGCGCATATTCATCATCTTCTTCAGTTTCTTCTTCATACTTCTGGGGTGCATGCATGAAGAAGCCTCCACATGTAGTGCAACTAGTTCCATTAGTCACTGATTTGAACCTAGCGCCGAGCGCATCCTGGACAGTCACAACCACGACCTTTAGTGACTGACCAATTCTTTGTTTGCGGTGGTAGGGCTCACGCCCGCCTGGCTCGCGACCACCCTCCCACCGGAGTTCGACGTCAAGCAGTTCAATGTGTTTCATCGATGCGTGGGAATGCTAGTGCCTTTTTGGGTTTTAGAGAGAAAGCAGCTGCGTTGTTCTATGCTGGTCTCAGCCTCGAAGTGAGTTTCGGCATGGCAACTCACTCTGGAGGGTAGCGGGATCCAAAGCACGGTCTTGCCGTCGGCCGACCGCAGGAAGTTGGGGGCCCAAGTAGCACGCCAGCCACATGCAAAAGCACGTGGCTGGCTACCTCGCGAAAAATCCCGTTATGGACCACCGTGCCAGTCGGCGACTGGCAGGGAGGACCCGGTAGAAATTTTCGGAGGGGTTTGGGTTTCCCTGGAGTCTCCAGGTGAGTTGACCAACATGCTAAAGTAAGCTCACGAGAGACGTTTAGTCACTTGGTCTCGCCTCACTTTCTCTCTAAATTCACATCCCAATCTCAAAAAATAAAAGAAAAATCAAAAAGAAGTAAGTATAACCAACGGCTGTACCTCTTCCCACTCTAAGTGCAATTCACCAATATCCGTGGATTGCACTCAAATATCGATCCGGTCCATCACCCGCACAGACTGATAAGCCACACTTAATCTTTTTGACGGAGACAAAAAGCGACTCCCGCAGATGTGGCGTACCTCAACTACCCAGGATACTCACATGAGCATAAGTTTAAGAAGCAGGCTGGGGTTTGTGTGTACGTCCACGATGACATTTGCTGACACATAAAAAACTCGTTTAAAACAACCACTTTATTTGAATGAAAATAATTACGCAAAGTTAATAAGGCAATAAATAAATCAAATCATTAAGAGAAGATTAAAATGCATAAGATACATAATTACTTATATCAGTTTGTGTATTCGCAATACGGAACAATTTTCTGTTATAGAAGTGAACACGATAACTAAGCGGATTAATGGTTGTAGATATTAAATTGGCAAGAATGCAGAAGCCTATATAATCTACGTTCAGCCAATAGGTCATTAACCGACGCCAACGTGCATATGAGGCAATGGACGAATCGTTATAAATAATTGTTATGGAGGCCGATTTCGACATGGTGAAAGAGTTTTGGAACTTGCGCCTCAATAGTTGCTATGCTAATAATTGACAGTTAGATACCGTGAAGGAGCGCATTAGCAATAAATGGGGTGCTTACTATTAACACATTAAAGATGCAACACCTCTTTGGGAATGCATTTAAGGCACTTTCTATACATTCATATTGTGATCGTGTCACCACTGCCCATCGATCAAAGGACTGCACATAATACCCTATCACCTTGTACCAGAATTCACAACGATGAGTCCTGTTAATTGTATTCCAACTGCCTTTGTACAAAAGTACCTGGGCCACTGTGATTTCAGCCATCGTCGGGGCCTGATTAACCCTTAGGCTAATTAGGCTGCAGCCTAGGGCGCGAGGATTGGGGGGGCGCGCTGAAATCGTGTGTGTGCATGCACAATCTAGCATCATTGCATCTACTCTACATATTTCAACTAGACCGAGATAAAACACTAAAACTATCTAATGGTAAAGACATCTAGGAGGCTGTTCTTGCGACTTACTGATAAAATTAATCTTTCTTATTAAGAATGCTCATAATAATTATGACGAAGACCAAACTAAGAATAGCAGTCCCTTAAGTAGTGGTTTCTAATTTTACGGTTAGAAGAAAATTTTGGCACAGCCTTCTTGATGTCAAGGGGTAGCAAGTTCCAGAGTGTAAGAATTAGATAGAAACCCGGCGCGGTGAGAAGGAATGTGAAGTAGAAATATTTACGAAGGCCAAAAGTGAAACGAATACAGTTGTTAAGAAGTCGATCCAGTTTGTTAAGAAGTTCTTGGGATAGATCTTGAATTATTATGAAGCTATCTATCAATATGTCTTAAAGTGCACTTAGAAAACTGGCATATTATTTATATTACAGTAAACAAAAAAGGATCTAGCCGGTTAAGCATAATTATGAAAACTGCACTCGCGTCTGATGAAGGATTTTTACCTTGTTTTTATTGTTTTTCATTTAAAATAGCTATACACTTAATCTCACACCCCTAAGGAATAATGGGGGTGACAAACCTAAACGAATTTTCTTTTTCTCAGTACCTATTCAAGATATCTTTATGAAATTGAAACCGTATATGACTATCAATAAACTAATTATAATATATTTTTTTTTATTTTTGCTATATTAGAAACTGTCAAAACCGAGAAGTATTTTTGGGGGGTGGCTTTTAATACCAACCCCTGAAGTGACACCTACCAAAAAATATATCTTATTTGTTAGTTAGTTAGCTATTACATGTCAAAGTTACAAAAGGGTCGAATTGGTGAAACAGCAAAAAAAAATTAAAATCTATTGAAGTATGTAGTTTTATGAAATAATGTATTATAATTAACTCAATCATACAAAAATATGAACATCATTACGGATAACGTTATTATACTGAACATTCAATCATTGTCACTGTTTTCTTCAACAGTAGTCGTTATACCAGTCGCATCAAACATGGTGGTCAATATTTCAGCTGGTTTTATAATTTTTGATTTATAACGAGCATGTGCTAAGTAGTAAATAATAGTGGCTACATGAGCGCAACAGCCCACTGTCATGTTCCCATTTGCATAATCACAAAAATACATATCTTCGAATTCCTCTGTAGGTCTTATAAAGATTTGATGAAAAAGTTTATGTTCAGTTCCATGTATGGGGAGCCTGGAATGCCTCATACATGGATTTTAAGCAAAAGTAAATAGGTATCTTCTGAGCTCGCTCGTCCCATCGTAGACCTCATGTACCGGTTACCATCAGGCGAGATCGAGGTCAAGAGTAGGCTCATCCGTAAAAATTGGACAAATGCGAGTCAGACTCGTCTATGAAGGGTTCATTAGTAACTACGCAAAATAACTTTGTTTTTCATAGTGTTTGTATGAAATACAAAGTTATATTTGCGGTTTTAGAAATTGTGCTATATCTTAAAAACTACTGAGCCGATGTCATTCAAACCATTTTAATGAAAGTTTTCATTAAAACCCACAGCATATATTTTTTTAGATTTTTTTTTCTATTATTATAAAAGTTAGAGGGGGTGGGACACATTTTAACACTTTGGAAGCGTATATCTTTTAAAGATTGACTTTAAGAAGAAGTTGTTATAGGAACCGATATCATTTTTAAAGACCTGTCTATAGATACCACACACGTAAAGGATTGATGAAAAAAAAAATTTTTAGGTTCAGTTCCATGTATGGGGAGGGAATCCATGGAACTGAACTTAAAACTTTTTATCAAACCTTTATAAGACCTACAGAGGAATTCGAAGATATGTTTGTGATTATGCAAATGGGAATATGACAGTGAGCTGTTGCGCTCATGTAGACACTATTATTTACTACTTAGCACATGCTCGTTATAAATCAAAAAAAATATAAAACCAGCTGAAATATTTACCGCCATGTTTGATGCGACTGTTATAACGACTACTGTTGAAGAAAACAGTGACGATGATTGAATGTTCAGTATAATAACGTTATCCGTAATGATGTTCATATTTTTGTATGATTGAATTAATTATAATACATTATTTCATAAAACTACATTCTTTAATTGATTTTTATTTATTTAAGCTATATTCCACCAATTCGACCCTTTTGTAACTTTGACATGTAATAGCTAACTAATTAACAAATAAGATATATTTTTTGGTAGCCTGTGTCACTTCAGGGGTTGGTATTAAAAACCACCTCCCAAAAAATACTTCTCTTTTTTTAACCGACTTCTAAAAAAGGAGGAGGTTCTCAATTCGGATGATTGTATTTTTTTTTTATGTTTGTCCACGCATAACTCCGTCGCTTGCCAACCGATTTGAAAAATTCTTTTTTTGTTGGTAAGGGTATACTTCCCAAATAGTCCCATGAAAATTTTATCGAAATCGGACGAGCCGTTTCTGAAAAATCAAAAAAAGTCGAAATAAATAATTTACATTGATGATCTCTGCATTGCGTTTTTTGTTCGCGCATAACTCCGTCATTCACGAATCGATTTGAAAAATTCACTGACCCACTAAAAAGCGCGAAAATAAAAACTTATGCAAAAAATAAAACCGACTTCCATATCAAAACACTACAAAGCCAAAAATAATTTTAATTTCGGAAGGCGGTGTGAAAAAAAAAAGAAAATACAAGACCAATAACACCGACTACCGAAATTAAAATTATTTTTGGCTTTGTAGTGTTTTGATATGGAAGTCGGTTTTATTTTTTGCATAAGTTTTTATTTTCGCGCTTTTTAGTGGGTCAGTGAATTTTTTATTTTTTGCAAAAAAGTTTTTTTACAGTTTCTAATATAGCAAAAATTTTAAAAATTATAGTTTATAATTAGTTTATTGATTATATTGATATAGGTTTCAATTTCATAAAGATATCTTGAATAGGTACTGAGAAAAAATATTTTTCGTTAAGAGTTGTCACCCCCATTATTCCTTTACTATAGGGGTTAGGGGTGTGAGATTAAGTGTATGGCTATTTTAGATGAAAAACACTAAAAAAAATTTTAGCAAAAAATAGAACCGACTTCCATATCAAAACACTACAAAGCCAAAAATAACTTCAATTTCGGAAGTCGGTGTTATTGGTTTTGGGATTTTTTTTTCTCGCTGCCTTACGAAATTAAAGTTATTTTTGGCTTTGTAGTGTTTTGATATGGAAGTCGGTTCTATTTTTTGCAAAAAAAAAATTTTTCACGCTTTTTAGTGGGTAAGTTTTTAATTTATCTAGTTATAAAAGCCATAATGTCAACAACTTATCACCTTTTACAAAATATTGCTTTTCCCGATGCATAGCCGTTAATTTTTGAGGAGTTCTCCTGGTACTTGACCATCAGCTCTACATCACCATATATATTGTGACGAGCATAAAGTGTTTAACATCCGTACTCAAGTAATCGAATCGCAATCCACGAAATACTTATTATTGAGGAGTTTCAGTGGCTCTCTGTGGTTTTCATCATCAGTTCAACTTCCCCAAATGGCACTTTTCGGAAGCAACTACTCAAGGTACTATAAGAAATACCCAAAACGCTATAGGTGTGCCTATAATATTTGAAGAGTTCTCTCGATTTCTCCAAGATCCCATCATCAGATCCTGATTTCGTAACAATGGGACCAACTAGAAAGTATACCCATTCAAACGCAAAAAGAATTTCTCAAATCCGTCCAGCCGTCTCCGAGTTATAGGGTAACATTTCTAAACATAATCTTTTAAATCCCTTCCAATCCGGTTTTCGACCTGGTCACAGCACTACCTCAGCTCTCGTTCATATTACAGATGATATAAGGTCAGGCATGGAGATGGGGAAGTTAACTGTACTCGCACTACTTGACTTCAGCAATGCTTTTAATACAGTTGACTTCGACATTTTGCTTGGCATTCTATGCTCTTTTAACATATCTCCTTCGGTAATTGACTGGTTTCGTAGTTACCTGTTTGGTCGCCGGCAGCGTATTTGCACTGAGGATTATTTCTCTTCTTGGTGTGACACCTCTGCCGGTGTGCCGCAGGGTGCCGTTTTATCTCCTTTACTTTTCGTACTTTTTATTAATGCTATCACTCAACAACTATCTTCCTTCTACCACTTGTATGCTGATGATTTGCAAATTTACACGGAAGCCCCCCTCGTAGATTTACCTGATGCCATTGGGACAATCAATGTGGACTTCGCTCGAATTAGTGATTGGAGCACTGAGTTCGGACTGAAAATCAATCCTGCCAAAACCCAAGTCATTATTGTTGGTAGTTCCCGGACTATCTCTAAGATCGATTGGTCGACACTTCCCCAAGTTTCCTTTAATAACACCGTTAGTCCGTTCAGTCACGCCGTGAAAAACTTGGGGATATACATCGACAAAACTCTGTCTTGGACGAAGCAACTGCAGGAAGTCAGTCGTAAACTGTTTGCCTCTGCAGGCTCCCTGAGACGCCTGCGTAATTTTCTTCCCATCACCACTAAAATTGCAATTGCACAATCTCTTCTTCTTCCTATCTTGGACTATGCTGATGCCAGCTATCTTGATTTGACCCAAGACCAATTCGACAAGCTAGAGCGACTTCAAAATCTCTGTATTAGGTTTATATTTGGCTTGCGCAAATATGACCATGTTTCTGAATTTCGTACTAAGCTCAAATGGCTTCCTATTAGGTTTCGCCGGAATTTTCATTTACTTTCTCTGCTTTATAATGTGCTATTTCATCCTTTCACTCCTTTTTATCTTAAAGATTGTTTTCGGTTTCTCTGTGACACACATTCAAGGTCCTTGAGATCATCGGAAAATTTAGAGTTAAGTATCCGTATGCATTCCACTTCTTTCTTCGATAAATCTTTCACTATACAAGCGGCCAGCTTGTGGAATGCATTACCCATAGATGTGAGGCGTGCTCAAACATTATATACGTTCAAAAGAATGGTGAAGGAGCATTACCTCTCACTATAATTTTATCCCCTTCTTTCTCTATTATGAATTTGATATGTATTAGTATATATTTATATATTATATTTTGTGGTATGTATTTTATATTATGATGTTTGGTTAGTATTATGTATGATGTTGTACACTGACAGCCCTAAATCTATCTCCTATAATTTCTGTCCATCCAAAGGTTGTCTGTAAGAGATTGCCCTGTGCGATAAGACCGCCCATTGTACACTAGTTTTATGATTTTTATCCTTAAGTGTATTGTAAGGTGTACAATAAAGTATAAAATAAATAATAAATAACATACATAAAAAAAAAGTTCAAGACGAATTGAGAACCACCTTTTTTTGAAGTCGGTTAAAAAACAAGGTAAGAATCCTTCATCAGACGCGAGTGCAGTTTTCATATGCTTAACCGGCTAGATCCTTTGGTTTCTTATGGAAACTGCATGAACTGTAACACACCAGGGGGGCGCGTTAGATAGATAGATAGAATATACTTTATTGTACACCAATAATTGAAACACACTTAAATAACAATATTGTAAAAAAATTGGTTACAATGGCGGTCTTATCGCTGAGAGCGATATCTTCCAGACAACCTTTGGAAGGACTTTATGAGCTTTAATTAAAATGGGGAGAGCTATATTAGTGTATTACTGTACAAATATGCATTAATAACGGAAAAACTAATAAAAATACAACAAAAATATGTATATACAAATACATAAGTACATAAAATAAATAAATATATAATGTGTTCTTTAACATCGTGTGGAGAAAGCAAAGGAATAATCATAAGTTTGAAATAAAATGATTGGCAACCGAGCTTTTAAAAACAGCAAGTGACTGAGCTTGTCTTACTGACACCGGCAATCCATTCCACAACCGAATGGCCTGCACCGTAAACGACTGGTCGTAAAATTTTGTGGAATGCGTAGGCATCAAAAGTCTCAAATTCTCTGATGATCTCAAATCTCTAACATGTGTGTCATGAAGGAACTTAAAACTTTCTTTGAGGTAAAAGGGAGTCGTTGGATTGAATAGAATACTGTAGAGTAATGATAAAATATGTGCATTCCGGCGAAGGCGAATAGGCAGCCACTTGAGTTTAGTGCGAAACTCAGAAACATGATCATATTTGCGCAATCCAAATATGAATCTGATACAAAAATTTTGGAGTCGCTCAAGCTTATCTCGCTGCACTTCAGTTAGATCTGGATAACTTGCATCAGCATAGTCAAGGATAGGGAGAAGAAGAGATTGGGCAAGCGCA
Organism: Tholera decimalis; assembly: GCA_943138885.2. Classification (NCBI taxonomy): domain Eukaryota; kingdom Metazoa; phylum Arthropoda; class Insecta; order Lepidoptera; family Noctuidae; genus Tholera; species Tholera decimalis. The sequence goes on from OW964548.2 coordinate 25,589,529, forward strand.
GTTTTAGTAGCAGTCGGTAGGAAATTGCGCAATCTGCGCAAAGACCCCGCAGAGGCGAACAGTTTGCGGCTCACTTCTTGCAACTGGGGACCCCAAGACAAATCTTTATCAATATAAATACCAAGGTCTTTTACTGAGTCACAGTAGGGTATAACAGCTCCATCAAAAATGATTTGGGGAAGGGTCGTCCAGTCAATTTTGGAACGTAGCCTAGGGCTGCCAACAATAATGACTTTAGTCTTCGCAGGATTAACCTTCAAACCATGATCCAAACTCCAATCGGAAATACGCGCTAAATCTTTATTCACTGTCTTCACCGCCTCAGACAAATCTTCAACGGGAGCTTGCGAATAAATTTGCAGATCGTCAGCATAAAGGTGGTAGGATGAGAGAAGTTCATTTGAAATAGAATTAATAAATATGGCGAAAAGAAGAGGAGAGAGAACGCCCCCCTGTGGTACGCCAGCAGTAGTATTGCACCATGAAGACAACGAACCTTCAATGCAAATACGTTGTCGGCGGCCACACAGGTAACTACGAAACCAATCAATAGCTGTTGGAGATATGTTAAGAGAGCATAGTATCCCGAGCAAGACATCAAAATCAACAGTGTTAAAAGCATTACTGAAATCAAGTAAAGAAAGAACCGTCAATTTCCTATTGTCCATACCCAGTCTTATATCATCCGTAATGTTAACAAGAGCTGTGGTAGTGCTATGCCCCGGACGAAATCCGGATTGGTAAAAATTAAGGAGTCTGTTTCTACAGAGGAAAGCACTAAGCTGACTATGAATAAGGCGTTCTAGGACTTTGGACAGAAACGGTAAAATGGAAATGGGACGGAATTCAGAGAAAGAAACAGGATTACATTTTTTTGGAAGTGGGGTTACATGAGCTTCTTTCCATGCAGATGGAAAAACACCAGAGGATACAGAATGATTAAGGATATGGCAGATGACAGGAAGGATTTCGTCCAAAATAGGGAGTATCATCTTGCGACTTACACAGTCACTACCAACAGCATTTGACGTGATTGATAAAATACTCTTCCTAACATCACAATAAGCAAATTGATTAAAAACAAAAGGAGAATAATCGGGAGTGGGAAGAGACGAAAGATTATCTAAGGTTTTGGTTTTAACAGCGCCATTGAAACTACAAGAGGTGGAAAAATGTTGATTGAGTAATTCAAGATCTATATCTTTAGGAACAGACTCTTGACGTGACTTCCCAATTCCCATTGATCTAAGAAATTTCCAGACTTTAGCTGGATCACCGTTTTCAACGGACTTATGAATGTGGCGGCGTTGGGCATCCCTACAAACCAAATTGCTGCGATTTCTGATAGCGACGTATTTTTAACAATTTAAGGAGCTAGGTCTGCACTTATACCTAGATTTTGCTGCTGCCTTTTTTTGTAAAATTGCTTTCACGTCATCTGTTAGCCATAACTAGGCGCGTTCTCATAATTAGCCTAGGGCGGTCAGAACACTTGATCAGTCGCTGGCAATCGTCCGAATCTAGATGCCATTAAAACATTTAAAAAACACGGTCCTATAAATTGATGTCAACGACCTGCTTCAGTTGGGAGCTATTGGGTACGCGGATGACAGCACAGTCTCAGAGAGATACTTGTCCAGTGCTAAAGCTAGGGACGAAATAGCCGCTCTTAGAAAGGCCATGGTAGAGCGAACTAATTTGACCTTAAAGCTCGTTTCCCAATGGGGCGATGACAATCTGGTCAAATTCAACGCTTTAAAAACACAGGCTTGTCTTTTCTCCGATAAAAGGAGCCAATTTGAATCGTCTCCTACTTTCAGAGGTGCTTCTGTACATAGGTACAGATGCACCTCTACCGACATAGTACCGACCGCCTGGAGCTCTTGGGCATGGAGTTAACGTCTGACCTCAACTTCGGCTCAACCATTGAGTCTAAAGCTCAGACTGCAGCTAAAAAGCTGGGCATCCTACAGAAAGTAAGGCGATACTTCACACCTGGACAGCTTTTGAATTTATATAAAGCACAGGTCCGTTCCTGTATGGAGTATTGCAGTCACTTGTGGGATGGCTCAGCCAAATACCAGCTAGCTGCACTTGACTCAATCGAACGCAGAGCTAAAAGGCTCATAGATGACGAGGTTCTGGCAGGCAAGCTTCACAGCCTGGCTCACCGGCGAAACGTTGCTTGCCTGTCTATCTTCTACAGATTGTACTTCGGAGAGTGTGCGCAGGAGCTCCACGACCTGATCCCTTCATCCCCCTTTTACTACCGGTCTACCAGACGTACCGCAGGATACCATCCACACTTGGTCGATATAACGTCGTGTCGTACTTAGCGCTTTTCTTCAACATTCATTGTGCGCACAGCCAAGGTGTGGAACTCTCTGCCGGCTTCTGTGTTCCCTGCCACACATGACCCATCAGCCTTTAAAGCAAGTGTGAATAGGCATTTTCTGGGCTCGCTCGTTCAATCGTAGACCTCATCTTACACTTACCATCAGGTGTGATCGAGGTCAAGAGTGGGCTCAATCGTAATAAAAAAAAAAAAACAAGATGTCATTTCCTTCATATTGCACGAGAAAGCCGATAAGTAGCTGAGCTTCATTAAAGGTCAGAGGCTCTCAAAAATCATCATTGCCAGAAATCATTAGGTAATAAAGAATGCACATCAGACGCTCTCAACTATGACATTTCAGTACTGACGGAAATAAACCTGCGAATGATATTCAGCATGATATTTTGCCAGTTTCACCTTCATTTATCTTGATCTCAAATTGACTTTGAAACTATTAAAACTATTCAATTAGTTTAATAAAAATAACAGGAAACAGTATTTTTGCATCAGGGAAGACTTGCCGTACAAGTACTAAAATATTCAATTTTGCGGTAGTCTATTTGTAGAGCTTAGGGACGTTTGCTTCAGTCTAGGTAGCAAACGAAGCGTTCAATTGATCAATTTCCGCCATATTGAGTTGCCGGGGTCAGGTATGGCAGCCGCTATAATTTCAGATCTTGATTTATGTGTAATTACGCGCATAACTTTTCCTTTTGAAACATGTTTGATACAAAATTCTGTTTCTTCGGAGCCATTACGGCACCTTACACATTTGTGTCTATTATGTAAGTAAAGTCAAAAGTTTACGGTTTACTGTATGGGCAACCAGCACCGCAATCATTATAATTAATATTATGTAGTTTAGAGTGAAAGTTAGTGTAGGTTTAAACCTACCTCCAATTGTTTCGAAAGTTTCTTCTCGGCCCTGTACTGAAGAGCTCTTGAAAGAATCCAATAAATCATAGTCATCAGAATGACGTCTACCCTATATGAACTCTAGCTCATTCCCACAGCTCATTCCGGAGTCTAAATAGGGTGTCATTTGGTGTCATACTGAAGATTATTCTGATAGTAATTGTACAATTTAGGTATCTATTGCATAATCACGAATGAGGTCTTTAACATTGTTCTTGGACTCTAACAAAACAAGGAGACCTGTTATTAAGAGTTTATATTTGGACTTCAATCTATTCATAGTTATAACTAGCATGAAACCTAAAACACACTAATCTACTGGTTCATGGAACTCGTTAGTGATCGGTCACCATGTATCGTACAAATTAAGTCAGAGCATCAGGATAATATTTCACAAGTCTTTAAGGTGGCCTGAAGAGAAGGCGTCGGTATATAAACTTAGATACAAAAGAATATAGTCATGCGGTCATCATCTCACCACAAATTTGAGTACTTGTGGATTAGTACGCACTTTTGAATACCATTCGTAACTGTGAAACTTGATGATATAATATTTGGGTTTCAAAACCGGTCGTCAATTTGATACCCAGCTCGAGCAGTGGGTCATGCAGGCAATACAGATAGGTCTCCGTTCCGGTCAATCAGAAAAGAATTGAATTCTTACTTTTATTTTAAATAGCAACATTTTAATCTTGAATCTCATATCACTAAAGAGTAAAGAGTTTATGACTCTTGTAACTGCATGCTTCACATAGGTTCTCAACCTGGATATATAAAGTCCCTCGCTCCAACTGATGATGTTATTGTACAGTGATGCAGTAAATTGTTTTGAAATCCTAGGTGCACGGGTCCAGTTTCTTAAATAATACAAGTAAAACATATTCTAGGCCACTTAGAACCACAACCAAATTCGAAAACAGACAGGAAGTTCAAAAATGTCAGCCCACATAACCATCAACCAACTACTCATTAGCATACCCACTACAATTATTCAATAGGTATGATTAATAAACTCAATCGCCTATGGCGAATGTTGTTATAACTTATGTAACACCTAAGATCTGACAATAACAGATATTTTAAAATATCTGAATGCTTCGTCATGAGGGTCTGATTTCATTTATTCAACAATTCAAATTCAGATTTAATTCAGATAATTATGGTATACACTGCCAAGTCAAAGTACATTGACGATGCGAGATAGTTAAAAAAAAAACGAAAAACATCCGATACTTCTAATGTGGTAAAAAATAATCGCAACATACACCATGCCTGTAGGACCTTACTATAACCAATACTTTTTTCAATTAGAGTGCAGTAATGTTTCACCCTTAATTTTCGCTATAGGTAAGCCTGTCATAAGCACTGAGTAAGAGTAAAAAAGTAATGATTCATCTTCGGAATGTTGAACAGCACCAAACTTGTTTATTTTCAGGCATCACCCGTCATCATTACGGTTCATTGTCATTGAACTAACATTAAATATGGCAAAAAAAAAACATCATTAAAAAAGAACCACATGATTTGTTGAAGATGTCCGCTCGAATCTCGCTCTTACCACCACTAGTAATAACCGTCTTTAACAACGGTACACCGCGAATCGTTTAATTTGACTTCGAGTTTGTGTTCATAACACAAATGATTATATCGCAGCGATTACGTGAGTTCAAGTCACGTTCACTTTTATTTTTAGAGAGGTAATATCAGCTACAGTTCGTATTACATAAGTTGCCCTGCGCCAGAGCACGTGTGTGACCTTATCTTTGTATCAGGTTCACATTTTCACTCATGATCTAATTTCTGGATTTCCGGCCAGAAGAGTTTCTATTTAAGAACCATAGCACTAATTGGTAAATCTGTAACTTACTGGCGCTGCCTCAATCAGGCTATGAATTCAATGTTGAAGATAAAATAAAATTTTATTTTTATTTATTATTTTTATAATGATGCTGTTAGTGGTCATGTCAACTTAAAATCTTAAATCTTAATTTTTGTATCCGCAGTCTCTCTTGTTTTAGCTACGCACCAGAGAATCAGAACTCAAAATCTGGTAATGATGGTTCCTATCCGCTGTTCAGACTATGATGAGGTTTTGAACTAGAGCCAGTGTTTTTACTAAAATGCTCAGTTTGTGAACTATGGACCAGTGTTATGGCGCGTAATACTGGTCGTACTACTGTACACGGAGACAAAGTAGAAAGTGTCGGCCAGTGCACTTGCAAGCTGCACTCTGGAAATAAGGAAACGTGCAGTGTGGGGGCATAAACAGGTTCCTAAAATTACATCTGCGGATATCTGTACACGTTTTACTCTTAATTTATATCTTTGCCGAAATAATAACTGAGGTCCAACCTTTTCTATAACTAGACTATTAATGGGTTCTATAAATAGTTACATTCCTTGTTTAACTATTTAGCGATATTTTTTTTTTTCAAAAATCTTCGTACTTTTTCATGTTCTTGGATGTCAGTATTTTTATTAATTATTGTATTTGTATTATTAATTTAAAGAACCGCTAAATCGGATTTGACAAAGTACTTTCATTCATTTATTTTTGATTTATTTAGGATTAATTCTGTTTAAAGTAATTAATTGTTGCTTTGTGTCAGTGTGTATTTAATTTACGATACTAATATTAATTTCATGTGTGCTTACTAACAAATTTATGGACATGTTTTGTCTGATGAATAAATTAATTATTAATATTTTATCTTTATTTCTAATTAATACCTACTATATAAATTAAATTTTTAAATATTTCTATAAAAAACAAAAAACGTTTTAAAATATAAAAAATAGTAGCCCACCGGTATCGGGAACAGGGCAAGCGACCGGAGATAAGGGTTCCAGAGAGAGGAACCTCCTAACAATACGCGCCGTGTCCATGATTACCGCTTTCTGAAGCAAGCCCTTGATCCAGTGGCATAACGAGAGACTTCGAAGGTGTTGGTCGAGGCTCTTGGCTATTAAACCATTGGCTGAGACGACTATCGAAACAATGATTGCCGAGTTCATATTATATTCTTATTATTAAACAAAGTTTTTAGAAGAGTTTGCTCTTGACCTCATTCTCGTGTTGGTGGGGCCAAGACAGAGTTCGCGAGACGTCCGACATCATAAGATAAGTGGTGGAGTTTTGTGAGAATGTTGGTCTATTGTGGTGGCACAAACCCGGATCTGATCACCACGGACCAAAAATAGACAAATATTAAGACTACATAGGTTGAACTTTTTTGTATGTAGGTATAGACATCTGTCAGGTAAATTGTCTCCGTCATAGGTAGGACATTTTATTGTTACTAAATTAATTTAAAAAAATTCATGTGGCAGTAAATGCATCATACATTAAACTTTTAATGAGTAATGTGGCAGAGAGCTCAATATGTTCTAAACAATTTATTTTTGGAAATTTTATTGCGTGTAACATTTTTGGCGGTGGTGTGTATATGTCAATTGAAGGCCCAACCTTACATGCGGCACATCACGGAAGCTGAACTGCAGAACTACTACAAGCGACCCCGACACGATTCTTACATACCAGGATGGGCTTTAGTATTATTAATAGTTTTCGTGCCCCTTTTATGTATCTGTATCCCTTTTATGTTGACAAGAAGCTTCGTGGACACTGTGCAAGCACTACTAGCGTGGACACTCGCGCTTACAATAAACGCAGTCGTGACAGAATTTGTTAAGTTAATAGTGGGACGACCGCGGCCTGACTTCTTCTGGCGCTGCTTCCCGAACGGCCAGGCGACATTGGGGCTGTGCTGCACTGGCAACACGTACGACGTTATAGACGGCAGGAAGTCCTTCCCTAGTGGACACAGCAGTTTCTCATTTTGCTCGCTGGGATTCTTGAGTATATGGTTATGTGGGAAGATCGGCGTACTGTCTCGGAGCCGGGGACAGGTGTATGGAGTGATTGCTTGTCTCACTCCGCTTGTGTTAGCGAGTGCAGTGGCCATGAGCCGTATTTGCGACAACCATCACCATTGGGAAGATGTCTTCGTGGGTTCTCTGTTGGGTTTCGCCTCCTCATACTTTTGCTACCATCAGTACTATCACTCTCTAGACTCAGAGAGTTCAGGGGAGTCCTTTGCGCTGAGACTCGATCTCGAATTTGGTGATAGTATACGCGATGGTGATTATTTTGATATATGCCAAAGTCAGTGTTGCTGTACAAGAGAACTGAGCGTTTATCTAATGCTCCACTTATGTAACAGGAACTCTTTAGAGAGCAATAAAAAGATTAGCTGAAGAAACCTTCGTTGTTTCAATGTAGCTATGTAAACTAATCATAGTCTAAAGTATGTTGTTAATATGTTCTACTGAAAGTACTTACAAGACTATGCTGGTAATTCCCAGTACTTCGAAGATGAAATTTATTTAATATTTTTCTCCTAACTACTTTATACGAAGTGTAACGAAGATCTGTACCATATTTTAAAGATAGATAGATAGTAAAATTATACTCTTTATTTTACACTATAACATAATTAAATAAGGACTCAACTACTACAGAGGGTATTACAATGGACGGTTTTATCGCCATCGTCTAGAAAGCCACATGTGAGTTTCATATGAAATTCTAATACATGATCATATTCAGTGCCGGATTATCCATAAGGCAGTGTAGGCAATTATCTAGGGGCCCTGGTTCGAGTAGATTCTTCGGCTCGTGTAGATGCCCAGCGCCCAGAGAAAAAGTGAATCTGCCCCAAAAGCTGAAGCCCCGACATGGTTAATCCGGCCCTGATCATATTTGCGCAAGTCAAATATAAATATTATGCAAAAAAATTAAGTCAAACATGTTTTTCTAATTGTGCCTATGACATCAGCGTAGGATAGAATGGAAAAGAGACTGTGCTAGCGCAATATTAGTGGCAGTAGGCAGAAAGTTACGCAACCGTCTTAGGGAACTGGCAAACAATTTGCGACTCACCTCTTGTAATTAGGGACCCCAAGATAGATATTTGGCCACCCAGTGACAGAATAACAGTGTCGTTGAATATAACCTGAGGAAGCTGCGGCCAGTTGCCTTATGCCAACATAGAGCTGCCGACCACAATACCAGGTCATTAACGAGTTAACCTGCCAACCATGTGCCTCACTTCATTCGCAAATTGCAACATCTAAATCAGTAAGAGGGCGCTTGGCTATAAATCTGCAAGTCATCAGCATAATGGTGCTTAGGAGGATTGAAGTTTTTTGGAAATCTTGGATTAATAATTGACAACCGATTCAACTGGAGTTACCAGGTGGAATCTGTTTGCGGCAAGTTACGTGCGATACTCACCAAGTTTTCCATTATAAAGCGTAATATACCGTATAGAACCCTCCTTCAAATGTACACAGCTCTTCCTGAGTCCATTTTTGTTTTTTTTTTTAATTTTTAATTTTAATAATTTTTTATTGTTCTAAAATACATGATACAGTTTTTCCACTAGTTTTGGACATACAAACAAAAATGCGACATGGTACCAATTATAAGTGGAAATGATTACCTGTGTCCTGTGCTAGTTAAAAAAAAAACTGTATTACAGGAGACAGGGCCTTCCATTACGAGATAAACATTTTATATCTGTGCAAACTGTTGAATATTGGAAAAAAAAATAATATACAAGAAGGTAAAAAAAAACAAGTTGGTATAAAATATAAAAATTAAAATTAATTAACTAAAAGTGTGTGTAAAGTGTATTATGTGGGATGTGATGTGTAGATGTATTGTGTAAGTGTATTATGTGGAGTGTGTTTGCGTGTGAATGTAGAGTTTCAATGCAGAACTATATTACTGTTACTAAAAGACTTTCAGTATCACTATATGTCAGTTTCAGCAACCAGTCACGTAGCAACAACTTGCACTTGGAGAACGAGGCTTCGTATATTTTTAGATTTTTGTTCGCCTTATTGTAAAGACGAGAACCAAGAACATAGAAGTGACGGCTAGCTAAGGTAGTCCTATGACGTACGTTGGGACATACGTGGCTTTTTCTTCGCTTCTCATCCATAAGACCTGGAACATAGGGGAGAGAAGTATGCTGGCGAAGTACAGCCTGGAAAACAAGGAGCTGTCTCACAGTGAGAAGTTTGCACTCGCTGTACAAGAGAGTTGTAGGGTACATTCGTGGTTTTTAAAGCATAACCTTCAGGACAGGTCTTTGTGCTCTCTCGACTTTAAGCAATGCCGTGGCATAGGCACCTCCCCATACAGATATGCAGTATGAGAGGAGGGACTGAGCCAATGCATGGTATACTGCCTTAAGCGAGCTACTCTGTAGAGTAGATCGGAGTCTTGTGAACGTAAATATAAGTTTACGTATACGTCCTGTTAGTACCTTAAGATGTGTTTGCCAGTTCAGGATGGAATCAAGAAAGACACCAAGGTACTTGACGGTGTTTTCCCTGGCTATGCATTGGCAGTTGCAGGTTACAAACCTGCTGTTTATGTCAGGACAACTGCGAGCTGTAAGCGAGAGCATGTTACCAGATGGTTGAGATTGTGTAGATGGGGAAAAAGCAACATAAACAGTTTCAGTGACGTTAAGAGTGAGTAAGTTAGTATTCAGCCAGGCCATAATAATTTTGAGAGCATTATCTGCGTCAGTTTGAACCTCTGCCCAAGATTTGCCACACACGAGTACAGTGGTGTCGTCTGCATAGGCGATAATTTTACAATTTTTTAGCTGCATTTTGCAAAGTTCATTTGCATAAATTAAAAAGAGCGTGGGGCCAAGTACTCTTCCCTGGGGCACCCCAAACCCATGGAGAACGATGTTGTCACTTTGAAAGGATTGTATTTTCACACACTGGCTTCGTCCTGTAAGGTAATCCCTGAAAATATCGAGGGCCACGCCCCTTATTCCTATGCATTCCATTTTTTCCAGCAGTAAGGTGACAGAGACAGTGTCAAAGGCTTTGGACAGATCTAGAAATATGCCTAGTGCTTTACTTTTATTGTTCAGGGCATGAACTATGCTATTAGTTAAATCTAAAACTGCATCTTCGGTGGATTTGTGTTTCCTGAACCCATATTGGTTGTGCGCTAATATTTTATTCTTTTCCAGGTAATCAGTTAAGCGCGAATTTAAAGCCTTTTCAAAGACTTTTGATAGCGAAGTCAGGACTGATATGGGTCTGTAGTTACTGACACTGTCTCTGTCCCCTCCTTTATGAATGGGATGCACCAGTGCTCTTTTAAAAACACTGGGAAATACAACCTTACATAGACAAACATTGATTATGTGTTTGAGGGGTGCAATGAGAAAGCTTTTCGCAGCTTTAATAAACGCGGTGGATATTTTATCAACACTAGTAGCACTATCGGTACGTAAGCTCATAATAATAGAATTTATTTCTGCCTCGTCAACTGGTAGTAGAGCCATAGATTTACCAAGGGGATTGCAATTTCTCACATCATAGGGTAGAGAAATGGGGTTTAGCGGTGGTATAATCTTTGTTGCTAGTACATTGCCAACATTCGCAAAATTTTATTGACCTTGTTAATCGATGCAAAGGGGTCACTCGCAATGTTTAAAAGATCCAATGCTGGTTGGGATGTCTTTTTCATATTAGCTAATTCTTTAATTATGTTCCAGGTTGCTTTCGGATTTTTGCGGTGTTTAAGAAGTTCGGACTGGTTATAAATACGTTTTAGTTTTCTTAACAGGTTGTTGCAGAAATTACGATAGCGGATGTAAATCTTTTTTGACGTTTCATCACCTGGTGATCTTTTTGATTCTTTATTTAGTTTATCACGATGTTTAATGCACTTTAAGAGACCGGGTGTGATCCAAGGTTTAATGATTCTGTTTTTGTTGGGAGCTTTTACTATTTTGGTATGTTTTTTTATTATAGTCGTCAATGTGTCAACCAAGAGTTTTGAACATTCATTAGGATCCTCACTGCAAAAGATTTCAGTAAATTGGGTAGATTCAATGTCCTTAACTGCGTCTGGAATGTTTGTACGCTCCCGGTTGACTTTAGAATTATTATTTAAGCCGGTAAGTTCAGTTGTGAATATAAGTGGAACGTGATCGGTAAAGGGAGTATCGAGAACTATTGTTTTAGATTTTTTCGTACTCTTAAGCATCACATGATCAAGACAGCTAGTTAAGCGCGTTGGAAGAAGATGAGCAGGCAGTAAACTGTGTGATGCTAGAGTATTAAGATAGTCTTCATAATTTGGATCAACACTGTTTGGGGAGATGTTAATGTTAATGTCTCCGATAATGACAATTGTTTTCTGTGCTGACAGAGATGTGAAAAGGCTATCAAGGCTTGCTACAAATGGTTTTGTGTTGCGAGTTGATGGAGAGCGATAAATTGCGATCACAGCTAATTCTGTGCCACATTTGACAACGAGGCAGTTGGCATCACATACTTCCACTTCAGTGATAGTCAAGTTAGTCAGGCTATGTCGAGCATATACTATAACTCCGTCATTTTGGTTTTTATAATTACTTTTAAAAGGAGTGTAATCCTCCAGGTGTTCATTATTGAATATAATAATATATTCAATAATGAATGCCATAATCTCCTATGGACTCACCAGTTATGGACGCACTTTTAGAACTTACCTAGATAAAATACATAATTTGCAAACACATTTGCTAAAACTTATAGTAGGTACCTACTGCACTATGTAAAAAATAAATACCAAGACAATTACACAGGGTTATTTAAACACTGCAAAGTTTTACCTGTTCTAGCGCGCGCTGAGTATTTGTTCCTCATAGAACATTTTGATAACAGTGAGATTCAAATCCCAGTTCAATACGACGTTAATACACGACAAACCAAATTAAAATCATTTCAAGTGCCACACAAAAATAACTTTTATGGCAGACCGCTTCTTTTACAATACCCAATTTACTAAACCAAATACCTGTAGACAATAGAGACTCAATGAATAGTAAAAACATAAAGCGTAAGCTGAAAGAACATTACATCAACTCAATTATAGCATAGCTATTAATGGCGCGTTGATCAAATCTCAGTTCATGGCATGCTAAACCAGACCCCAGAGGTCTAATTGTGTGCTTTGTTTAAGTATATTTATAAGGAACTTGTAATCAATAAAATAAATAAATAATAATAATTTAAACTACATGAATGGAGTTACATGAGCGGATTTAATGCAGCAAGGCATTCTCTACCAATCAACCTTTGGGTTAAAAAAAACCACATTGCAGTCACCTACCGCAATGTGTTTTATTTTTACGAGAAAATGGAATGAAATAATATATATAATACTAATAAAATACATATAGGTATATAGCTAAAATAATAAACCAATAAATAAGGTGCTTTATAATAATCTTTCTGATTAATAGAGCTCATAATAATTATGACGAATACCAAACTAAGAATAACAGCCCTTTAAGTAGTGGTTTCTAATTTTACGCTTGAAAGAAAATTTTTGGTGTTTAATAGGAGAAATAGCGTAAGAATTAGATAAAAACCCGGTGTGGTGAGAAGGAATGTGAAGAAGAAGTTGGATGCGCGAAGGTTAAGACATGAGAACTGCCCAACAATTTAAAATTGTGTTTTAAGGAAACAGGAGTACAAGGATCGTACATAATAGTGAAGAGCATACGGAGAGATCTGAGGGATTTCCTTTGTCGCATAGGCAACCATTTAAGCTGAGAACGAAGGAAGAAATGTGATCATATTTTCGAAGGCCAAAAATGAAACCAATACAGTCGTTAAGAAGGCGATCCAGTTTCTTAAGAAGTTCTTGGGATAGACCAGAGTAGCAAACATCAACATAGTAAATGACAGAAAGCACAAGTGATTGGACTAATGTGGTTTTAGAGCTACAAGGAAGGAAATGCTTGAATCTATAGAGAGATCGCAGTGTGAATGTTACCCACTGGCTAACCTGTGCAATCTGCTTATTCCAACTTAACCTGTCGTCAATATATAGGCCTAAGTCTTTTACGTGCGACGAGAGAGGGATGACGGTATTATAAAAGTTAAGCGGAAGAGTTGGCTGGTGTCCAAGTTACACAGAAAATATGAGCTTGACAGTAACCCCGAACCTGCTTGACCAATCACCGATAGCTAGGAGGCCAGCATGCAGCAATGAGATGCAGTAGTCCAGGTTGTCAATGTTAGCTTGCGCGTAGAGCTAGGTCATCAGTGTACAGATGGTAAAAGCATTACAAGATAGTGGTTATAAAGGTTATGAAAAGAGTAAATAAAAGTGGAGAGATAGAATAGAATAGAATACAGTGAAGAATATTGTGGAGGTGTTGTATAGCAAACATTGACACGAGATTTTTATATACATATAAGAAGATATAGGTATAGCTAGGTATCTATACTAATATAATAAAGCAGAAAGTTTGTTTGTTTCAAAGCGCTAATCTTCGAAAGTGCAGTGTGGATTTGGGTGAAATTGACCGAAGCTCCACGCGACTGCTAGCGTAGCATATAAGAGGAGTCCGGTTACCATCTTAATGAATGAAGTTATATTTATGGGCAGAGGAAATTCAAAACAATTCGATTGACGTATTATATAAAATATTTAAGGTATAGGTTCCTAGAACAACGCAGTCACCTGTGACGGACCCGCCCGTCTATTCGAATTCAGATGCAGTGCGCACCTGTGCGGTGTCCATTGTTCTATGAACAATGGGATCATTAGGGATGATTTCATGAATCGGGCGATCAGCACAACTTTGTCGGCGGGCGGGGGCGATAGAGGGCTATCTACCTGGAAGTCGTTAGTAATATCGAAATGGATACGTCAACACAAGTATCTAACCCACCTTTAGACCAAGACGAAGCCTCTTCTTGCCCTTCGTCCTCCTCCTCCCGAAGATGACTTTCAAGTCGTCATCGCCGCCCTTATACATCCAAGAAGAGGGGAAATGGACTGATGTATCCAAGATGTGTTTAGATCGAAAGATCCAATACACAAACGCCCGTGCCTACCAAAATGGCATAAAAGTCATCGTCCCTACGTCCAATGACTATAGGGAACTATATCGCACTCTCCGTGAAAGGAATATCTCCTTTCACATGTTCACTTTTCCCGAAGAGACGCCCACTCGTGTAGTTATTAAACGTGTCCCGAAAGAGATCCTTGTACAGGATATCAAAGACGACCTTGCCGAACAAGGTATCCCAGTCATTGCCGGCCATCGCTTGCATAAAGTGAGAGGTGGGGAACTATACGACATGGTTCTTGTGATTTATGAACCAACCGTTGGACACCACCCAATATTTAAAATTAGGTCCATTTGCTCCCTAAATCTCTTTTTTTTTTAAATTCGTAATAGGCTCGCGTTTGACTACCATCCCACTTGATGGTAAGAGATGTGCGAGGGTTGGTATCGGGCGGCCGATGCGATGAGGGGATTCCTATGTTTGATTGCAGTTTCAAAGAAACGCGTGGAGACGCGTTTCATGAACTGCTGGATGGTGGTTATCTTGAGGTCTACGTGAAGAAGCTCATTTCGAACATAAAAGGGGGCTTTGGAGGGTCTGCATCTTGTGGAGGAGGTGGGGCTTTGCGTGTGCGAAAACAACGAAGGCGTAGGTCATGATGGGACGGATGACCGCGGTGAAAACACGCAGCTTGCACCTGAGTGATAATTTGCTGCGAGCGCTAAGGATGAAGTGGACCAAGGCATACCCTAGTCACTCCCAATGACGCAATCACCCTGCTCCAAGAGAGCCGTAGGGAAACCTTGGGGAAACCAGCACAGTTCACAAAAACAAAAACCGACCGTCCTTCCATCCAAGCCGCCGAGGCCCGCCGCGACGTCCCCGTAATTGTCCGTCCCGACCCTTGCCAAAGCCAGCCCGCGACGCTGAGCCAGTAGCTTTAAATTCCCTTAGTTGTCTCAGCCAATGGCATAAGTTGTCTCAGGCAATGGCATAATAGCCAAGAGCCTCGACAAACATCTTAGGAGGCTCTCGTTGGGCAGCTGGATCAAGGGCTTGATCCAGAAAGCAGTACTTCTGGACACGGCGCGAATTTCCTCTCTCAAGAGCCCTGATCACCGGTAGCTTGGACCCTGTTCCCGATACCGGTGGGCTTTTTTATATTTTTATATGTTTTTTTTTTATAGGAATATTTAAAAATGTAAATAATATGTACATAAAATGTAATAAATGAAATAATAATGATATGATCCAGCCTGTCCCTAGCTGCCCTCCCCCTGCGACACCCTAAGCCGAGATCCGTACCCCACATGGGGTACCCTGAGCGTGTAGTCGCCTAGTGTGTAAGTTTTGTAATAAGCTCTGGCTGGAGGCAGCCACAGGCAAGCCCGGTTAAGCAGCCGACAACCTCAGAGATTGACCTGCGAGATACAAGACACAAAAAAAAACTATAAAATTAAGTATATTTTGTAGATATGAGTTTATATATTATGTTTGCGTGTTTGTTTTGTGTGTGTGTAAGTGTGTGTTGTGTGTGTGGTGTGTGACTGACTGTTTGTGTACGTGTCTCTTAGGTGTAACTGGAAATAGGTAATTCGCAGTAAGGAGACTCGTAGTTGATTTGATATACTTATCTATATGAAGAGATTTAAAAATATGAAACACTAAGAATTAATTAGTAAGTCCCGAGGTAAAAGAAACTTACACAACACGTGCGAAGCCGCGGGTAAAAGCTGGTAACTAAATTATAAAGAGGAAATATTTTTTTGTTTGTTGGAACCAAATAGGCTCCAAAAATACTAGACCGATTTTAACTATAATTTATTTTCTAAAATAATAGAGATCCTTACAAAAAACGCAAAAATATGACCCAATGTAGCAAAATTTTGCCTATAATATTTATTTGTATGTATATAATAATTGGTGTGCGCTGAGAAAGTTATTGAGGATATATACAAAGATGAAATGATGATTAAATTACTCAATATTACATAGAAAATACTACATACTATTATATTACATTCCGCGAGGGAATATATCTATAGTTAAATCACAATACCAGCTTTTTTTTCTGGAATATAATTAGATCGCTGGTAGAAACAAAAGTTGGTTCGTATCGTATTGATTCTTATTTAAAAAAAAAGTTTTGTCATACAGGAAATTTATCTAGCAGTAAAATACTTTTAATTTATCCGAATCGGTCAATTAATCTGGAAGTTAATCATAAGTATAAAAATGCAGTACGCGAATCATAATGTAAGTATAAACTAAAAATGTGCTTTTGTTAAATATGATCTATTTTTCACTTTTTAGTTGTGGTACTTTTAGATCCAGTTAGAAAAGCCTAAATGTCAACTATTTATCACCTTTTACAATATTTTGCTGTTTAATAGGTTCGCGTTTGACCACCATCTCACCTGATGGTAAGTGATGATGTGGTCGAAGATGGAGCACGCTTACCTAGAAGTAACCTATTCACTCTTGACTTGAACACTCCTAGGTTATAGCTATCGCATAGCATTATGCTGAGTGGGAGCCTTGTTGCCACGACCACGACGTGCATTCAGGGCCGGATTAACCATTAGGCAGAGTAGGCAACTGCCTAGGGGCCCCGCGTCCACAAGGGGCCCACTGCACGCACCAAAAAAAAAATGACTCATCGAACGAGAATTTAGAATTGCGTGTGAACTGAGGGACCACACTGTTATCTCTCAAAATACAAATCCTTAGATTTAGTAGTAGAATTAAATGCGAGGTTCTTAAGTCCTTACCCCGGTAACCGGACCGCACTTAAGGGCCTATACTACCTCAGCGCTTCTCACTATCTCGCTCGCACACTACTGCCCGCGGTCACGTGAGCAAGCGAGACAGGGTGGCAGGGAAAAGACTCCAAGACACCGATAATTTAGTTTATTTCTTTTTACGGTGAAAATAATGGTAATTAAACAAAGTAAATAACATAAGACTTGCTTTATAGTTAGTTCAATTGATATGCAAAGTTTCATTATCTAATTTGAAGTTATTTTTGAATACCAGCGGTTTATTGTTCGGTTTGGAGGTAACTTTGGATTTTTTTACTATCAAGAAAATTTTATGGAATTGTGTTTTCGTCAAACATAGTACCTAATAGTAATCCTCAACTTTACTATGTATTTATTTCAAAATTATTGCTGCAGTATTTTCGACATAACGGACGATCATGCTAAGCCATTTGAGGTAGTATCGGCTCTTAAGTGCGAGGTTACGATACGTACGTAGTCTACAATTGTTTTATGTCTACTAGTAAATCTTACAATTTTCCTTACTCAATAACAAGAATTATAATTTTTTTTTGACGCACGCAATACTTCATACCATTTAGTATCGAGTTGTAAAACTAATATAATAAATCGGAACGCAGCCGTAGGGCGGCCGGAGGGTACTTCGTGCACGTTGGTGGAATCCCCGATTCATTAAATTACTTTTAAGTAATCGAATCGCAACCCATGCAATACTTAGTAGTTCCGGTAGCTATCTGTGGTCTTCATCATTAGTTCCACTTCACCAACCGGTGCTTATATTTGTAGTTTTCCCTCGAATTTCCAGGATTCCATAATCAGATCCTGACTTGATGACAATGGGACCAACCTTGAAGTATAACCCTTTCAAATAAAAAAGAATTTTCCAAATCAGTTTAGCCGTTTTGAGTTAACATAAATAAAAATATTACAGCCGAATTGGGAACCACTTCCTTTTTTGAAGTCGGTATAAGAGGGCCCCGAGGATTCCATTGCCTATAGGCCCCTGATGGGTTAATCCGGCTCTGCGTGCATTTGCCTTGTTTTTTGTTGTTTCCTTTTTCTTCGTAAATTGTCAATATCTAAGTCTTTGTCCTTACCTACTAACATAATTATAAGTACCAATTACTAACTCTAGTCTTAAGGAACTAAATAAGTTTTTAATATTATTAGCATGTCGTTTGGCTTAGAGCATTGAATATCGGAACCTTTTCCCAATACCGGTTTTGTTTCGATATTAAATTTTTTAATATCGGTATTCCGGTATTTCGATATTTTTTTCGAAATTATGGAAATAAAATGATCAAATTCGTGTCGTAAGGGTCCAAATATTAGAATTTAGAGACTGTGTCAAAGTGTGCTATGGAAATATAAAATCACCGTCATTTATTATTAAAAATATTTCATTGCAATCTTATATCAATTCGAATTTAAAAGTATGATACACAAAAAATATTAATTTTAAACATACTTTGCTGTGTCATTAAATAAAAAAATCAAGACAAGTTAAAATAAGTAATTGAGTAACATAATATACAACGTGTAACAGAATAAACGCAATTCCTGAAAGTAGTTGGTTCAGAATCGGCTTCTGAATCGATTCAGTCATAAAAAATAGGTGTTAAATTTTGGCGGAAAAATCTTTCATTTAACTTAAAATGGAAACACAGTATCATGACATATTAATACATTCCTTAATTCAAGGAAATGCGCTCATGTGCGTGTCGGCCGCTAACATTGCATGAGTGTATGCGTCTGCGTAAGGATATTGTATGACGCACATACGTTTAGTAAGGATAACTATTTATGAAAAATGTCTAGGTTTGGTTTCAATTTATGTAGTTACGTATATTATTTTAGACTTATAATTTAATATCGTAATTGGGGTGTCTGAGGTATTGCGCTTAATCTGTTACACCTTGTATAAATAAATATTACGATAAAAGCAAAGAAAAGAACTAGATGTTCAATTGGAGGGGTGACTACACAGTCATCTTATGGCTGTAAAGACGAAGACTACGGCAATTCAAAAGATCGCTATTGTTGAAATATGGAACGCCAGTTTTAGAATTTCCCATTTAAGAGGTCCATAAAGCTCTTTGCAGACTAGACGTGAATGCCTGCTCGAGTTTTAAGAAGTTGTGCTCTGGAGTTGTCACAAGCAACCAAGATGTGCAACCAGTACCCAAAAAACCTCCAGAATCCGCAAAGTGATGGATAGGCTACTCAATAATAAGCTGCTAGCATACCTTGAAGACAATGAGCTCCTTAGTCTCTTCTTCTTCTTCGTATCGATGGTAAATTGCGTACTTTATATGTATTAAGCCACTGGGCTTAATACATATAAAAATATAAAGTAGTAGGTATATATAGACCTGCGTGACTGCACGCAGGTCTCGTTCAGTAGCGTTTATTAGGTCTGCTAATGTTCATGTTTTTGGGTCATTTGGACACTCCAGCTAATGGGACATTGTTTGATCAGGAACGCCGTAATCGCACTGGATGTCAGTTTGGCATGTAATGCCCCATTTTGCTAAATTGTGCTTGCAGCGGCCTACTTGGGTTCGCAGTCAATTGATAGCTTTCCAAATAGGCCACAGCAAGTCACGTCCGGGTGGCAGATGTTCTTTGGGCTGAACGGAATTAGGCGGTAGCGGAAGATAGCTTAGCTACTTAGTGACCACCAGTATGGCTTCCGCCTTGGTCGGTCGACCCGTGATCTTCTTGTGTATGTTACGCACTGCCGGGGCGAGGCCATTAAGAAACACGGCAATGCTCTTGTAGAGTCCTTCAATATCTCAAAGACCTTGACAGTGTCTGGCACGCTAGTCTACTGAGTAAGCTTCCCACATTTGGCGTTCCTGCTGGCTTCTGCAACTGGATTTCGGACTTCTTAAGTGAGCGGTCAATCCGAGCGGTCATCGATGGCTGCTCATCGGATCTTATGGCTGTCAATGTCAATGCGGTATACTTAAGAGGTCTGTTCTCTTTGCGACTCTTTTTTTGCTGCATATTAAGGACCTGCTCCAGCTCTTGGGTACGCGGATGACAGCACAGACTTAAAGATATACTTATCCAGTGCTAGAGCTAGCAGGGACGAAACAGACTGTCTTAGAAAGGCCATGTTGGAGCAAATTAATTTGACCCGACAATCTGGTCAAATTCAATGCTTTGAAAACACAGGTTTATCTCTTCACTGCTAAAAGGAGCCAATTTAAATTATCTCCTACATTCCGAGGTGCATCTATACCTATCAGTTACCCACCATCTGGAGCTTTTGGGCATGGATTTGACGTCTAACTTAAACTTCGGCTCACCATTGAGTCAAAAGCTTTGACTGCAGCCAAAAAGCTGGAAATCCTTCACAAGGTGAGGCGATACTTCACACCTGTACAGCTTTTGAATTCGTATAAAGCACAGGTCTGTTCTTGTATAGAGTACTGCAGTCATTTATAGGATGGCTTAGCAAAATACCAGCTTGCTGCACTTGTCTCGGATAACGCAGAGTTAAAAGACTCATAGGCGATGCAGTGTTAGCAGACAAGCTTCACAGCCTGGCTCATCGGCGAAACGTTGTTTGCCTGTCTGTCTTCCACAGATTGTACTTTGGAGAGTGTGCGCAGGAACTCCACGACTCAATTCCTACATTTACCTTATACTAACAATCTACCAGACGTACTGCATGGTACCATTCTCACTTGTTCAATATACCGTCTTGTCGTACTAAACGATTCTCCACTACATTTATTGTGCGCACGACGAAGGTTTGGAACTCTCTGTAGGCTGCTGTATTCCCCTCTACATATGACCCGTCTGCCTTCAAAGCAAGAGTGAACGTGCAACTTCTGGGCTCGTCTTTGAGATACAATCTTATTTTGTTGCACGTATGTACAAAATGCCGGGCGCCGGCCCAAGTGATGTACACTTTTATATGGAAATAATCCTACTAATATTATATTATATTATCCTACTAATCCTACTAATATCCTACTAATATTATAAATGCGAAAGTTTGTGAGGATGGATGGATGTTTGTTACTCTTTCACGCAAAAACTACTGAACGGATCTGAATGAAATTTGGTAAGTCTATAGTTAGCAGCCTGGAATAACACATAGGCTACTTTTTATCCCGAAATTCCCACGGGATCGGGATTTGCGCGGGAAAACCTCCCCACGCGTACGAAGTCGCGGGTAGAAGCTAGTCTTATCTTACTTCTTACTAATTCTTACTTTCTTACTAATATTATAAATGCGAAAGTTTGTGAGGATGGATGGATGTTTGTTACTCTTTCACGCAAAAGCTACTGAACGGATCTAAATGAAATTTGGTAAGTAGATAGTTGACATTCTGGAATAACACATAGGCTATTTTTTATCCCGAAATTCCCACGGGATCGGGATTTACGTGGGAAAAACGTCCCACGCGGAACGAAGTCGCGGGCAAAAGCTAGTCATTTATAAATGACAACGATAGGTATTGTTTACATTAAATAAATTCAATGAAATAAGTAAGAAAGATTCTATTGCGTCTGGTTTTTTGTTTCTTATAAAATGTCGAAAAACCGATATTTGAAATCCAATATCCCTTTTTTCAATATCGGATTTATGGTCCTATATTCCGATTTTTCGATATTATCGAAAACCGGTAACCATGTTCTAGTTTGGCTGTTGGAAATAAATACTTTTTCTTTTCTTTCTTTCTTCTATCGGGAAACACGGACTCCGGTAGGGAATTCCACTCCTTAGCCGTACGCACAATGAAAGTATTCCCAAACGTATGTGTGGGATGTCTTTTCCCGATGCAGGGCCGTTAATTGTTGAGGAGTTCTCCTGGCACATCACCATCAGCTCCACTTCACCATATGCATTGTGACAAGCATAAAGTACAACAACCATATTTAAGTTATCGAATCGTAACCCATGAATGAAATACTTATTATTGAGTAGTTCCGGAGGCCATCAGTGGTCTTCACTATCAGTTTCTTCACCAAATGGTGCTTTTCGAAAGCAAACGCACCAGTTATGATAAAAATGCCCAAATCGTTATAAGCGCGACGTGTTGCCTCCATGACGTCACCAGCTCCGAATGGGCCCGATCCTTTCACGATCCCGCTCGGCGTTCTCCTTTTGAAAATCATTATAATCTGCTTAGACTTTTCCCAACTATGTTAAGGTCGGCTTCCAGTGTTTTACATGGAGCGACTGCCTATCTGACCTCCACAACCCAGTAGCTGGGTAACACGATACCTCTTGGCTAGACCAGTGTCAGATTTACTGGCTTCTGACTACTCGTAATAACTGTCACAGATTTTCCAATGATAGCCGGGATCAACGGCTTAATGTGCTTTCCGAGGCACGGGGGTATCAAACCACCAACTCCCAAACTCCGGGCTACTACTGAAAAATTCCTTACAGAAATACCCAATGGCAGTTTTTGCCCGAACCGGGAATCGAACCCGAGACCTCGTGCTCAGCAGTCACGCTTGCGATCACCCGACGAAGCAGTCAAAGGCGCATGCCTACAATATTCGAAGAGTTCCCTCGATTCCATCATCTCAACAAGGTTTTGATATAAATTGGACCAACTTGAGAAGAAACATAATGTACCTAATACCGTTAGGCTGCGTTTCCACCAGAGATGTGTGAGGATGCGTAGCGAGGGATGTGTTTGTAAAGAATCAATAGAATCGCTTCATTTACCTCGCCTCGGTCAGCACATCTCTGGTGGAAACGGCTCAGCGGAGCTAGATTTTTGCGCATACAAAACAAGCGAGGGATGTGTGCGAGGGATGTGTGCGAGAGATGTGTTGCGAGGGATGTGTTGCGAGGAATGTGTGTTGAGAAGGATGTGTTGCGAGGTTTGCGCATCCTCGCACCACACATTGATGCGCCTTTTCACAGCTCCGCTACACATCCTCGTAGGCACATTTTCATCGCACAGCTTTGCTGGAAACGCCCACACATCTTCACAGCACAGCTAGACATCCTCGCACGACACATTTCCATCGCACGTCTCTGGTGGAAACGCAGCCTTAGAATCATCTCAGTCGGCCGAACCGTCTTCGAGTAATCGTAATTCGTCGCGTGTATATATATACACGCGACGAACTCATAACCTCCTCTTTTTTTTGGAAGTCTGTTAAAAATAGCACTGTATTTAATCTAAATACAGATGCAACTCAAACTCCGCGCCAAAATGGAAAACAGTTGTGCCAATCTAACAACAAAAATTGAATTTGAAACCATAAACAAATCATCAATATTAATTAGAAATTCTCTCTATTCATTTTGATGGGAATGCTGCTTTTTGATGCGAAAGCTTTATATTTTAGCTTTTATTATCGAAACTCAAAAAAGTAATAAACTTATTTTTAAAATCTAATATGTTAATTAATTCGATACGTATTTTATTAATCGTCGTTTTCCGATATGGTACATATACTTTTGCCTGATGCATAGTAATACACTTATTTTTCTCTTTGGTATTTTATTTTACAATTTTCGAGAACATTACCAATATTTCATGGAGACAATAATCAAATTGTTACGTCGCAGTAATTACAAATCCTATCTGGCCAAATGGTAAAGCTATGGGAAAATTCCATAGAAAACAAATAAAAGTTTGCGAAAATATTTATTTTCATAGAACAAAGATCTAGTTCTCGAAAGTACTTAGATTGTTATGGAAAACCTATGAAGGCAAGTTGAGAAAGTTTTGAACTTTCCTTTATTTCCTTCTACTGGCTTCATGGAACTTCACTTATTTTCATTTCAAAACATGGCGCCAACTATTGCAAGCCAAATCAATGTGGCTTTTCGTGTAAAATTTTATGAAAATTTAGCAGAGAATTGGTAAACTCAAGACTAATGTCGTTTTTAATGTGGGTAAACAGAACTTCTCGATTATCTTTGACACCATGGGCTGGCTTTTGCTATCAATCACATATCAGCCGCAACACTGAAAAAAGATCACACCTAACAATACCAACCTTTATGGTAATGTGGGCTATGCACCTGCAATAAATGAAATAATAGTACCTACCTACATTAGATGCAAGTGGTACAACTTGCATTAAAAACCTAATAGACGAGCTAAACCCTGCTAAACTAACGATGTTTTTCAACACACTCATTTGAATTAAAGAATAAATTCATAACGAAAGCATTACGAGATATATTTTACGGATAATTTCGTTCACCTTGCTCGATTTTCTTACAATCGGTGATCAGTATGTGTTGCCCGGAATCTAAGTTAGTAAATTTTTGTGAGGGCAGGTTATTGCCCTTTTCTGCACTAGTACGAAATCCACTTTATAGCGAGCCTAAAAGCGTATTCAAATGCATAGTGCTAATTTGTTATAATCATCATTCCTTTCCCTTCTGTAAACTTCTCATCCTTAGATTTTAACAGCTACATGTTTACTATCATTTCGTCTCGTTTACACGAATTAACAGCCGACTTCACCTTCATCTACACGGTAGGTTTTCATAAAATCGCTTCACTGTAAAATGTTCACCGTGATGACTGGTGTGAAGTCCCTAGCATTCATTGTAATAACAGCCTAGACAGCGTATTCCGTTCACCAAAGGTGACTATTCAATAAAATAACATTAACCTCACTTAGCAAACATTCACGTGCTAAGAAATCTTAAGGTGTTAATGTTTATCAATTAATTGACAAAGGCACTTATGCCTAAGTAGCATTTTTAGCAATGTTGCCCTATAATTTTAATCAGTCTCTTTACACTGTAGTGTGTATATATAATTATGTCTTCAAAGAGCGGTGATCGTCTTATAACAAAAAACAGATTAAAAATTAAGCGCAAATACCTATTAATCCAAATAAACAAACAGAATTAATCAACAAGTTTTCTAGTGAAGGATGAAATAAGCGACATTTCCGAGAATTGGCTGCATTGGCAGCACTAGGCGAGTATGTGAACCGGGCGCGGCCTCGGCAATATTGATTTTATCTTCGGCGAGTTCCCGCCCTGGGCCGCGCCTGCGCGTTGCGGATGTACCACAATCCGTACAGTTTCATGTCTCTGACGCGTACTTTGGCGCGAACGCTCCCCGGGTGAGCCGAGCCTCGGTCCACGCTCCAAGAAAGCAACTATTTGTTGCGTCTCTTTAATATTATCTGTGCAAGAACCCGTTGTGACGGTTATTTTTAAACTTTGTGTGTAAGATTATTCATATAAAGCTCAGGTAAAGACATTTTTACATCTTTTTTATTCTCAGTTACTTTTTTTGCTTTAGTCTATCTAGTTAAAGTTTTATTTTTAGTCTTTAGACCACATAGCTATAGAGCGAATTTTATACGTAACCTGTTCTATATTTTATTATATTTTTTATTATGTAAATAATAAGTATTGTTCCTAATATTGTCCTTTAACTAACTTAAGCTCGCGGCTTAGCGGAAAATTTATTGAAGAAGTTTTTGTGTAGACATTTTTTATTCTGAATAAATTTTTTTTCTTTATTTTTTTGTCAGTTAGTAGGTAGGGACACTTGAATCTAACGAAAGTCCTAACCATCCTAGCACTTAGCATAACATAACGCAAACGGATCACTCTTCCCACATTCCTATTTTTTTCTTTTCAAGATAAAAAAAAATCATCTAAAAAAAGCACAAGGTCCAATACAGTGCTTTTATATCAGCATTCATTTAGAAACTGCTTAGTGTTAGTAATCACGAATACGAGACCAAATAGTAGGCCATAAGGCTGCCGTCCTACCGCAGATACAGCGTCAAAGCAACAGAGCTTGCAACTAAAAACGAGTAGTTAATGTTATGTAGACTAAGCGAGTGTCTCTGGGCGAATTTTTTCCGTCATGATATCTCTTGTACAAAGTAATAGATGGAATACATACAGGCAGTGACGAGAACTCTTCGTACAATCAGTGATCTAAAAATAAGTAGTTATACAGAGTTGATACGACAGAGGGGCATTAAATTACACTACATATACTAGGTTTTCAAACAAACTATATAGCTTAAAATCAGAGTGAAACGCAACCACCGAGCACTCATTTTACAAATTTGGTAGTCTATATCTTTCAAAGGATTGACTTTGTGAAAAAATGGTTTTAGAAACCTCGTTCATTAGCTTAATTTTTAACTTCAACGACTTCTAAAAAGGATGAGTTTCTCAATTCGACGCGTATATATACATTTTTATGTATGATCACCGATTACTCGACGGTGGCGGAACCGATTTGGAAAATTATTTTTTTGTTATCAAGTCAGGATCTGATGATAGGATCCTGGAATTCCTGGAGAAATCGAAGGAACTCTTCAAATAATAGAGGAAAGGATGGTAATTTGGAATACCATTTTGTTTCAGACCTGCAACTTTTTTTCCGTTAGGTATATAGAAATAAAACCTTGATTAAATTGAAGCAATATTATCTTACTATCAATGTGCAAGCTATCAAAAACAGTTAAATATCCCTACAGGTTAAAATTTTAGCTTGACTGCAAAATGACACAATTTAGATTTGGAGATGAGGTGCAGGTATTTTGGTATAGGAGTATTCCAAATTATATTCACCATGCTTAACTTAGTTATTTTCGCTATTATTAAGTCAATGTTTAAGAAGAAAGTGTATGATTTGTGATAACAAAATTGATCTCAGAGAGCAAATCTCTAAAATCGGTTCCTAAACTGACTGAAGGTAATTTGGCATACCATTTTGGTATTCTAAATTACCTTCAGTCAAAGTCAAGATTAGAGAGACTGTGATAGTAGGTAAGTGATTTAAAGGTGAAAGGATAATTATTCTATATATAAAAAAAATATGATTTCTATAATAAACTTTAATCAGCCTTTAAGTACCTTTAATCAGACTTTTAGTTTTAGTAACTTTATTAAGTCTTTAACCAGTTAAATGAAATATATGGGTCATTTCCAAAAATCACAAACATAATTATGATCCAGCTTCATAGCCGGCACATTCACCCTGCACCCAAAGCTCGCACATAAAACACGCACCGATATTGATATTGGTCGACATTATCTGGCATAGAAATAAGTTTTCTAAATTACTAAAAATAAATTAAAATTATTTACTAAACATAAATTAAATTAAAAACATCTCAATCAGTTCAGTTACAAAAGAACAACTCCATTGCATAATAATATTATATTTGTAAGTAAGTTAATACAAAGCACTTAAAAAGTAGAACTGAATGTATTTTGGAATATTCCAAATTAAGATCACATCGGGTATTCCAAATTAGCAACAAGACGTAGTTGGACATAACCTCAATTTATAGATTTATAAATATACAAATTGTTGAAATCAATGCTAATATGCAAAATTAAGTATCTATTTTACACTACACATAAAGCTAAACAGCACAATCATAAGGCAATTTAGCGATGGGAATGGGTTAAACGCGTACCTCAAAAATTTTCTCACGCGCTGTTCCACGTTTTAATCTCTGGTCGCCTTCTTAGAAAAATATCAGACTATCCGTGTAAACATATCGATAGATGACGTTACTTGTGAACATTTTATGATCCGTAAGACGAGATGGCACTTTTCGTTTTTGTGAAACCCTGCTATCCCAAATTAACAACAGTATTCCAAAATACCCTCCTTTCCTCTATAGGCACACTTTTTATAGCGATTTGAGTATTTTTTATAGTAATTTGTGCAGTTGCTTTCTTTTTGCGGCTAGGCGGACGGAGCTCCGAACCCATTCTTGTACTTATCCATTTTTATTTGTATCAGGAATGATCGGATTGGATAACCTGCAGCTCAGGCGTAAATTGATGCACATTATGCATTACCTTAAATTAGTACAAGATAATATTGATAATTCTTCGGCAAGAGAGCATATCTATTTGCATGTACCGCAGCAATATATGCATTGGGCGGAGACGGCATCAGCTTTTGGCGTGTCCGCCGATATGGCGTACACACCAGTGTAACAACAGCCCAACTGCAAGAGCAATTTCACTAATTAATAGTTACTTTGACAGTAGTCCAAATGCCGACATATTTGTAGATAATATTAAGAGCTCAAGGAAATATGCAATGTTATTTTTGAATAAATTTAATCTTTGACATTTCTGTAACATTGTTTACCAATTTTTGACATTTATTTGTATTGAACTTTGGGAGTGCCTCCGCTGCCGGCGCCGGCTGCTGAATAGATTGCCGGCGCCGGTTGCCAACAAGGATAGCGGCTACGGTTACTAAATTAACCTATCCCAATAGAACACTCACAGAACATCATAAATTTTTCTGATTCATTATCCTTGAAAATAAATAGTCAGTCAAGAACTTTTATTAAAAAAACCTAATTTAAAAATGCTCTAACAGTCACTCCAAACTCGATTTTGGGTTTAAAAAATAATTAAAATGAGTAGGAAAAATAATAGGTTGGCAGCTACAGTGAAGTAGCATTTTAAGCATAAAGTAGCAGCTTTATATTTCTTTTTTATAGTTGATAGGCTTGCGTTTGACCATAATTTCACCTGATCTTAAGCGATGATGTGGTCGAAGATGTAGCACGCTTGCCTAGAAGTAA
Source organism: Tholera decimalis (assembly GCA_943138885.2). Lineage (NCBI taxonomy): Eukaryota > Metazoa > Arthropoda > Insecta > Lepidoptera > Noctuidae > Tholera > Tholera decimalis. The sequence continues at coordinate 25,617,993 of OW964548.2, forward strand.
CCCATTCACTCTTGACTTAAAGACTCCCAGGTTATAACTATCAGGAAACACAGAGTCCGGCAGGGAATTCCACTCCTTAGCCGAATGCACAATGAAAGTATTCCCAAAACTTTTCGTGCTTATGGGTGGGATGTCCACCATGTAACGATGGTGCATCGCCGTTTGTCATGTAGTCCGATAATGGAACGGGCTTATCGGAATAAGACTGTGCAATTCTATCGCACCCTCCTTGAAATGTCACCGATAGAATACTGATAGGCTTGCAACACGTCGCCGATGTTCTAGGCTTGTCTCGACCAGTTTCTCGTTGCCGATGAGCCTTTTAATCCATTTCTCTACAGACTCAAGTGCATCAAGCTAGTATTTGGCAGATCCGTCCCAGAGATGAAAGCAGTACTCCATACACTACTGAACTTGCGCTTGATAGAGGTTGAGCAGCTGTTCCGGTGTGAAGTACCGTCTCACCTTTGTTAGGATTCCCAACTTTTTGGCAGCCAATTAAGCCTTAGCCTCGATAAACGGACCAAAATTAAGGGTGGATGTCAACGTAACCCCAAGAAGCTCGATGCGATCAGCTAACAGCACGGTTACACCACGGAAAGGAGGAGCCTGTTGAAATTGGCTCTTTTTTGCGGAGAAAAAAGGACACGCCTGGGTCTTGGCAGCATTAAACTTGACTAAGTTGGCGTCACCCCACTCAGAGACAGCCTTCAAAGTCAAGTTCAAACGCCCCACCATTGCCTCTCGGAGAGACTGGACTTGTGACCCACTAGCACGCGCGCTGGATATATATCTCTCAGCAACAGTGCTGTCGTCTGTATACCCAAAGGTACCGGGCATTAGCAGATCTGCAGCAAGAATAAAGTTGCTGAGAGAACTGACCCCTGACGGACCCCGGCATTAATAGCCAATTGACCAGACGAGCAACCATCAATAACCACTCGAATAGACCGATCTCTCAGGAAGTTTTCTATCCAAACGCAAAGTTCTGTGGGTATACCGAAAGACAGAAGCTTAGTAATAAGGCTATCGTGCCACACCCTATCGAAAGCCTTGGAGACATCGAGAGAAACAGCAAGTGCTTCCCCGTGCTTCTCAATAGCCTCACTCCAGATATGAATGGCATACGCTAGAAGATCCCCAGTTGACAGAAGCCGTATTCTCGGTCACTGAGGATGTCGTTAGCTTCTAGGTATGCCAGGAGCTTGGACTACACGCTCCATACTCTTACAGAGTATGGACGTAACTGAAATAGGCCTGTAGTTGGCCGGATCTGCACGACTGCCCTTCTTGGGCAGGGGCTGCACGTTAGCTAGCTTCCAAGCTTTCGGCACTTTTCCAGTCTCAAGCGAAAGACGAAACAAGCGTGTCAAAATTGGAGACAGTTCAGGCGCACAAGTTCTTAGTACTATTGCCGATATCCCGTCGGGGCCACTAGCTTTATTTACGTTGTCCGCAACACTCTACGGACGTCCTTCTGATGGATGCGAATGTCCGACATACTAGTCTCGCATCCACTAGGAGAGTCAGGAGGGCGAACTTCACCACTATAAAGACGTGAAGATTCCGCAAAAAGAGCGGCAAACAAATTTGCTTTCTCCTCAGCGGTATGGGCTAGTGACCCATCGGGTTTAAGCAGTGGTGGTAGTAAGGGGTTTAAATTTAAGTTGGCTGTGATTTTATGGTCTAGCAACTGAATTTATTGTTAGGCGACAACAGTTTTTACGCAAAATCGACGGAGCCCCGCTTCGCGGGGCTCCTATTTCTGGGTGGTTTAAAAAAAATTACCACGAAAGCTAAGGCCTGTGTCTTTAGTTTTGTATTTTCGTTTTTGGCACCGACTTCCGAAATTAAAGTTATTTTTCACTTTGCAGTGTTTTTGGTCGGTTTAATTTTTTGGTAAAAAGTTTTTATTTCACTCTTTTTAGTTGGTCGATTTTGAATTTACCTAGTTACAAGAGCCTAAATGACAACTACTTATAATAATTTACGAAATATTGTTTTTCCCAATGTTGGGCCATGGGAGTTCTCCTGGTACTTCACCATCAGCTTCACATCACCATATGCATTGTGACGATCATATTGTGCTTAATAACCACATTCAAGTAATCGAAGCGGAACACATGAAATACTTATTATTCCTACTTATATATTGAGTAGTTCTAGTGGCCATCTGTAGTCTTCATTATCAGGTCCACTTCACAAATGGTGCTTTTCGAATGCAACTACACAAGTTACTATAAAAAGTACTCAAATCCCTATAGGTGTGCCCATAATATTTGAAGAGTTCCCTCGATTTCTCCAGGAGCCCATCATCAGATCCTGACTTGGTGACAATGGGACCAATTTCAAAGTATACCCTTTCAAACAAAACAAGAATTTTCCAAATCGGTTCAGCCGTCTTCGAGTAATCGGTGGTAATACATTAAAAAAATATATACGCGTCGACGTGATAACCTCCTCCTGTTTTGTCGTCGGTTGAAAAAAAAAACTTCATGGTGTGAGATTTCCGAGTTAAACTTTATTCAAGTGGTGTCCATGAGGTTCTTGTTTTAAAAAATGTGCAATATTCAATTTTATTTACAATTAAAACCAGATTCGACGCGGCACAAACTGCTAATGAAAGAAAAGTGCATTTTTAGTTTAAACGTTTTCGTAATGGAAACTTCGACATGAAGAATTCGTGATTCATTCCCGTGGGAGATCGCCCACATAGGTATCAGAGTAGATATCAGGTGAATAACGCTGAATTGAAGAAGATGGTGGAAGCCAAGTCAAACTACGCAGGACATCGCGGCATAGTTTAACGTTACCTACAATATTGACTCATTTGCCTCAAATTAATAAGATAAAAAAAATTAAAAATGGGTGCCTCATGATTTGACTGATCTTCGAAAAGAAACACGCGTTGAAACAAATTACCTTGTTGAATCGGTACAGAAATGAAGGAACATTGGATCGAATTGTGACATGTGACCAAAAAGGGATCCTTAACGATAATCTAAAGCAGAAAATGCAATGGCTGACCCCTGGTCAAACGCCGCAGCAGTGCCTTGAGGCAAAGCATACCAATAAAATAGTAATGGTAATTGTCTATACATGCTGTTATTCTCAAGCCTGGTCTGGCCATGACAGCCGATGTTTACTGTATCAAACTTCGAACAATGGTGGTGAAACTAGCAGTGAAACAGTTCCTATTCCTGAATCGATCTTCACCATTATTGCTTCATGACAACGCAAGACCTCAAACTGTACGAGAAAGCGTTGTAACTCTACAGGAGCTGCTATTAGAAACCATACGTCATCCTCCGTACTCACCAGACCTCGCTCCAACGGACAACCATTTTTTCGTAATTTGTTCATTTTTCGAAGAGGTTAAAATTTTTCTTCCCAGGAGGCTGTTGAAATGCTTTCACTCAGTTTGTCAAACCTAGATGCCGAGAGTATCTGAAGGCAGAAATAACCTTCCGATTAGATGATAACAAAAATAATGTGACAATATAGATAATAAGTGTAAATATTTTGATAAAATAAGTATGTTACATTTAAAAAAAAGTGCGTTTATTTTTCAGTATAAATCAGTTAACCCCTAATATATGTCTGTAGTAAGTTACCGTCCTATATGAGGAAATAGATGATAGTATGTAGATGATCGTCAGCGGTGGGACGTATCACACTTTCTTTTTAAACATTGCCCAACACTAGCAGTTCATTATTATTTTGTAACATGGATGCGATTACATTTAAAATTACAAAGACCCAAACTCGGCACAACTATCTATAGGCCATACAAGCATTCCTTCTTTGTGAGAATCGAACCTGTGACGCGTAGCAATTGCTGAACCACTGCGCCAACCGTGTGCCAGATGGCAGCTTAGTGGACATAGCAGCAACTGAAAAGTAGTTAGCGGGTTCGATTCCAGGCAGGAATTTTACGTTGTATGGCTATCTAATCTAATCTCTCAAATCAAACAAAAAGAAAACGCGCATGTCCTAGGACCAATCATAAAATTTGGAGATTGTGTCATCCACGAATCTGCAGGTGCTCAACCCTTACAAATTACTTCTCAGTCCCTCTCACAGGAGGAAGGCTTGTTTTCTAGGACTATGAATTATAGTTTAACTATATTATACAAGTTTTCCACATACACATAATTATACTTTCAGCTCCCTATAACTAACACTGGATACATTTGATTCGTATATCATTATTAGGTAAACACAACGACACACAGTTCACTATATAATAAATTAATAGTTTAAAATACACTAGAAAAACACGCTTTTATAAATTCACGTATAAACAAAAAAAAACGTTAATAAAACCGATAACGGATTTTCTTTAGGTTTGTTATCCTCAAACCTGATCCTGTTTGAAACCTGATCGTGTTCAAAGTCCATTACGTGGCCTTTCTCACAAGTGCAAACACGTCTATGATACGATATTCCATCATGGAATGCCAGTGCCTATCTTCGGGCTTCATCATCAGACATTGAAACCTAATTGTGGTCAAAGTTCATTACAACACTTTTCTAAGAAATCCAAAACATCTATGATACGATTTTCCATCATGAAGTTCCAGTTCATATCTTCCGGCTCCATCATCAGATCTGTTTGACAGTACCATATTATTGTATTCTCATCAGAACTACATACTGCTGCCAATTTTCATTACGCTACGACCTTTGGAAGATGGTTAAATTAGTTACCTTAGATTTCATTACATAGTTACATACAGGTCGAGCTAATAAAAGCGTATTAAAAATGTACTCTGTGCACACAGTTATAGGCTAAGCCAGGGGGAGCAGTTCAATTTATTCGACTTTAAATTGTTAAACAACATTTTTTTTTTTATAATAAATAGGCTGTAGGTGTAACAAAACAAGATTCTGATAGATAGTCCAAGCGAGCAGAAAAACTGATTAATGTTATTCTTATATTAGGCGCTTCAATATTTTTCAGATTAATTGAACCACAATGAACAGAGAGCAAGTAACTTCTGTAGTTGCGCTTCATAATTTTATGACGAAACTACACGGTGCAGCAGTGTATGAATTATTGTCCAAGGTACCTACAAATATTGTAACTCTTCATTGCTATCCTGTCATTTATAATCGTCACGTTCTTTTCAAATCATTGCTATTTCTTTAATACCTACACTTTTATTATCTATATTACTAATGCAATGTAATAAAACTTCATAGTTCTTACTTTTAAAAAATTCAGTATACCACCGGTCTCAATATGGTACCTGCACAAATTCAAAATCATCCTAACTTGTAATATTATAAAAGCGAAAGTGAGTCTGTTTGCAATGTTTCCCGCCTATATCGCTGAAATTATTTTGATGAATTTTGATTTAGGGATAGATCAGTCCTAAACATACGATTTGCGAATATGAAACTAAACTTTATTGACACTAGAAAAGTCCTTACTTACCTACTTACTTACCTACTGTTTGTATAGTTATAACAGACTAGAGGCCCGTCCCGGCTTCGCACGGGTGGACATAAGTTTTTTTTATATTTTTACCTCTTATTTATATTTTTTGTTGTTTTATTTTTATATTTTTTTAGACGCAGTATCACATTATCTATGTATACTTACAATCCGAATTTGTTCATCGTTTTTTTTTATTTAAGCAACTTATTTAATCTTAAGTGAGACATATTACTTAGTATTTTTTTAATTACTTTTTACAACATTTGTGTTTTCGTTGTTTCTTTTTTTTATATTTTAACTTTTTTTGTTGTTTTAGGTATTTATTTTTAAGAGTTTTTCTAAATCATTGTAATGTTTACATTTCTGTATTTACATTTTTATTTTAAAGCTTTATTTAAATCTATTGGTTTTTACTTTTATTTTATAAAAAAAATCCCTTTAAGCTTCACTGTACACTATGTTGGCAGTGGTATTTGTAGGTGATAACAAAACATATTGATTTTCAGGAGATCCTACTCGAGAAAGGGCAACATATAATTGCCCATGAGAGAAGCACTCTTTTCTTAGGTCGATGCCAACAATCGAAAAAGTTTGTCCCTGTCATTTATTTATCGTAAGGGCAAACGATATCTTCACAGGAAACTCCTTTTAAAGGATATAGGCAAATCCGTCGGAATCATCGGGATTCGCGGAATGTGAGCGAGCTGTCCGGCCGTGGGCCCAGTGATAATTGTTGCTACAATCACATTGTCTCGTAATTCCTTTATCAAAAGTCTTGTGCCATTACATATACTGGGAGGGCTTACATTTCTCAGTAGCATAATAGGAGTACCCCCCCTCTAATTTTAGATCATGGGGTGGCAAGCCGGCAGGATTGACGGAATTTAAAAAATAGTGCACTGTATCTTCGATGTTGCACACGGTGTCCGTAGATTTGTAACATTCGATGCTGGAAAGGAAAAATTATCGAAGCGACATCAGACTAACTTTACAGTAGAGCAGTTTAAAGTATGAAATTTCAGAAAAAAAATCGTGTAAATTCTTGTTATGGTCCAAAAAGCCTAATTCTTAGAAATTTATTTGGATATTTTTTTATCTACATTATAGTATACGTAACTATTAAAAATAATGCTCAGTTTTAAAGTTAGTGTCGCTTAGTAAAATTTTCCCTAAAACTAGAAACGGGAAAAATTGACTAACCGACAAGCTTTGATTAAGGAAGGTACGGTAAAAATGTAATATATATCTTTTTTAGAATTTATCCTTACCAAATTACACCAAATTTGCCATACCAAAATAAAAAACATGTGGAAATTGAGGCAAAACAACCTAAATATTAATTTAATATACATTTTTTATATTACCTCAATGCATGTAGGAAAAAAACCAAATAACTCAAAATTACCCAAGCGCCTAACACTATATCGCCAGATACTGGAAATGTTAACTAAGTGGAGTAATTACCGTACGAACAGAAATGTCAAACTTGACCAAAGGCAAATTTAGCATTTCACAATTACGACAACCACCAAACAAAAATGCTCGTAAATTTTGTCGTTTAGTAAGGAAAAAAAGTGAACTCTCGCGAACTTCAAAATGTCGAAGCGACATCAAAAGTCGTCGTATAAGGACGTGAGTAAGACCAAACGACGCAGAAAAATCAGGCGATTCCAACAATGTATATAACTACAAATGGCCAAAAATGGCGCTTGGATAATTTTTCCTTTCCAGTGTCGCATTTATAATCAACCGGTACTTTTTTCATAATCATTCTATGTATCATTCACTGGGTCGTTTCTCGGTAACACTATCGCCCTCGAACAGAGCCAATTGAAATTTCTTTCTGTAAGATTTTCGATGTCGGGATAGATTGTGTCTATAAGAATTTCTAGACTGTTAACAGTTTGAGCCAATTCATTGTCCAACAATACTTGGAGGCTATTTGCTACTGTCGATGGTAATTTTCCATATCCAAGTTTTTGTGAGAAATTTCCATTGTGGTTATTACTTAAATGTGCTCTCATATTTGTGCGCAAATTAAGAATTTCAATTGATTGCCATAAAGGTAATGATTTGAGGCACGCTTTAATAACGTCGGCAAAGTTTCCAGCCAACACAAAGGTTACACCCCCCATCAAATTGCCTGAATTTCTGATGTCTTTTAATGTGCAGTCCACAGCTTCTACATAACCTGTAGAAAACCCTACCAAACTAACTTTTGTCCAAATAATCTTAAGCCATTTTTGCGTGATTGAAACGCAAACTTACAAAATTTTACATTTATAATATTACTAGGATAACGAGCAAATTAAAATTTTAAATTACCATTATTTCCTTCGTAAAGGCTCTTGCAAGTTGTAAGTCTTTGTAATTTATAAACCGTTTTGTGTAATGGTCCTCTGTATCGTCGTTGACCTGGGGAGGGACACTTTATGTAAGACTAGACCAAATAAATAAGTCCTTTTCAGGGTAGTAGTTCTAAATCCATTTATCATTAGTAATGTAAGCCGTGTAGTGGTCTTCTAAATGTATGTTTCACGACCTGTCTCACAATCGGGAATTTCAGAACTCATATCATCATATAATTATGAGATTTTGTTTTTACATTAATCTATTACACATTTTCTAACCGACAACTGTTAATAGGCATACAAAAACCTCCTAGAACATTTGTCCTTCTTGGTTTTATGTAGGTATTTATATTTGTAAAACATTTTCTTTGGCATGTGCGTAGATATTTGTAAGTAGGTGTTTTTATTTTGTGTGGTATTTGTTTGGTTTTCAACTTTAGCTGCATTGAATTGTACTGCCCCATTATCATAATTACAGTAAGTCAAAAAAATTAAATGTTGGGAAATCGCACTTTTGTTTTGAAATGTTTAAATTGGTGTATTATCTTGATAATTATAGCAGATAGCTTAAATATTTAAACGGATAACAAAAGATACATGTTTGTAGAATAGTCCTCAATATAATTTATTTGTTACATATTGATGTTTTTTTTTTAAATCTAATGAATTGTATCTATAATTACCACTTCTATCAGCCCAACTAACACTTTCTTAAGCGTATTTACATTAAGTCGGTAAGATACTGTAATTACATTATTACAGTAAGTATATCTGCTCACTCACTTACTTGCTATACATCAAGTAAGTGGATTACGGATAGGTTAATAATGTCAATCTACCGGAACATTAGTTACTGTAAATATGATAGTGAAAATACGAAATATAACATAATTTTAATACAGTAAGTCTACTTACTGTTATTATTATAATGAACGATTGAGTCTTCTCAACATTTACTGTGATTGTGCTTATCTTAACTTTTTAATAATTTAGATATAAAAATAAAGAGAAATTTTCCTTATAGGGCTTGATTTAAGGATCACAGTAATGTAAAAAAAAGTCATAACACCAGTAACACGACTTACTGTAATTATGACATCGGGGGCAGTGTAGTCGTACAGTAAATATTTCAACAATTGTATGTTCTAATTTATTGATCGAACTGCTTAAATTACGATTATGCCTTATGTACAAAGCACCTCTAATTGCGAGAGCAGTTTACCAGTTATGATCAAAACGCGGCATGTAAAATAATATTTTTATATGTCATGAATTACCGAATAGTATCACCTGATGCCCTTTTGTAAGGAATAACTTTTTGGTGTTGGTAATCTTGTAAACTTGATGCTGCGCAGAGCCAGCGTGCTGTCATTATTTCATTGCGAATATATTTAGTATTATGACATGTCAGCTTTTGTAAGATTAAGGTTGCTCTGTCGGAATAGGTGTTCTTAAATAGGTACCTACACCCTCATGCATGCACAATAATGCAGAGACAAAGAAATTTATTGCGACTGTATAAACCAATTTCACTGCTATACGTTAAAACAAGAAAGGATTAGCAAGAACCGGCAAGATTTTGAGCCAAAAGTTCCTAAGGATAAATAAGCAACGAGTAGCGGTCTAAATATACTGCCCTGCGGAACTCTGAAAAGACTGCCTTTGTTTTCGTATGTTTACGATACGCTGATACAACCTCTGCAGTTCGTGACAGTTTCAAGAACTTTGTATTTAGTATTTCGCCAATACAGTACAAGCCACCCACTTTGTGCTTGTGGAAAGGGTTCCACAAGCACAAAATGGGTGGCTTGTGGAGAAGGTGACTTTAAGAATCTTGTCAGTTTTGTAGAATCAAGCAAGAGAAGTACGCTGATAATATTGGTTAATTTTCCTTCCAAAAAACAAAATACTTGAAAGCTCTCGAGTGTGAGTAAAGCCACCGTAAAACTTCCTATCATGGATAGGTTGACATACTTACGGTTATCGGGTCGATCACTAAGAAGAACCTAAAAGAAGCATGGTAAACAATCATGTGCTATTTTTTTACAGTTCGGGAAGTCCCATAAACCTTGGTTTCGATATCGTTGCGAAGCCATGAACGAGGAGGTGATCGGCACAGGGCGTTCCAAAGGGGATGCTAAACAGATCGTAGCTCGGATGATGCTCGAGCAACTGTCTCTCCGTGGATACGTGGTGCCACCAGAATTCGCCAGTCCGCAAGCAATGCATGCTCTCTTGGTAAAACACTTCGAAGCCGGTCCATTTCCTGGCAATCATACCTAAATAATATCTCTTTTCACATTTTTTAATTAATCAGAGTCAAATATTAAAATGAAATAGCTCTTTCTAATTAAAGTAAGATATTTAAAATACGTTTAAGAAATAATATGAGTAGATTAAGCGATTTCATAGACAAAACAGATGGCGGTTAAAACGAAACTTTATAAGTAAAATTCAATACAAAGAGGAGTATGAATGTATCTGTGTAGGATCATGCTGGATTACCTACGCATAGCTTCGTCGTTCTGGTTAATGAGCTATGCGAGCAATATCGCTTGGATCCAGTCGAATACGAGGTGTTCGCGGACCCTGCCGGGCAGCCGAGCTTCACCGTGAAGGCACGCATTGGCTACGTCGAACGAGTCGCTACTGGCTCTTCAAAGAGGATCGCTCACCACCTCGCCGCTGAGCAAATATACAAACATCTGCGCACTAACCTCTCTGGAACGAGAGGATTTAATGAAGTAAGATTCTTCTAAGACCTAGCTTCGGTCTTCAGTACAAATATGTTCAATGAAAACTATACAGGTACTTCATATGAAATTATTTGAAGGGTCTATCGTTTTACAGGAACTAACACTGTACCGCGCTTACGAGAGGGCCATGGCCCCAACATCTGATGAAGACACTCCTGATGAACAACAACGTCCCCAGGAGGAACGTAAGTTCTCACAAATACTTAACACCGAGCTAAAAACACTTTGTGTCAAATGCTATTACTTAAGTGGTTTTAGGAACTGTAGAGCCGGATACCATAACCTTAATAGGTACCATGTGAGTCAAGCTAACAACGGTGAACGAATGTCGAAAAGAAATAATTTCAAAGAATTTATAACATCGTCGTGCTGCATCAGAACGCATATTAGGAACCAAGTTTATAGATTTTAAAATGAATATGTAGTAGTCTTACTTTTGCATGAAATTCACACAGCTTGGAACCCTTTCGCGTCTTCTGGCACGACTTGGTAGCGGTCGGCTCCTCGAGTGCGCAGGCGCCTGCCCACGGCTGCCATTGAATCTGGAGCGGCGCGGCGCAGTTCGGCTTCCACCGCAAGCATTCGGGTGTCGTCGCCTGTCGGCAAGTTGAATTCGACGCAAAAGCAGTTTTGGTGCCGGTGGAGTTGAGCGTAGGTGAAGCCCGGGTAAAGCAAATACCCAGGGGCAAAGCGACCACCCACCTATCTACCTAGATCCTAATATCTAATTTGTTTGCAATGTATCGCCTGCATTTGCCATGCTCAGGCATGTTCACTAGGTGATTGGCACACGATTCTGGAAGCGGCCGCCACGCACTTGGTACTTGAGACAAAGAATTGTAATTTTGCTTTAAAATAACACTGAATGTTAAAGGTGAGTGAGTTTATTGCCTATTTTTATCATGTTTCACTTATTGAATAACCGCATTACAAACTTTATAATGCATGTTTGTTTAGCTTCATAACAAAGGGTATTTTTTGTAAAATGTAATTGCGTTTGCTTGGTGATGATACATTCATATTTTTTATTTAATTAATAATGATCTTATTTTGTTGCAGATTTTGTATAAATTTATAAGAAAAGCAAAACGAGACCAATTCCTGGGTACACTGAAAAATTTTAACACAAAATTATCAAACGAACCCTGGATATGTCACTCACGGCCACTAAACAAATTGACCAACCAGCGTCTAGGTCGAATACAATGCAATTGTAAAAGGATAACCTAATTTTAACGAATTACTTAATTATTTACTTGTTTGCTACCTGTATAAACACTTTTTTGCAAACGTAAACACTATGTACTATCTTTACAAAATAAAAATATGATGTTGATCGACGACGATGATTCATTTGAATACACACTGTTCTGCCTATCTCTCACTATTCGCCCTGATGGCTTTTTATCCGGGTGGGGAAAGCATCAAATGACTTCTCCCACTCTGGGTGGAGCGGGAGGAAGTGTCAGACTTTTACTGACTAAAAACCCACCCTGTTCGTTCAGCTGCCCTTGCGTTCCGGGGCCGCGGTATCTCGTTAGAACATTCCCGCCACCCCAGATCGTTTCAATGGATTGTACCAATGAAAATACTCACGCATTCACTACGACGCGCTGCGACTGCACTTTCCAGTGCGTCACGGAGGAAATTGTTAATTGTAAATATGGGAAAGGACTCTTGGAAATGGTTCTGGATAATATCTACAAACACTGTTCCATGCACAAAATACTTACCCTTGGCTCAGTGTCCACTGTTCACTAGACAAAATGCATTTTTATTTTTTATTTTTAGATGAGTTCGTTAATGGCCTTTAGTCTCAGCCGGTCGAAGCAGAAACTGTTAAATTTGAATTTGTAATCGAGGACAAATCATTTAGAAAGGTATCCATCTAAGCTGTAAAATGTGGTGTGCTCCCGCAGAAGCAGCAGCGGTGAGCAGGACGTCTCGTCGGAACAGAAAGAAGAAGAACAAGCGCAGCACAGCTGTGCAGGCAACAGTTAGTCTGGAGCTAGAGCAACCAGAACAAGGAGGTTATGAGGTCGGCCCAGAAGCTCCTCCTCCCAACGAGGCGCTCAGCCCGGCAGACAATAATATTGCCATGAACTTCATCTCTCGCACCATGGAACGACTTGGAATCTAAGAAGCACCGCTTCTTTATTTATCCTAAGTGCCCTGTAGTGTAGGAGCAGACGTGTAAGTCTGTATGACTGAATAGTTCAAGGGCTTTTGCATACAATGAGGACCATCCCAATAAAAAAGTACTTTGGTGTTCAATCAGTAGGTATACCTATTTCTAACTATAGCTATCTGCTTCCAGTCTATTCGCACGCAGTCGCATATCAGTATTTTACATGGAGTCACTGCTTATCATGTCATGGTATTATAATTGCAAAGGACACTGCTAGGAACAATTTTTTAATTTAATTTTTTTAACAGAGGTAAACAAGATTACTGGAAATGTGACCTTTACCCACTTTGCTATTCATAATTAAAAAGAAAAAAACAACATTTTCGCTTGCCCTATTTTGTCCTTGTTATATAAGTACCTAGGTATATATATCATAATAATTATTGTAGTCGTCAAATTATGAACGTTGTGCTGTTCAACTTTTCGGGAACATAAACAAACCAAACTTTTACCAAACATTTACATTAGTAAACATACTAATGTTTGGTAATAGTTTGGTTTTATTTTAGTAATTGGCATTAGCCAATTACTAAAATAAAACTGAGATGGTCCTCATCTAGTATAGGTATAGGTACCTACCATTCATTATAGGATGAGTTTCACGACGCATGTTAAAATAGCAGCGACAGATCATAAATTATCGATTCCAGGAAAAAATTATTACCAACTATATTATTCCTCTATTTCAGAGAAATACTGATTCCAAACAGAATTAGATACATACATACCAGCATTAAAAAATACAATTACCTAGGTACTTAAAAAAAAAAATAATTATAAAAACTTAAAAACCCGACTGCAACCTTATATACTAAAAGTAACCCATTTGAGTTTGAAACTATAATAATAGTATGGGCCCCGCCTGCTTCCAACTTTTATTTAATTTAAAATGGGCTTGTTTTTATTAGCTTTTCAGTTAGTTTTAGTATAAGGTTGCAGTCGGGTTTTTTAATTTTTTTTATTTCCAGCTTTTTAGTTTACAGATGTGAAAGATTTCGCAGACGATTTAGTTCTTTATACGTGTTTTTACGATTAGTCACTTTGAATTACTTTTAACCATATTACTTTTATATATATTTTTGTAATCACCTTTTAAAGCCCTTTATTTTGATACCCCACTCGATAGTTTTGAGAAAAAAGAAAAACTTTTTTGAAGGCATAATATGGCTCCAAAAATCCGCCATTATGGTTTTTTTTTTATTTTGATATACGCAGTGTCACTCTCACAGGCAATACGAATCTAACGATACCTCTCAAGCTAAAATCCGTCGAGCCGTTCAGGCCACAGAGCGTGCCAAACAATTATACAAACATACATACATACTCTCGAAAAACATAACCCTCCTTCTGGCGCAGTCGGGGAAAAAGGGCCTATACACTGATAATTTTATTATTCCTAAGAATGTTGATGAACTACTTAAAAGAAAGAAGAAGGTTCTAATTTCGTCGGTACCTATAATTTGGCGTAGGCATATCATAAACGTATCGAAATTGGAAAAGTAAGGTTAAACGTTATATTTTGACTATTTTGTCCAAATTCGAGTCGCTGCAACTCATCCTCTTATGAACAAACAAATAATGGCAAAGGGGTTAATGAACTACAGGGTTTTAACGAGAAGCGATTTAATCATTTCGAGTGTGTAAGTTTTAAAATGTAAACGTGTGAAATTGAAGACTCCACGATAACATGTTAGCCATCTATATAGTCTCTGTATACGAGTAGTTAAACGGTTTTTGAATTTAGAATCAACGAAAGCGTCACGTGTATTGTATTAGTAAATAAGCTTTTGTTTATAAAGTTTCAAATGTATTCTTAATCTGGATTTGAACATTGACGCTGAGTAGAGATACGAAGCGGGATTAGGCCGTTACGCCCTCACTCCGGGACGCCCTCGTCAAGGGGGCCTAGACAAAATCCATTTTCTGTAAGCGTTAACGCCAACGGAAAAATTAAATTGTATGGAGTTGACATTTGCTAACCACATGTCACGTGATTGTCACGTGTTAGTAAATGTCAACTCCATACAGTTAATTTTTCCGTTGGCGTTAACGCTTACAGAAAATGGATTTTGTCTAGGCCCGCAGGACGGACATAACAAAAATGCTATTACGCCTCGCTCTCGGTGGGTTTTTATTATTTTTTGACAGAACACTTGAGTAAGTACTATTGAAAACAAAGTTACTTAATGTTTTTTATGCATTATTTATTTGATATATTTATCTTACGTTTTGTAAGTATTTATATTATATTTATTTCAACAGATTAAGACTCAAAGAAAGATCTATAACCAATAGTAGCACGAAAAGTACAAAAATAATAAAGAATCCGGAATGACGGAAGAATACAAAAAAATTCAATGATTTCGTATTTAGAAAAGATCTGCCTATTTGCTGCGTTCATGCAAGCAAGAACTGTTATTTATTTTCATTCTTAAAGTCTTAATTAGGTATTAGATTATAATGTATGATTGATAAACTTTTAAAGTTAGTACTACTCTTACCCATTATTACCTACAGTCTCTCCGTGAATTTTAATGTTTTAATTTAATAAAACAATACAACAAATAAATGTATTGTTGTCAACAATACATTTTTGGTCTCAACATTACTTACTGATATTTCTTGAAAACAATGTAAAATAACGGGTGCGTACGCACCCGTTTTTTTGCACTGTTTATACTACACCTGCTTGGAAAGTACCTTGAAACTTAATCAAATTTACGGTAGAAAGTACGTCATTACATATCGAACAAATATGCGGGGAGAAAACGTATCTGAGCGGGAGAGAAAAGTGTATGAAAATCCATTCCAAAGAGTATGTAATACACTATGATCCATTCCTTACGTGGTTTTTCTTTTTTAATTTTGGGTAAGACTATGCGCCGGTAACCTAAATATCAAAAGCCAAAAAGTTTTTACAGTGAGTTTTTATCTCCAAGTTCGAAAAATGACACTGGCCACTAGCTGTGTGTTGGATGGTGTCGGGCTGGCAGTGCGACCCTGCGGCGCGCGGCGGCAGGATCAACAATTTGAAAAAAGAACATGTGAAAATTGCAGACGCCATTGGCGCCATTTTCAATTTGTGTGTTGTTTGAGGATTCAGTTTTCGTAGAAAGTAAAATAAAACTATCAAAATGATAAGGAGTGATAGTGATGATGAAGATTTTTTAACTCCGCCGCAGTTGAAGGAAACAGCAAAAATACTGATACATTAAGCTTCACTAACCGCAACTATTTCAATATAAATTTCAATTAGTAAAGATTTAGTTTTTTATTTTCCTCGTAGGTGTAGTATAAAGCACTATGTATCACTCGAGAGAAAGTGCGATTCCCGATCTCGGGTGTTTTAAAGCCCTCGCCTACGGCTCGGGCTTCAAACGACACCCTCGACGGTAATCGGTCACTTTCTCCTCTCGGTGAACAATGTACTATTTCACTCTCACGAGGGGGTGCCGGAATGAGGGCGTAACGGCCTGACCCACGAAGCGCATGGGGCCGCATTAATGCGCCATTTTTTTTATCGTTAATGGCCATCTACATGGAAAGGGCATATATACATACGTATTTATTCGATGTAGGTACCTAATATATAATTATCGCTACAATATACCCGTAGCATTTATCAATAATATTTGATCATTCTAATAAAGGAGTTATTGTATTACTTACTCCATTATACCTACAAAACCAGTTGTTTTATTTCTTATGTTTAGATGTACCCTACGTATTGATTGAAATGAAGTAGATGCCTACCTACTACTGCTACATCGATTCAATAGAAGTTGAAGAAAATTAACTAACTACGCAGATTCAAACATTCTGAAGCAATTTTAGTATAGGTGCTATATAAAGTGGTGGGAAAAAGTGGTGATTTTGACAATATGATGTAGGTTTCTCTACGTTATAGTGACTTTTGACATGTCATGTCTTTAGTGACACTCGCAAGGTTAACCTTTTGACCGCCACAGTCGTGTATAGACGACAAGCCAAAACGTGCCCAGCACGCCACGGTCGCGACTGGGTGACAGAATTTTAAACGTAAATAAATATCATAAAACAGCATTGTTTTGTTCATTTCCCTTGTTAATTATATACCTTATCTCTTCTTTATTTATTTGAAGTGAACTGCTTTCGTCAGGTTTCATGTATAGTAACATAAGATGACAAAAAAGAAAATCAGTTATAAAGTTCGAAAAACTTAGTGCCCTCGGCGCCATAGTCACCATCATGTATCATCTATGGTCACCATATCAGGAGACGTAGTGATGTAGATAGCAGTCAATAAAACAAAAATATCGACCTCTTCCTACTACCTTCTGCTCTAGAGCAGAAGCGAGCAATTTCAAGAATTTCGTGCCAGCTGCGCCACTGTCGTCATAGCGTGACAAAAAATTACGTCATGATGGACAATAGTGCTGTGATGGTGTTGACTTGGTTTTATCGATTGTTGATTCTATTAATTTATGGATTTAAATAATAATAAAGGCCGTAACTGTGATACCGATTATTACATTTATGTCATAAAGGACAAAGCGGTTTGAAATAAAACTCAACACAAGGATGGTATATATCTTTATTGAAATTAAAACCTATGTTATAAAAAATTATCAGTTTTTCATGAGCTTTATCGATATAATTTCGACCTCACTACTATTTTGTAGGTTTTTCGGAGCTTGGCGCCGAGGGCACGCTTTTCCTTTTTTGACGTGGCGGTCAAAAGGTCGAATCGATTGACGATTCGTATCGGCACACGCGTTTGGCCAACTACAACGCCACATAGGTACCAACATACATACATAGACAGATAAACACATTACCCTACGTCGCGCAGTTGGGTAAAAATACACCACCACGGCACTGATGCCCGGCGTGCTCGAAGAGGAGAGTTGTCACTTTGCATTGCACTTTATACTATCCTCGCAATATCATCGTCAGCTGATAGCAATCCCCTGCTGTACTGCACTGGCTGTCCAGTCGTACCCCATTTTTCTCGTTTCTTTATCTATATGAGAGTAACAGAGAAACGAGAAAAACTTTCCTACTATCAGAGGCCCTGCAAAGACAGTTCCACCTAGCCTGCAGGTGACCCACTTATATCGATTCCCAGTCTTTTCTCATATTTTATATACAGGCAGCCCACTGCCACTACGAAATGGAGCAGGACAAGAGACCTAGGAAAATGCGATATGAAATAGGTGATTGAGTGGTGCATGCCGACTGGACGTAGAAACGTTAGTCGGCAGGTGGAAGATTACCTACTTATAAGCTGGATGACACATAGGAGCCTAGTGACAGTCACAGGAAAAGAGGCTTGTGCTCAGAAGTACCTAAGCGAAGATAACAACAAAAAATAGCAACCATCATAATATAATACACAGTCCTGTGTATTGTGATGGTTGCTATTTCAAGGGTCTTCTTCTCTGAACGTATGTTCTAACCAAGATGGGGTTGGGGCTTGGGTCACGGGAACAGTCCACACTTGTTAATTTCCGGTTAGACTAAGTCAACCTAACAGCACCAACCTCATTTGCGATATCGGCAATATCACGTAGGTATGATGGATGTACATATCTCTTTTAAGATTGACTCATTGTAACCTTTATTCGTTTGGCACTAATATATATAACACCTCCCTATCTCCCTTTCTCGCGACCTTAGCGTCGTCTCTCCTTATCCGATTCCTCTTTTACCCATTTTAGTTCTTCGATTGAGGGGAACACCTCAGTATTGTACCTCGAGCGTCGTTTATGGGAAGTACTTGAAAGTGCACAGGATCAAAAATAGTATAAACACTACAGGTATTTATACTATTTCTGATCCTGTGCACTTTTATTGGTTAACCACAACACTATGTTGTTAATTGGTCAATCTAGTACATCCTGCTGTAAAATAAAACAAATTTATAGAAAATGATAAATTTATTTCGCACGGACATTCAAATGTAACGTGACATAACAGGGAATCATGATATTTGTATTACAGCTGTTATTCTCATTTTAAGCTCATATTAGTAAATGCCTTAAGAACAATTTTCAACTATAACAATATTATTTGTTAAGAAAAAGCTGTATTCTCTTCTTATGCCATAATCCCAATCAAGCGTTAGTATAGTAGATTTTTATGTCTGCAATTTGACAATAAGATATGCGTTAGCAAAAATATGCTCAACAGTCAACATATAAAAGCATGTAAATATATGCAGTATACGGAAAAAAAACGTTACTATCTCACTCTAGATTGAAGGTACTCTGTCATACCAGGGAGGCACGAGCTTGTGATGGTGACATTAGGATTAATGTAGATAATTCTAAGTTTGTTCGCAATGTGTTCCTTCACAGAGTGTGATATATATGTATATTGAACCTGGGCGTCCGCACAATGCTGCAGGAACATATAACCACTAACAGAACAAAAACAGTTTTACAAGATTTTTTCCTACTTTTCTGCTGCAGTATTGTACACAAACAGACCCATGCTTAAAGTAAACTTATAACTAAACAAATATAAATTTATCAAAATATTATTATGATGATTAAATGCTGTTTACTCTGTACGTATAAAATGTATACTGTCGGAAAATTTGAAGCCAACCATTAATAAAGAATAACTCTACAGCGCCTCGGTCACCACCATAATGGAGTGAAACCGTTTGAAAATGAATCTATCATTTAACTTCAACTACATGAAACTGTCTAGTTGGTTAGAGCGGTATCTTACCTATGAAAAACCGCTGAACCGAGGGCCAATTATCGTATTTTTAAAGAATCATCACAGGAAGTAAATCTGACACTGAGACCAATGACAAAAGGATGTCATACCCCATAGGTCCCACCACTGCAGATGTAAATCCCAAACTATGACGTGTAGCGGGCAATCCCTCCTTAGACAGTTGTCTCACTGCCGACGATGAACGAGTAGCAAGTATATCTAGTATCTAAAAACGAGTTGGCGAGCAACGAGCAGCGAGTGTGTAGTTCCACTAGTTTTGTCACTGGGCTATCACCTGGTTAGCCTCTCAGTGCAAGTCCAGACCGCCAAGCGAGCATCGCTGACCAAGTATATTTGATAGCTTTTGTCGCTCAGCGACAAACTAGTGGAGCGAGTTCTCGCCGGCAGTGTAAATAGATATCGATCGACTATTAATATGTGCATCTCTTTTTTTGCACAGAAAGTATATCTATTGTATGTTCCTTGAGCGGGAAAATAGTCGATAGTTAGTTGTTTCCTCGCTGGTGGTGGGTACAACTGCCTTACCTTACTAAAATCAGGAATAAAGATACCTGGCACAACAGGCTCACGCAAATCCTTAAAAGTCAGACTTGGCCAAATTAGGTTACCTGACAATGTAATAGCGGGCATACTGTGTCTCAATCCAAAAATAACAATG
The DNA here is from genome assembly GCA_943138885.2 of Tholera decimalis. Lineage (NCBI taxonomy): Eukaryota > Metazoa > Arthropoda > Insecta > Lepidoptera > Noctuidae > Tholera > Tholera decimalis. The sequence goes on from OW964548.2 coordinate 25,638,118, forward strand.
ACCGATATAAAAAAAAATGGTGAAATTACAATAGGGACAAAGCATGGCACCTTGTTAACAACTTATACGATGTCAACAGAAGGGAAACAATGTGTTTTTTATGTTTATATAACACTAGCTGTGCCCGCAACTTAGTCCGCGCGGAATAGTCACTATCGGCAGCATTTTTAATTTTTAGGCTAATTATTTTTAAAATAAAACTTATACAAAATTTGAATGTTGTATTTATTAATATCTAAATCAAAAGTCTAAAAAATAAGTTTCAAGCTTCTAGCTTTAAAATTGACGTAATTTCCATACAAACTTTCATCCCCTATTTCAACCCCTTACAGCCCTTTTTTCGCATTAAAAAGCAGCCTATGTCCTTTCTCAGGCTCTCTAGACTATGTCCATACCGAATTTCATTCAAATCGGTTAAGTAGTTTAGGTGTGATTGCGTAACACACAGACAGACAGAGTTACTTTCGCATTTATAATATTAGTAAGGATTTATGCAGGTAATTTTTCTTGCGAGATAAAGGATTTCTATAAGTAGTAGGTATTTTGTCTGACGCCACAGATATATAAGATCTAATTTCTTTTGAATTTAACAAGTTCAAACTTGAAATGCATCGTCCCTAAAATACTAGAATTGGTCTTCTGATACGATAATTATCTAATGGTACACGAGGCGCTCTAAGTTTACGATACTCATATTTTACAATAGCACGGCTACATACATAACTAAGCACATGACTGTGAAAAAAATATCAACTTAAAGATTACAGTACAAATGGTGAAATTACTCAATCAGATGGGGCTCACCAATCAATTAGGACTTAAACCGATGCCGATACAATTCCCATCATATCTCATTACTGTAAAAATAACAATTAAAGTATGTAAGTACAAGGAATGTCGCAGCTTGTGACCCTACGATAAATAAACCTGGACAATATAGGTATTTAAATTTAAGACAATCATCTTAAATCGTTAAATGTTTACATACAAATATTGAAGTGAAGCAACCTCATAAAGTACCTTAGTAATACAATGTATGCTCTCTTATCAATTTTTTTTTTTCAAATGAATCGTAAATCAAAAAGTAATTCACATTTTTTTTCTATTGTAATAAGTTTTAGAGGTATACCTTTGATTACGTATAATTTCTTAACTTTATAATGGCTCTGATTAAAGGCCATTAGTAAAGGAAGCACTGAGCTCATAAGATCGAAATAAATATTAAGTAAAATAGATTCGTGATTCTGGTTTGCTTGTAGCAAAATTATGTTAGACGATCTTTGACTAGAGCTATCTAGTTCTAGCTGAATCACAATGCACGAACTGGAAGATCGGGTAATAAGCATATAATGCAGTAGTACATTAATACCTACTAACTATACATAAACTGTTACGTATACCAACTTCATTCAATAATCCATCAGCTGAGTATTCATTGTTAAATTTCGATGACTGTATATCTTTCCTATGATTTCATTAAGATTAAAATGCGCAATACGTTTGTATAATAAATATCTTTTCTACACAATATACATCTTGACTAAACATCTAGGTACTAAGATTCTCATACGCGTAGAAAAATAAATCGACTATTATAACAAAAATTGATTATTTACTTTTAGAATAATTTTACTAATTATTAGAATATGTTTCATTAGTCTTTTAAGTAATTCACACCTATTTATGTTTAGAAACTAACTCGAGACTATATGACCGGCTCGAAACAACGTAGTAAAAATACATATTTTCTTAGAGAATAAAACCAAGCAACGAGGTACATTTGTATGTATTGTCATTATATCCAAAGTCTTGATATTGAAATAATTCTACACTAGCTTAAAATCTTTATCTAATTAGTAAGGGCGAGAATGTAAATAATAATAAATGAGCAAAACACAATATTCTGATATCTGTCTACAGGAAAATTAATGTGATATTACGCTAAGTAAATGCAAAGATATTACGAACATTAATGACGACGTAAAAATCAATAGGCGATGAAATGTAAGAATATTTATGCTAGGATCACAATTCGTCTTTCACCTTGCCGTGACCTTGGCAGAACTGGATCATATCGTCGGCAAATCGGGGTCCGTCGTAGGCTGCGACTACGGCCCCACTGACGTACAGTTTAAACGTAGGCAGAGTCTGTATACTGGCTAGGTCAGCAACCTTGGCGTTTTCCGAAGCATCGACAGCGTAAAACTTCACTTTGCTGTCCTTCGCCACTAAAGCGTCGGCCGCTCGGCTGAACTCCGGCTTCGCTTCTACGCAGTGACCGCACCCTGCCAAAAAATTACAAATAATTATAGTAATTTACCTGAGCTAGTTTTAATTCAATAAAAAATATGATTACGATTATGAGTAACACATAATAATGCCACATGAGTAGGTATAGGTAGGAACAGAGATAAAGCTTCATACAATCGCGCGAATCGGTTACACTACTACAAACACGCGAGGCGTGAGGGCGTGACCCAGTGTTGCTACTATGTACTTTTTATCCCGGAATTCCCACGGGATCGGGATTTACGCGGGAAATCCTCCCACGCGAACGAAGTTGCGGCTAGCTGCTAGTAATAATATAATATGTATATTTATTTCACGAATAAAAAAAAACCTTAAAAAAATTTCTAAAACTAGCTTATTTACATTTTTAAAACTACGCTATATAACTTTGTTTTTCATAGTGTTTGTATGAATTACATAGTTATATTTGCGGTTTTAAAAAATATGCTGTATCTCAAAAACTGCTAACCCGATTTCGTTCAAACCAATTTTGGTTGAAAGTTTACATTAAGATCTACAGACATTTATTTTTTTTAGATTTTTCACTTCATTATTATAGAAGTTAGAGGGGGGACACACATTTTACCACTTTGGAAGCTTATATCTTTTAAACGATTGACTTTATGAAAAAGTGGTTTTAGAAACTCTTATATCATTTTTAAAGACCTGTCTATAGTATATAGAATCTAGAGTCATAGTCTATAGATACCACACACGCATAAGTTTCATGAAAGAAAATATTTTCAGTTCTAGTTCCATGTATGGGGACCCCCTTTATTTTAATTTTTTTTTTCTGTAAATCGGAAAGCGGTTCACAGAATACATCTACCTACTAAGTTTCACATGTAAAGTCTTAATAGTTTCGGAATAAAATGGCTGTGACATACGGACGGACGGACAGACAGACAGACAGACATTTCGAAACTATAAGAGTTCCGTTTTTTGCCATTCGGCTACGGAACCCTTAAAAGAGGCAGTTGAACTTACAGGAAGCGTAGAACATGATGAAAGTCGGATTGGCCGCACTGATCACTTGCATGAAGTCGGCGTCGCTAGTCATGTGCACGTTGACTCCGAAACCGGCTTTCTGTGTTGTCATCACTTTCTGAGAGGACAGTTGCACGTCCGCTTGACCTTGTATGAATGACACGAAGTCTCCTTCCTGTGAAGAAATGAAACATGCAACTTTAGTTCTTATTACGTTGGAACAGTCGTACAACATTATAATGTTAATATCGTCATCTGCTTAGCCAAATCTGACCTCTACAACTCGGTATTAAAAAAATCACTTGGCCCCACTTCGGTCGAAAATAAGTTACATACTACATAATGACGACAATCAGGTTTTTTCTGACGTGTTTTCGTTTCGAGTAAATCAGAAGACTATTTCATGTTTCTTTTTAAAAAAAATGCTGAACCGATGGTAATTTCCCGGGTTTTTTTTTCAACCAAGTCGCTTAAATCTGTGTATAAGGATAAGCAAAGAAAAGGCCAGCTTTTATCTATCGGCAGGACCATGAGAGCACACAGCTTCATAATACCTCCGCTAGTTGACAGAATTTAATATTATAAAAGCGAAAGCTTGGATGGATGGATGTATAGATGTTTGTTACTCAATCAGGCCAAAACTAATGAACGGATCTGAATTAATTTAGTAAGTAGATATTTGATATCCTGGCATAATAATAGATAGGCTACTTTTTATACTGGAATTCCCAAGGGACTGGAATTAACGCGGAATAACACTCCCACGCGAACGAATTTGCGGGCAGAAACTTGTAGTCTAACTATACTTGGCCAATAAAATGACAATGCCCGATCATGACCCAGTCATGGTTATCATTTACAGAAAAAGTAAAATGATGAAAATATTTGTGACAAATAAAGAATTCATCTCTAGAGGTGTGAAAGTAAAGAAATAAAGCGTACCCGTATGTATTCGTTACTACATCCATTAGTACTCGTTACTATCGTATCGTTACGTTACTCGTTACTCTTGATACGTCATTCATAATATAATACCAACGCATCGAGTCGTATTGCGTATTCGTATGGTATGACGTCGCGACGTCCCATCATTCGTAATTTGTAAAATGTAATCTTAGTATGCGTGACATGTACATAAGATGCATTTTATAAATCTGAATTTAGTTTAATTAAATATGTAAAGGTTGGAACTACAAATAACCTGAGACGAAATCAACTGAATATACATTTACAGTGGAAAAACTTGGATGAAGAATTTCCAAAAATCTGCTTTGTTTAGTAAATAAACATCGGTCGGTCTTTGTAACGTATGTTTTTAAATACAACGCGCGCGCATGCGTAAAACACACGAACAGGACACTGGACCGCGCATTCAACATTCGCCTCAACTTAATGGTACTTGAGCGATTTGGAACAGTTTTTTTCGTTACTTGGTACTTGATGGCGTACCCATTACTCAGTACCGAATACATACGGTTTGCTTCAGCTTTATTCATCTGTCTGCGTTCCCGTTTACTTTATGGTTCCCGTTGTGTTTTTGCGCCTCACTCTTATATTTTGCTTTTTTGTTTCATTATTTCATTATTTGTTTTTCCTACCGACGATTTTACCCACTTTGTTTTGTGTTTGTGCTAGTTAATAGTTATCACGGATTCCGATTATTGTTTGTGAATTGTTGAACGATGTTGCGATCTAAATTGTTACCTGAATGCCGACAGAATGTTAATACACATTGTCTCATTACAAACTCTTCTTACTTCGTGGGTTGTTGCAACAGGTATGTATAATCATATATATAATAATTTATTTTAACAATTATGTAGCTACACCACCTGACCTATAAATGAATTGCCTTATTGTTTTTATTTTTAAACGAAAACCACAAGCTTTACAGGTTTCAGGACAAATGTTTAGTTATCAGTAATAAATATACAATAAGATGCTGCATATTGCATGCTTATAAATGACTTTTATTGAGTGGGGCAAAGGTCTATAGAGTAGCTGGCATTCTCCTTTACAATATTAAAATTAATTGGGAATTTAACTCTATCATAAAATCTTTTCCCGCAGTCGACACCACTATGACTCTTTCAATGTTTTCAAAACTAAAACCCGACAGTGTTATGCAATATAATAATCGTACTGATTTTAGTTATATTGGATTTAAATGTGTAATTGGCAATGCATATTCAAATCTCACACAATTTAGTTCTATACTATTTTATTATATGCTATCATGTTTATGTATGCTGGTTTTCCTATAATTGGCGATTGTATGTTTGTAAGTTATACCCACGAAATGCTGTATACGGAAGTTGTCGGATGAAGTTAATCGTCATACTAATATTATAAAGAGGTAAAATTCATTGGCATAACGATGCATTATTTGTGTGCTATTGGCTATTAATTATTTCGAAATCCACGCGACGAAATGCTAGTCCCTTACATATTATAAAACTAACCCTCCCGCCGCGTATATCTGTATGTTCCCGATAAACTCAAAAACTACTGAACAAATTTTCATTTGGTTTTCACCAATGATAAACCACCAAATTTAAATATGTAATAATATTACCTTTCTGCCACCCGTGTATTCCTTCACGACTTTATCGTAGTAGCTAAAGTATTTGATGGTGGGGTATCCTCTCACGTCGTAGTTGGCGCATAGCTCCTGGTCGCTGGTGCAGTCCACGGCGCCGAAGGCCACCATCAGCTCATCTGCAAACTTCTCGGCAGCTCTCACAAACTCCGGCTTAGTACTTTTGCAGTGGCCACACCCTGAAAAAAAGTGATTATTGTAATAATAATTCAAATAAATAGTAAAACCTGCTGTTTAAGAGTCCCTAACAATTTTACTGCCAAAAAAGAGAAATTACCTACTTTTGTAGAACAAATATCTCAATAACGGCATAAAATATCATTTTTCTTTTAAAACAGCGTTAAACATTGTATATTTATCTAATATGTGGTTAAATTAGAATTTAAATATCCACTCAAAATAAACTCAAAAAAATAAAATACAACCACGTGTTTTTACGAAATCACGTAATACCAGGTTTTACAACTGCTTTTTTAGCTTAATGGGGGTGAATAACAATCTAAAAAAAATCCTGACCATTGGGCACATAGTGCACTAGTAAGTTAACAAATTATTTTTTGAAAAAAAAATGGGGAATGTACTTAAAAAAAAATTGTAAACTCAGAGAAAACTCAAAAAAATCCTTTGCAAAACCAACGCTTTTGAGTTAGCTAATTCTGAATAATACAGGTATTTATCTACCAAATTATTATTTTTTATTTTAATTCGGAGCTCATATTTTATTGTAATAACATTTTCAAAGTATGCCTCATAAATCGATGCGCTTGCTCGATTTATTTTGAGTAGATATTTAAATTCTAATTTGACCACATATTGGATAAATATACAATGTTTAACGCTGTTTTAAAAGAATTTTTTTTTTAATGCTGTTATTGAGATATTTGTTCTACAAAAGTAGGTAATTTCTCTTTTTTGGCGATAAAATTGTTAGGGACTCTTAACTTTCGATCATAATACCTGTAACGATAGTCAAAGTCGAGTAAAGAGAGTTCGAGTTAAGAGAGACACGTAGGAGTCTCAAAATCCGGGGTTACAGGAATGTTCTAACGAGATACCGTGGCCCCGAAATGTAGGGGCAGTAGCCTTCTACTGTCCAGTTCCTTAACTGGGTGGGCTTTTCGTCAGTAGAGGTCTGACACTCCTTTCCACCACGTGATACAAGAAGAAAATCTTAAGTGAAATTTGGATGACGTCATAGAAAACGTAGAACAAAACTTTTTCATAATAAATACAAATGAAGATTCTAGTGACACTGATTAAAACATATTACTAATTTGATTTTTATCCATTAAACTTAATCTTTTAAAATATAAAATACATTTTGAATTTTTCCTCCATTGTGAAAAATATAATCCTCAATGACGTATATAATATAGACGCGTCATATTCCCACAAAGCACCTCTCAAAAACGGCACGAGACACACTACACACTGCATAGAACTTGTTTAATAAATTGTAACAAAATTTGTTTTTTTTTTTTTGATGTTACACTTAACATGCTGTAGCAAAATGTTACAAACTGTTATGAAGTGTTATTGTGTTACACAAAGTTATAAACCATTATATAATTGTTGTGTGGGAGCACCTTTAGGCAGTTATTATAAAACAAACATAAAAACCTTAATCATAAATTATAGAGAAACAAAAAAGTGGGGTGGACTGTGTCGGCAACTAGTATAATAGTTCCCCAACCTCCCCTAACGTCACGTGACTGACTTCATTCATACGCCAGCCGCCATTAGCTGATTTCTATTTCTGTTGATATTTACCTATGAAATGACACATTTTGGCCTCTCACGGAAGCAGTAGGTATAATTAGTGTAACGTCTGAAAACACACAAAGGCATGTTTTTTTCTAATTATCTTTTAAAACACATTTTTTCTAAAGATGTGTAGTGCCGCGATCGCGACACTGGTTCGTGCGTAACTAAACAGATTCGAGGCACTTACCTTGATTTCAACTTGCCATTTCAGAGCGCGGACAACGCATCTACAGTTTATTATATCTTTTTATTATCCTGTCCTATTTTATTACCCTGCACTTGCACTGATGACTCACTATTTTCTTATCGTGAACCAACTATAGTATTAGTTTGCAATACTAGTATCGTTTTCGAAAATTAACGGTTTGTCTCTTTCACACTCACAAGTTTGGTCCGTGGGAAAGAGACAGAGCAATAGTTTTCGAAAACGATCATTTCAAGCATCTTGACGGAAACTTGATGTATATGTGTTTGTGATCTTTTTGTATTCTTACTTACAGGGCGCGTAGAACATAATGATGGCATGTTTGACTTTGCGCAGTGTGTTTCTGAAAGTCGAGGAGTCGAGGTGGCGCACGGGCGACTCTTCTTCGGACCACGGCTTTTCTGGGGGAGGCGGCGGCGGTGGTTCTTGAGGGTCCTTAAAACAATAGATAGATAGATACACTTTTAATTGTACACCACAACCGAAAACAAGGACTTACAGTAGTACCCAAATATAAAATATATACGCGGGTAGTCCACGGTGTACTATTTACCTATATGCAATACATAATTAATAAACAGCGTACTCGAAACACACATACAATTATAAAAAGCTAAGACATATACTAATAATAACACTTTAAGGAGAGAGATATTGTTTTTTTTTTATGTTTTTGAAAGATAGGATTTGTGCTTGTCTTACGAACACAGGTAGAGCATTCGACAGCCGTACTACTTAAACCGCCAACGACTTACCAAAGGAATCGGTAGAGTGACAATATAAATAATAAACAGGTTCAATGATTATTTATTATTCATAAACAGAGAGCGGAGTCCTGAAAAGAACAAGTGCGACCAGGATGGCTTCGTCAACATAGAAAAGAAGAAGAGGAAGCCAGTTTGTCGAAACTAGTGTGGCACTGCGCTTGCTGGACTGAACCACCTGCTGCGTCCGGCCGTACCTACAACTTTAATTTACGTTTCCCGTCTGCATCATTCTACAACAGCAGAGGACATAGTCAAATACATTATGGCGAAATCGAATTTCTCCTTAAGGGTCGAACGGATCGTCTCATTATGAAACTAATTTTAATTCTTTTGTGGGTAAGACCGCCGAACGAACATCTGTCGATTTTTAGCCGAGAGCTGTAATTTTCCGGCGTTTTAGAGGCCGGTTACCGGATATCGCGCGACACACGACGGCGATAACTCGTGAAACATAGTAGTATAAGTTTTGGTTTAGTGATGTATGTATTAGTTTATTTATATTTATTTAATAGATTGTATTTATTTGTTTGGGCCAAGTTGCCTGAAAAATATAAAATTCTAAAAAAATAATCTATATAAAGAACTCACGAAAAGGTTCTGTTCAATTACAATGACTTAAATACAAATACTTATAGCTATTAAATTTATTTAGTTAAATGTACCGAGATAGAACGGTATTAATAATAAACATTAACTTTCTATCTGGGCCTAGTATCCAAAACAATTGTATTTTTAATGTACTGTGCCAATGCTGTAATACATATTTTTCCAGCAAGCCTTTTTTAAGTTTCCGTACCCAAAGCGTAAAAACCCGGTACCCTATTACTAAGGCTCCGCTGTCTGTCTGTCACCAGGCTGTATCTCGTGAACTGTGATAGCTAGACAGTTGAAATTTTCACAGATGCCGCTATAACAACAAATACTAAAAATAGAATAAAAAAAATATATTTTAACGTTACTTTTTTTGCCGGTTTTTATAGATAATACGGAACCCTTCATGCTCGAGTCCGACTCGCACCTGGCCGGTTTTTATAAATCCTTGTTCTTCTCAGCAAATTTTCCCATTTGATACCAGTTCATCAAACCACCACCTTATCGAATCATCACGGCAGTACACAATAAATAACTAGACCGCCATCTTGTGTCGACCGCCATATTTGATTTAAAATTACGTAATTTAGCTAACCATGCATTCTCATCTAAACTACATCATCATAGTCTGCTTAGCCTTTTGCCAACTATTTTGGGGTAGCAGCTGATAACCAGTGTTACAGTGACAGCCTGCAACGACTGTCAAAGATATACAAATGACTCGGGGGATCTTCTTCTTCTTCGTATCGATGGTAAATCGCGTACTTTATAAGTATTGTGCCCAGTAGGCAGCCACGCTGGTCGCATTTTCAGTGGCGTTTATTAGGTCTTCTAATGCGTTCTTGGACCATTAAGACACTCCAACAGATGTAACATTTTTGATCAGGGACGCCGCAATCGCACTGGGTGTCAGTTTGGCATTTATAATGCCCCACTGCTAAAAAGTGCTTCCAGTGGCCTACTTGGGTTCGTAGTCGATTGATAGATTTCTTAACTCGGGGATGATGATTGAGAATATAAACTTAAAAATAATGAGTAACCTTAATAAAACTAATAATCTGCTCTTCTTGCCGGGCATGGCCCGCGTCGAACTGGTATTCGCCTTTGCTGAAGTACTTTAGTGTAGGGTAGCCTTTAACGCCGAATCGGGAAGCCAGGTCTGGCTGCTTTGTCGCATCCACTGCGGCCAAAATGCCGTCGATCTGAAACCAGTTATTTAATCTTTGAACAGAGCATACAGCTTTTTATTTACTCACAACTCAACTTATACTTCAATGGTGTTTGGTAATTGACAGCAACAACCACTCTTCAGAGATGGCCTAAATGCCTCACCGCCAAGACAAGAAGTTATTGTTTATAAAGGTTTTAGGATCAAACAGCGATTTCAGTTATGAACTATTATGCCCAAGCCGACATTATGATGAAGGTGGCAACTATTGGCCTCTAATCCAAAATAGGATTAGACAGATTCGTCTTAACCATGGAGACTCGTGCGAATTATTAAACTATACAACGTGTAACGGAAACCCCATATCAATCCAAAAGGGTTGAAGACAAAATCTGGTATGGAGTCTCTATGCCCAGTTTCAGCACAAAATAAGTGACTCAAAGAATTGATACAAAATTATCGGTTTCATATGTTTCTTGAACATCAATCATAACAAACGTGTCACAGCACTACGAGGGTCAATAACTCTCCATGTCACTTGCCTATAACACGATAATTCTCTTCAAACTTCTTAATTTGAAAAATTCAGTCTGTGGTATCAATGTATTGAAATACAATAAATAAATAATAATATTCACTTTAAATTACACATTGTATAGACCTCCTGACCGATTTCGGATATTATATTGCACAAGTATGTGTGCAGATACAGGTGCACTATCTGATCCTTTACTCTCATAGCCCGATGGGATGGAAATTCGACACGACCGGTAAGAGAACAAGAGGAAAACCAACGGCTTGTCGTGATTTCCGAAGCACGGGGGTTGTGATACCCCCGTCCTTCGGAAACCGCCTATTTCCATTCTCATTTACAAGAATAAAATAATTCCCAATAGTACTTTTTTTGAGGGCAGTTCTTCAAAATATAATTCTTCGACTGATTCATATGGCCAAAATTTAATTTCACTTCCAGCTCTGTAACACGTGTTCATATGAAAATAGGTATACCAAATAACGTATATTTTCTCTCGTTTTTTAAATACAGTGTTACAGAGCTGAAAAAGATATTAAATTTTGTATTTTGGCCATATGAATCAGTCGAAGAATCATATTTCGAAGAACTACCCTTGACCGATCTGGGAATCAAATCCGAAACATTATGCTTAGAACTAGTGCTTGCAATTATTAGACCAACGTGCCAGTAATTGCAACCATTGCAAGTAGGACGTAACTGGTGGCTGCATGCTGCAAAAACTGCATAAATTACCAATTTATAGATAACCAAATGATGTTTTTATGATTCATACCAACCTTTTTAGCTTTGATCGTTTTGGCTGCCTTCTCGAACTCTGGTTTAATTCGTTTGCAGTGTCCACACCATGGAGCATAAAATACTACGAGCGCATTTTTAGCATTCCTAAGAGTTTCATCGAAATTTGCAGCTGCAACAAAAAACAAACAAAATATAATAAACCCATGAGACCTGGCCATGATTACGATTATCCTAAATTTGAATTCGCACTGCGTTCGAGTTTGATTAGTTTTTATTTATTTCATCCTTTTTTTTAACCACAATAGATGTGCGAAAGTACTGTATGAGCTTGCAGTCTCAATCCTCATACCAGTATTTGCGGTTACTTTTTTATTTTTTTTATTTCCAAAAGATCTTATAACTACTTGACATATTTGTTATATGGCAACAAATTCCGTTAATGCGTAGAGTTTAGCATCTGTAGCCGAACTAGGCATAGCCTATATTTCGGCTATCAGTACCATTCCCCTCGCTTATTTTATACAATAAACTTGAATATACACAACAGTGACAACAAAAACAGTTGGTTGGTTTGACTATGGGCATAGTCAAATCAAACACTGTTTTTGTTGTCACTGTGTTGTTTGTCAAAGGGTGTCAAACCAAACAAACAGTATTAGTTGAGAAAGCAAATCTAAAATCTTTCTAAGAGCCGCACAGGTCGATCTGCAAGGTCAAGCAAACATTGATGAGTTCTTCTTCTGTTCTGTTCTGACCATCCTACGAGTCTAACAGGTTGGATCCGGTTAGACTCGTAGGTGACTGTATTATACACAGACCATTATAATGAAATCATTGTTTATTTTGCAAATAGCTTATAAATAACACTTTGCACGTCATTTTTTTTTTTTTGTTAACCTTTCGTATGCCAGAACGCAGGTCTGCGCTCCAATTTTTAGAAGCTTCATATGGCCGGAACGTAGATCTGCGCGATATTAACTGTACTCGAAAAATCACCTAATAATAATAAGTAAAGGCCTATAATAGCGTGAAAGTGCCGGAAAGAGTGAGTGAACTAATAAAGCAATATAAAACTGCCATTAAAAACTTTCATTCAATGTCAAATTAATAAAACAAAATTGAACGAAGATTCAACTTGTTCGCACCTGTGTACATTTCATTTTAAACCTTTTTTTTTCGATAATAAGACTGAATAAATACCATTTAATTTTAGGTTATCGGAAAGAATATGTACTATACTTTAATTTATAACGTAATAAGCTTGAAACTTTTGAAAATGATTTTTATTTAGTATGTTTCTTCCAAGAACAAAATTATTCAGGAACCCCGAAAGATAAACATCTATAGAAAATAATAGAAAGGCTATAAAGATGTGAAATATTTACTAAAATGAAGTATAGTCACGTATTTATCAGATATATTTAAAATAATCACGTAGGTATGTATTTTATCAATAAAATGGGTCTTTCTCTGTCCTCCGATCGGAACTCCGATTAGTAGGAGGAGCGGGAATATTTTTTCCCATGCCTCCGATTAAGCATCTTGTAAACATTGTACAGTCTAGTACAAAATAAATTATGTAAAATTATTATCTATTGATTTATTAATCTGTTCACTATAATCACTTACATTCAATTATTTTAGTACAAATCAATGAACTAAATAATTAACGGCATACTATTTATAAATATGTTAATAATATGCTCATGACCGACAAAACCAAAAACAGTTACCATATTCTGTTCAGTATGCTTCAAAGCTGGTAACTGACCAGATATGAAACCAGTAACGTTTTTATTGGATTTTGAAATAGCATCGAAGAATGCTATTATTAAGATTTTTGAAAATGTGCAAATAAAGCACTGCTATTTTCATTTATCAAAGTGCATTTGGAAAAAAGGAAAGAAACTACATCTCACTAAGTCAAAAACGACAAGACGCATAGTTGCCCTTTCTGGCGTTCTGCCCTTACTACCGGCTCATTTGATACCTGAAGGTTAGGCATACATTATAGATGATGCTCCGGATCTACCTAAATTGCAGTTTTAAAAATTACATGAATATGCAATGGCTTAAAAATTCAACATTTATTGAATCCTGGTCAGTTTTTCGTTTGCAACACCGTACAACCAATTATCTAGAAAGCTGGTACAAAACACTGAATACAAAAATAATTAGGAAGGCACCAAGGCAAGGTCTTCTTAACTTGTTGCAAATATTAAAAGACGACGCTTTATTTCAAACATCCATAATGAGAGGATTAGAAGTAAAAATTAAGACAAAAGAGCACATAATGCGAGATGAATTTTTAATAAATTGTCAAATGATGCTTAGCACTGGTGAAATTAGCATAGGACATTATTTAGAAAGACTAAAAAATTAAGATTTATTTTTAAATTTTATTGACTGTACAGTCATTGTTAATATCGACGCGGATAATCGGTCAAAAATACAGTATAATGGCCTTGACTGTACTTTTGGTTAAGTAAAGTAAGTGATAAAAACAAAATCTATTCAATCGGAGGAATGGGAAAAAATATTCCCGCTCCTCCTACCAATCGGAGTTCCGATCGGAGGACAGGGAAAGACCCAATAAAATGATGCTATGAAAATACACTAGACGCAATGCCACACGCGCTTAAAATGACGCGGCAGATGGGACATTTAGGCCGCGGCGCGGGTCGAATATAATATAATACGAAAGGTTAATGTAAACTAGATGAGCCCATTTCTTAGGGAGTGAGTGTACTGTGACAAAGTTTTTGCCTATTAGGAGTGCTAATTGTCAAAAACTTTGTCACAGCGTACGGCTGGACCCGGCTGAAATGGCTGAATTTTGTAGTGGTCAAGATTGTGTTATTGGTCATTGCTGTTAACGACTAATGCGGATTACATATATTTTTTCTACGTCGTAACCACTATTCTATAGGAATATAATTGTAATACACGTCAAATAACACTAAACAAATCCATTTGTTTTTACTATGCCAAGCCACGACAAAAACAAACTTCAACTTTTGTTAAGTGGGTTTCGTCGACAAAAATCAGCAGCTTAATACAACTCTTCTTATTTGAAAAATTGCTAAATTCGTCATTTTTGAAGTACTATCTACATGAATTATGAATACCTTTCAATAGTTTGGCAAACGACCATTTCTGCAAGTTCATAGTGCTAGATTTATGTTACACATCAACATGGACGGTTTATAACGAAAATATTTACCAAAAGAAATAATTAACAAATTTTCATAAAGTCTTGTAAAAACATTTTCGGCTGAGAAACCAATGGAAAAAAGTGACAGTGGCAATTTTTTGACAGTTTTCAGCCAACAAACAGATTTAATTTTAGTGAGAACTTTTTCTGAGTAAATTATTTCGTTTTCTTATTCTTTTTCAGATAAAAGAGATGTATATAAAAAAGGTTGTTCTATTTTAATTTGCAAATAGCAGTAAAACTCGTAGCATGTTTTAAAGGTGTCATCAGCAACTTAGTGCCTTTTTTCACTAAGTCGTCTTTGACGAACAACTTGATTATTACGAGAAAATCTGATACTGGTCTTTCCAAAGGGTAACACTATATGTTGCCCAGCTACAGGGTTGTGGAGGTCGTATGGGCAGTCGTTCCATGTAAATCAGTTTCGGTAAAACTGGTAGGCGACCCAACACACAGAGCCGGATTAACCATGTGAGAGACCCTAAGGCAATGGCATTCTCGGGGCCCCTTTTCTTACTTTGACTGACCAAATCGTGTGTGAACTGAGGAAACGCATATTAAGGGCTGTGGTTTTTAATATATTTGTTTACCTATTCCCAGATTTGATCTAAAATTGTCTTAATTCTACCTACTACTAAATCTAACGATTTGTATTTTGTGAGATAACGGTAAGGTCCCTAAGTTCACACGCACATCAAATTCTCGTTCGAAGAAACATGTTTTCTTGGCGCGTGCACTGGGCCTGGGCCCTTAGTTGTTGCGGGGCCCCTAGGCAGTTGCCTACTCCGCCTAATGGTTAATCCGGCCCTGCCAACACAGTTGAAGTTGAAAAAGACTAAGCAGAAGATGTGTGTTAGATGATTTTATTTTTGTAAAATAAATATGCTTTGAAATAAACCATTTACTTCAAATATATTACCTACTTTGTTTTATTTTTTATGCATCGTCATAAATATGGTACAATGACGGCATTGCACCATTTGTGTTGCATAAAGCTTTAAGAAACAAAACAATATCGCGAAGTGAGGTGTACATACTTTGTATAAAAGGTGGTGATATCAAGGTTAATAAATAAACAACAGTCAGATAACAGTTAATCGTTCGCATTATCGGTTGATTACTTACTAATCATAGCTTTGATTTTGCCCTTTATCATTTAGACGCAGGTAGGTTATCAAGTCGACGCGTATATTTTTTTAATGTCTAAAATGCACATCGCTTCTTGCAATCATTTCTTGCACAATTTTATTCCAATGTCCTTTTAATAATAAGACCGTTCATCATACTTGATTTATGTTTATGTTTTTGTTATAAAGAAACTATCCACATACAAAAACATACATTCCATTGTCTTTGTATGAACAACTTAGTATGTGGTTTAATGGGCGTTATTTTAATTTACCACCCCGTGTTTTACTTTTATAATCCTCAATAGCCTAATAGGTACGAACCCCACCCATTACACATTGCCATGAACCAACTTCAGACACAA
Organism: Tholera decimalis; assembly: GCA_943138885.2. Lineage (NCBI taxonomy): Eukaryota > Metazoa > Arthropoda > Insecta > Lepidoptera > Noctuidae > Tholera > Tholera decimalis. The sequence continues at coordinate 25,654,467 of OW964548.2, forward strand.
GCTTATTTAGCTTAGTTGAAGTAGTTAATAAGATTGCTAGTAATGTGAATTCTTCCCACATTGATAGTTTGAACACCTGGTCACAACTAGAGCAGTAGAACTGGCTAGCAAAATCATATGTAGAGAACCACCAAGACCGATGGAAACTGCGCCATTCCACGCCTGTGGCTGGGAGTGTTAAGGGGTCAACTCGCGTCTCGCTATAAACGGCAGCACGTGATTACTGTGTTCAATATGGTACCTGGCTTGTCTGAATACTTCTTCCTGCTACGACTTAAAATGTCATGTAATAATAATCCTTTTTTCTTTGTCTATTCGCATTTAGCGATAAGATCGCCCATAGTATCACCCTCTTTAGTTATTAAGTCCTTATTTGTTTTCTGTTATGGTGTACAATAAACAGTATATCTATCTACTTATCTATATTTCCATGCTGTTTTCGTCTACGGCGTTTCATTATTCTCGTTTCATCTACCTACTGCCGTCTCTCATGGGCTCTCATGTGGCTAGCAAAACCACCTTTATTTGCATACATTCTTGCACAGTGTTCAGTTATCATTATAGTTAATGAGGGTTTTCTGGAAAATTCTCACCACAAGTTAGCGTCACTGTGTCTAGAGGTCTCCTTTGCAAACGTAAACATGACATTGACGTCACTTTGACAAATGTCAGAAAACTTAAGCATTTGACAGGTGCCCGGACCTGACGCCTCAGTGCTGCCACCTGGTGAACGTTACTTCAGAAAACTCTCATTGTAGTCGAGCTTTTAGTTCGTTGCACTTAGATTAGCATAAAAATATAAACTCACCAGTAAGGTGTACCACATCAGAGTCTTCAGGCCAGCTCTCGTCCACCACTTCTTTTTTCTTCTGCTGCATGGCAGTGGTAGGGTCTCTCATAAAGTCCACTATCGCTTGCTTTTTGTTCTCACCATTGTATGGTAACTTGTATTGACCTTTTCTGTAATTGAGATATTGTAGAAGTGAAAATAGTGATCATAATATATGCAGATTACTGGCGTGAGTGACACAAATACCGTTATTTGTGTCACTCTAGGAATGCTATGTTATCAGCATAGCACCAGCCAATAGGCTCCAAGTAAATGAGTTGTTTCAACAGACAGACGAGATTAATATTCTGTTCCTTTTCAGAGTGTGGACTGTAAGTGGAATCCATAGAATGGATTATTGAAGTATGGTTCCATGTTCCAGAAGAAATATAATTTATTACTATAGCATTAACTATACAACGTGTAACAGAAAGGGTATATACATACCAAGGGCACGGCTTCTCTGGATGATATCAAACAATATTGGAAGGGTTTCAACTCAAAATAAAATACTCTAAAAATTGATACCAAATTTTCGTTTTCGTAAGCTTTTTAAATTGAAATCATAACGATCGCGTACTACGTAGGTCAATAACTTTCCACGTTACTTGCAAATGCACTGACGCCGATCAGCTGACTTAGTGTCAGTGATGTGCTTGTTTCAATTTGAAAAGTTCTGTTTCTGGTATCAATGTATTACAAATTCTCATTACTTCCGAACATGTAGAGATAGGATTAAAAAACCCTTCCAATATCGTTTGATATCACCCAAAGAAGCCGTGCCCTTGGTATGTATAATATACCCTTTCCGTTACACGTTGTATATACATTAACTTAAATTCTAATACTATTCCCGTGCGATCGCTGTAATGAAGATATCATTTTGATTCGAAAAAAAAAATATTACAAAACAATAAATTAACTTCCCTACATTGTTTGCAGGGAAGTTAATTTACCCTGACGCATATTTTGGTAGTTCAATTTGAAATTCAGTAATTCTGTATTGCAAACGAATCCTGACAATCAGTATCTTAGTAATTCATACATACTAAAGGCAAGTGGCATTTCAGACGAACACTAGGACAGCCGAAACTTGGGCTTAGCGTATGTTTCGTGGGAACATACCGATAATGGCGTCTCTAAGTAGGAGTTCATGGCTGAATAACAACAGCCACACGGGCCGATTTCGAGGTTAAGCAACGCTTGCCGACCCGGTCTGTAGATGGGTCACGATCATATCGAGATGAGAAATCTCGGAAAAGCACATTAAGCCGTTGGTACGGGCTGTAATTCGTACATCTTTTGTCGTCAGGAGCCAGAAAATTTGACACTGGTATTGCCATGGCGTATCGTGCTACCCAGGCACTAGGTTGTGGAGGTAACATCCGTTTAAACTAGAGCCAACCCCAACAAAGTTGGCATCTCTAGTCCCTGTCGATGCCCGCGTAGCTAATGCATGCTGTTTTGATAGGCGTTTATTTGACACATAGGCATTCTCAGTAGATGTTGTGTTAGCATGTAGCATCAGAAATTAGTACCCGCTAAATGTGCATCTATTTGCAAGCGGGTGGTGCTGCATATTGCTTTTAAAGTCGAACGTCTAATTTTCACGAAATTTTGTCATAAAAACATATATAGATTTATTTCTTTCTACCCATTTCCCGACAAGGAATACACTAACATGCTAAAATACCTTATCGTTCTAGTACACCTTGTGTTTCTTGAATTAAAGGGAACATTATGAGATTCGATAATAGACCGGAGCATCTAAATTAAATATAAACATTTAAATTAAAACTTTTATCATTACTTTAGATCTTTTAATAAAACTTCAATATTATACGCCATTATTACTATCAGATACATGTATGATAACCACAAAGTAACGCCTGATTCCATTTCTGTATAATTACTTGAGTCCGTCATTTAAAAATTTCTACATCTAGAATTTCAATAAAAACAGCAGCTCCGAAATTAGTTTTTTTTCAAATTGAAGGTTTCCGTTCATAATAATTCATTTATGATGATTTATAACCCCTCGCAGCAGTGTCAAGATCACATTATGTCACCAATAGTCTACCCCCTTTCACCCTCCGTAACGTATGTTTAGATAGGTATGTTATACCCATCCAGCCATCCATCTCAGATCACAAGATCCAAACAAAGAAGAAACAAAGCGAGAAGATAAGTAGAGAAGTGGCTAAATACTTACTCATAATACAATAAGGTAGGGAACCCAGTAATGTTATACAGCTGTCTTATTTTTGAGTTTCCTGGTTTAGACACGTCAATCGCAGCTAGCAGTGATTCACCCTGAAATGATAAATAATTAAATATATTTTGAGTGCGAACAGTAAAATAATTTAGCATCATCAAACAGAAAAAATCAATACACTTCAGGTTTTTCATGTGTATGAGCATAGCTCGTGGCTAAATAACAACAGCACGGGTCGATTTGTCGATGGTGACCATCTTGACGTATCGAAACTCCTCCGTGCTTTGGAAGGTTAAGCCATTGTTCAAGGCTGTTATTTAAACATTCTTGGCAGTCGTTACAGGTAGAAAATCAGAAAAAAAAAATCTCACAGTAGTATTTCCAATTATTATCGTGTTATTCAAAAAGTGGGTTGTGGAGTTCAGATAGGCTTTCGCTATGTATAAAAACTTTTTTGCAAAAAATAAAACCGACTTCCATATCAAAACACTACAATGCCAAAAATAATTTTAATTTCGGTAGTCGGTGTTATTGGTTTTGTATTTTCTTTTTTTTCACACCGCCTTCCGAAATTAAAATTATTTTTGGCTTTGTAGTGTTTTGATATGGAAGTCGGTTTTATTTTTTGCAAAAATGTTTTTATTTTCGCGCTTTTTTAGTGGATCAGTTTTAATTAATCTAGTTACAAAAGCCAAAATGTCGACTACTTATCACCTTCACCAGCAGAGTAAACGAAAAGATCGTCTATGTAAATATCTTTTTCAGACTTTTCTTCTATTTTTCAGAAACGGCTTGTCCAATTTCAATAAAATTTTCATGGGACCATTTGGAAACTATACCCTTTTCAACAAAAAAAGAATTTTTCAAATCGGTTAGCAAGCGACGGAGATATGCCCGAATAACATAAAAAAAAAAACAAACAAACATCCGAATTGAGAACCTCCTCCTTTTTTAGAAGTCGGTTAAAAATAGTAGTACTCAACTGCATGCGGATAGACTGAAGTCGATTCGAATATAGTCGGGATACGCCTCAGCAGATAATGATAGGAGGAGGAATAGGAGTTACAGCCAGCCCACTCTGCAGAGCCTACTACCCTAGTCTGCTCTCTGGTTGTTGACTACAGGGTAAAATACTTCGGAAACCCACATATCCTCCGTGATATGGGCACTCGCGTTTCTAGAGAAGCTGGGATAAATGTATGTCCTCCCCGTGCGCAAGGCGTTACATATGTACTTTCATACAATACATACTTTCAATGTACTTACGGCTAGGGAGTGGAATTCCCTGCCGGAATCTGTGTTTCCAGATAGCTATTAAATATCAATCAAATAAATCAAGAATGAATGGTTTACTTCTAGGTTAGCGTGCTTTATCTTCGATCGTCTTCGCTTACCATCAAAATACCGACCAAGTGCGAGTCGCATTATCTATAAAAAACGGCAAAAATATCACGTTTGTTGTATAAGAGCCCCAAAATATTTTTTTTTATTCTGGATTTAGTATTTGTTGTTATAGCGGCAACAGAAATACATCATCTGTGAAAATGTCAACTGTCTAGCTATCACGGTTCATGAGATACAGCCTGGTGACAGACAGACAGCGGAGCCTTGGCAATAGGGTCCCGTTTTTACCCTTTGAGTGCGGAACCCTAAAAACTGCCCGAAATACTTCTACATGTACATATTTAATACGAGGCATGCCTTTTAAGTTCTGTCGTTTCCATATTTCCCGGCAATTTTGAATTTGGAATGTTCTATATTCGAATGTGTTTATATTTTTAAACTCGAAACAGCTGATAATTTAGGATTAATGCATTGACTGACTTAATGACTGACTTATTTAAAGTTACGTGTGCATTGATTTAAATAGTAAAGATACGGTCGTCAGAACATTTGACGGACGCGGTCGCCCTACAAAACACACTAGCGCCATCTATGATAACTAAGATGTCAATCGGCGTGGTCTGCTCCTAGACGTAGCCTTGTAAGAGCGGGGTGTGGTATTTTTCGAGGTACAAAGAAATAAAAAAAACCTTTTAGTTTATGAATTTTATATTCGTTGTACATAAAAATACACCCGTATGCATGTATGTATGTTTGTTTGTATGTCTGCGATTTTCTTAAAAAGTAATCAAACAATTTTAATGATTCTTTTACTATTGTGATCTACATACTTTCAGGGAGGTTTTAATACATAACTAATACATTAGGTAATTAATCTTATATACGTAGTTATATGCATAAATCTACTGCATCTCCAACATTTCTAAGTGGATCTTAATAATTCTTTTTTTCATTCTTCTTGCACTTATGTAATTTTGTATTTAATAATATTCTATTTATCACATAAATATGATCAGTTAAAAACCATAAAGATAAATATCTGCATAAATATGTTACAATATATAATTATATATTTGTATACTTAAGTAGGAATTGATTCTGATCTTCTGATTGATTGTTACGTAATTATCTAACCTAACAACATCTTATAGTGACCATATCAATATTAAAAATCTTTAACGTTTTATTAAATAGATTGACTCGGCCATCGCATGAAAACACAATATATCTCACAAGTAATACATACATATATATAAATTTGATTTGGTAAACTTATCACATGTTATGAAATGTAAGTGCACATATTGAACCTGATGGAGTCGCGCATATAAAATCCAGTAATCTGTATTACAAATCAATTTAAATGCTTGTAAGTGTCTCAATTATTCATACATATTAACGGCAAGTGGCGAGAAGGCCCGTGGGTAAAAAATAACAGCCGCACGGGTCTTTTTTTTTATTACGATTGAGCCCGCTCTTGACCTCGATCACACCTGATAGCAGGCGCGTGCATAGGATTATGACAGGGCATGCGGCGGAGTAAAAACACACGAAAACTTCTTCTTTTATAGATTTTTAGCATAGCCACAGCCACGCATCGCCACCATGCTACGATGCGTGGCTGTGGCTATGCTAAAAATCTATAAAAGAAGAAGTTTTTGTGTGTTTTTACTCCGCCGCATGCCCTGTCATAATCCTATGCACGCCCCTGCCTGATAGTAAGTGTAAGATGAGGTCTAAGATCGAACGAGCGAGCCCAGAAAATGCCTATTCACTCTTGCTTTAAAGGCTGACGGGTTATATGTGGCAGGGAGCACAGAAGCCGGCAGAGAGTTCCACACCTTGGCTGTGCGCACAATGAATGTTGAAGAAAAGCGCTTAGTACGACAAGACGGTATATCGACCAAGTGTGGATGGTATCCTGCAGTACGTCTGGTAGACCGGTAGTAAAAGGGGCATGAAGGGATCAGGTCGTGGAGCTCCTGCGCACACTCTCCGAAGTACAATCTGTAGAAGATAGACAGGCAAGCAACGTTTCGCCGGTGAGCCAGGCTGTGAAGCTTACCCGCCAGAACCTCGTCACCTATGAGCCTTTTGGCTCTGCGTTCGATCGAGTCAACTCGATCGATTATTCTGATCGGGTCTGTGTTCAATGTTAAGGTACCCTTCCCAAGGTCGGTCCATAGATGGGGACCGTCCTAACATATCAACATTTCTCCGTGTCTCGGAACGCACGGTAAGCCGTTGCTCCTGGCTGTATGTCTGCTGTGTGTCTGTTCATCTTTGACAATCATTACGAGTTGTCAGAAACTAGAAAATCTGCGACCGGTCTTACCCGCCCGCTGCAGGGGCGTGCATAGGATTATGACAGGGCATGCGGCGGAGTAAAAACACACAAAAACTTCTTCTTTTATAGATTTTTAGCATAGCCACAGCCACGCATCGTAGCATGGTGGCGATGCGTGGCTGTGGCTATGCTAAAAATCTATAAAAGAAGAAGTTTTTGTGTGTTTTTACTCCGCCGCATGCCCTGTCATAAACCTATGCACGCGCCTGCCGCTGGGTTGTATAGGTCAAATAGGCAGTCGGTCCATTTAAAATACTAGTACTGAGCCTGATGTTAGGCAAGTTGGAATAAAGGCTAAGCAGATGACTAACAACAAGCGGCATTTCTGACGAGGACGGCCAAAGCTTGAGCCCAGCGGACGACGTTTCTAGGGACTAGAGACGCCATTACTGTTTTTTTTTTATCGGAACGAATCCGGGCTCTTTGGTCATCGATACGCCACTGCTTTGACACGCCACAGCATTTTGCCGCTATTTTGTAGCGGCAACATGCTATTATCAATCACAATCATCGTAGTTCTTACCTTCAAATCAACAGCAGCGTTGACATATTCCGGTTTTAAAGTTTTGCAGTATCCACACCATGGCGCATAGAACATTATCATAGATTTCTTGTAAGCACCAGCACCTTTCTTTAGAAACTTGTTTAAAGCCTAGAACAAATAGAATATTTTTAGCTATACTATTCGACACCAAGATGAATGGGAAAATAAAAGTACGCTGTTTTATTATCGGACGCAAAAACGTAAGAGTTAAAAATCCGACACCGGAAAGAACAGTTCGCATCCGACTCAATAAAATTAATTACAAAATGATGTTTAATGTTTCAAGGGTGGCAGTTTCATTTAATACCCAATAAAAATGTTTATTGGAACTAAAGCCTACATATAATAAAAACTTTTTACCAAAAAATTAAACCGACTCCCAAAAACACTGCGAAGTGAAAAATAGCTTTAATTTCGGTAGTCGGTGTCTTTAGTTTTGTATTTTCGTTTTTGGCACCGACTTCCGAAATTAAAGTTATTTTTCACTTTGCAGTGTTTTTGGGAGTCGGTTTAATTTTTTGGTAAAAAGTTTTTATTTCACTCTTTTTAGTTGGTCTATTTTTAATTTACCTAGTTACAAGAGCCTAAATGTCAACTACTTATAACCTTTTACAAAATATTGCTTTTCCCAATGCTGGGCCGTTAATTGTTGAGGAGTTCTCCTGGTACTTCACCATCAGCTCTACATTACCATATGCATTGTGACGAGCATAAAGTGCTTAACATCCATATTCAAGTAATCGAATCACAATTCACTCAGTACTTATTATTGAGTAGTTTCGGCGGCCATCTGTGGTCTTCATCATCAGTTCCACTTCCTCAAATGGTACTTTTTGAGAGCAACTGCACAAGTTACTATAATAAATACCCAAAACGTCATAGGTGTGCCTATAATATTTGAAGAGTTCCCTCGATTTCTCCAAGATCCCATCATCAGATCCTGACTTTTATGAAAATGGGACCAATTTCAAAGTATACCCTTTCAATAAAAAAAATAATTTTCCAAATCGGTTCAGCCGTCTTCGAGTAATCGGTGATCATACATTAATATATATATATACGCGTCGAATTGATAACCTCCTCTTTTTGTCGTCGGTTGAAAAAGTTATAGAGTTTGATTAAACATATACTAAAGGGCTTATAATGCTAGATACAATATTGAAACGCTGACCACTAAAATAAGTTACCTACTATGTCTTGTCGTGTTCATATTTACACGAAAAATAAATAAATAATCCTTACTAATATTATAAATGCGAAAGTAACTCTGTCTGTCTGTGTGTTACGCAATCACGCCTAAACTACTGAACCGATTTTAATGAAATTTGGTACGGACATAATCTAGAGCCTGAGAAAGGACATAGGCTATTTTTTAATACGAAAAAAAGGCTGTAAGAGGTTGAAATAGGGGATGGATAAGTTTGTATGAAAATTACGTAATTTTTAAAGCTGGAAGCTTGAAACTTATTTTTTATACTTTTGATTATATATTAATAAATACGACATTCAAATTATGTATGAGTTTTATTTTAGAATTAGAAAAAAAAATGCTGCTGAGAGTCACTATTTCGCGCGGACAAAGTCGCGGGCACAGCTAGTACAACATAAAATAACACATAAAATCTCGCTAAAATATTTTATTTAATCTGCTATTAAAACGTACATTAATGTCGCAACGCAATTCGTTCTTCATAAAATCAAAACAGACTTCTTCATTAAAAAAGACCTAAGAATTTGCTTAGTTTAAATACTGATTACCAGATTTTAAAATCAAATCTCCATAGAAAATGAAATGAAGTATCGATAAATGTAATAATAAGCATGTCACATGCTTATTTTAAATACTTATTATAACTCTTTAGAGCTGCAAATGTTTATTATACTATCGCCAGCATGGAGAATGGTGTGGGGTTTATTACCTACAATTTTTCAAAGACCGAATATTGTGATTAATTTAGAATTTAAATTTACTCAATCAGACTTAATAATATGTTCAGCAAAACAATATTGCAGCTCTGCATCTATGTACAGATATCAATCTATTTCGCCTATTGTCCAACTGCTAGGTAAAGCCTTCTCTCTGCCTTTTCTACACAACTCAGTCTTTTTATAGCGGTCCAGGTTTATGAGTCGCGTTCGCTATCAATATCTTCGCCTTGGTCCGTCACAATGTTATCTGGCATTGAATGGTACACATTCCTTTCTGGGTAATATCTAAAATTCAGGATATGGCGCGCAGCATTGTGTGCATTTTACAATATGAGAGACGCTTTGCATTGGCGAGTAGAAAATTAATCCTACTTATCCTATTATTTCCTTTATTCCTAATCATATACACATACATTTTTAAATATTTCTATTAAAAACAAAAAATACTTAAAAATATAAAAAATACCGCACCGGTATCGGGAACAGGGTTCAAGCTTCCTTTTATTATTATTATAAATAAGCATTATATGGCATAAGCTTGTGCGGATGGATGGATGTTTGTTATTCTTTCCCGCAAAAATAACTGAACAGATCTAGATCAAATTTGGCACACTAGTCTGAAGTAACAAGTAAGCTACTTTTTGGTTTCGGAAAATTGTGGAAATTTCCTCGCGAACACAGTTGCAGACAGAAGCTAGTTTTAATACAAAAATTTTCCAATAGCCACTAGAGATGGTATGAGACAGGGTTTAATGTGTCTGTAATAATTGGGCTCAAATCTAATTAATTAACTAATAACCAATCCTCTCTATGGTTGACTATTTGTGCATAAGTAGATTAATATACCGGAAAGAATTTTAATTCAACATCAGAGTAAATGTTTAAACTCTGCTGATGATAATATACTGTGCATACTTTAGTTATGAAAACAACCTTAGTAATTACTAACGAATGTTATCATAAATAGCGCCGGCTACAATAATATTCTTTTTTGCTATGCGTACGGCTGGTAATGTACTTGCGGTTGGCATGCTAGCGAGCCTGAGATACGAACCATAAGATTAGCTAATCGAATGAGAGTATGGTTTGATCAGTATCAGTAGTACCTTTCCAGGTATTTGCAAGATTATTAGAAATATTACAAGCTATATTTTCTAACGAGATACAGCGGCCCTGGAACGTAAGAGGAACTGAAGAAGCAGGCTGGGCTTTTAGTCAGGTAGAAGTCAGGGAGAAGCACACAAAGCGTTTGTTGACATTCCCATAAAAAGAAAAGTTCGCCCTTAGATAGTAATTAATAAATACATTTCATTTTGACCTATTTTCTAATCTACAAGAATGCAAGCTTTCAGGTCTAATATGCACCGTGGTTACCTGCGTGCACGAGATACAACCTTTGTGTACCAGTAGATCATTTGGTGTGATAGGTGTCACACGACATACATACAAGTCTCCTTTGCTCTTTTTGAATACAACTATGGACTTATAGAAATAATTTCTGATGCACTATCATGTTTAAAATACATAAACATGGAATATTTATTGCCAACAGACAAAGAAACACCAAGTTTGTTTAGTTATAATTTCCATTTAAAGGACTTTATGCACCACACATCACACCATCTGTGTCAACTGTAACTGCACAACCAGACTCTAGCAAATGTTAACAATAAAGTGCATAATGTTATTGAAGTCGGCACTGTTTATGAAAACAGCATTTAATATTGTCAATTAATAATAAGGTTATTCAGATTCTTGTCACCAAAAAAAAATGCTGCTACGAATGTTGAAATGATCATTCCCAAAATCTACACAATTCAGGGATCATAAAAAGCTTAACAGTCGATAAAGCTTGAACAATATTCTAAACAACTATTTAAACAACTATTTTATTCGATGGGTTTTCCTACCTTCACAGGCATCGAGAAAATACGCTGTAATGTAATTCATCATACCTTTTTTAAATATTAAAACAATATTCGCAACGCTCATTATTCATAATCAGTGTGCTCAAGCCTATTATTTGAAACTGATAACAGTATGTTGATAAGTGTATTGTTCAAGTAAAATGTTATTTTTTATTAATAGCCATCCATATTTTGTTAATGATATCGACAAGTCTAAATAAGAAATTCGCTGGACTGAATTTTGGACATTAAACATAACACAATTTATTATTATATTAATTTTTCAGGAAACTAAATAGAAGTAGCAGTGCAATGCTCATAAACAATACAAACCTCGCCATCTTGGAGATGAAATATATCAGTGGCAGTGGGATCTTCGTCCCACGGCAAATCTCCGGTCGGATCTCTCAGGAAATTACACAGTGAATTAACTGACTCGTTCCTGTCGTAGTCCTTGTGGAATTCGCCATCTTTATAATGCTTCAGATAGTATGCTTTGTCTGACGATATCTTCAGTTTCTTACACAGCTTCTTACCATCACTAGAAAAAGGAGAGGAAAATAATCAAATTCAGATGGTTTGAAACATCACTCACCATCTATATAAATATATAGGTAATCAAATAAAGGCAACTCGAATTTCATAAGACACAGACTATGTGCAAGCAATATGAAGGTTTTGCAGTAATGTGAATATGATCCCTCACCATACCTTCCCAACTTGTGTAATTTATAATTTTTTTTTTCTATTCAAGAGCTTATCAAGTAACAAAGTAGAACCAACACACTAAAATTTTCGATGTGGCCGGCCAAGAACATTTTAGTAACTTGGTCCTGCTTAGCGAATGACTTAGCGTAAGGCATTAAAATACCCACCTGCCTAGGCGTTTCCGGCCACAAACTATTCACTAACATAAGATAACGATACGTAAAACAAAATGAACAAATAACCGATACACAAACAACAGCTTAAAATTTCAAATAGTTCAACACAGTTGGCAGCTTTTCTGTATTTCAATCATAGATTGGATGCCAAACTAAAATCTGAAACCCAAGTTTCATTGAAACACAATACACCTTGCCATGATGGTGTCATATTTCTTAATGTTTGATTACCCATAAAGACTGACAAAAATTTAGAAATGACAGCCGAGACCAACATCATACAATGCTTTTTCAAAGCATGTAGGAATCTCAGTATGATAAGAAGATCCATAAAGTAATATACCTTGAATACCATAGCAAAGATTTCTTAATATAAAAAAAAATTATTAAAAGCCTATTCTTTGTTCAAAAAGCAATAGCACCTTACCTGCTATTGCAGTCTATAACGGCAAGGGTTGCTTGTCCTTTCATAGAGTCAGCAGTATCTTTGAATATATCAGTGATTGACAAGGAGTTCTTGGGCTCATTCACAAATAATATTAATACATTAGTCTTAGTTCTTAGCAGTTTCTTAAACTCTTTTATATCACCTAAATCTGTGACCACAGCAGTTTTTTGTTTCTTTGCCTGCACAGACTTTTGTACTTGAACTAAACATAACAGCAACAATATCTGAAACAAAAGAATATTTTAAACATAAAAGCGGGCTTTCAAACTTAAACCTAAGTTGCTTTATAATACAATTCGAAACTTTCCTAGTGTCTAGGATTTCACTAAAATTAATAAACTAAGGTGTATCTAGCTTGGGCAAAGCACCGCCGTGTCCTCGTGGAGGCGATGGACGGCGGCGACCTCTCGCGCCCGGCATTGGTTCGGACCATGGTGCAGAGCGAGAGGGAATGGGGTCCAGTTGCCTCCTTCTGCGAAGCAGTCATGCTAGCTAAGGAGGAGGCTGAACGCGCGAGGGAGAGGCAACTTTCTTCCTCACACCCCAGCCGCCGCGGGAGACGCCCCGGGCGTCGGGGATCGCGAGCCAATCTCCGGCCACCGTAGGCACGGGCTTTCGGACGGCGAGCAGGGGTAGCTCACCGTCCGGTAAGGACCAAGCCCGGGTCAGCGGCGCGTCGTGTTCCACGCGCGCCTTAAAGAGCTGTCAGCAATAGTGACGGGGCCTCATAAGGCCATTGGTTGCGGAAATGTTCTAACAAGATGCCGCGGCCCTGGAACTTAGGGCAGCTGAAGGAACAGGGTGGGTTTTTAGCCAGTAGGAGTCTGACATACCCGCTTAACCCAGAGCGGGAGAAGTCATTTGATGACTTTCCCAACCAGAAATAAAACAAAAATGTGCATCTACAGCAAGCCTCCAAGACTGAGAGACGCTAAACAGAAAGAAGGGGATAGTAAGAATTAAGAAAAAAAAACTACATAAATATTGAAAATCCAGTACAATCTACTACTAGTGACTGGAAATAGTGTGGCAAAGAAGCCTAAAAGGACATTCTTGTGATCTAACTATGAAATACTACATAGAAAAGCAGCAAATATCCACTATTTCCATAATTATGTACAACACAAATAGAAACCTATGTGATTTTATTAGACTTATATTACATTGGACATTATGAACATAAAGCCTACTGAGAATCAAGCTGGAATAAGTTAACCAAACTGACTAATGAAATATTAGAATCTATTAGGTAGGTACTTGGAAGAAAAAGATAACCGAGGTATTTTTTTATTAATTGCACATACTATCTAACAACTAATATACAATTCGCCACAACCGGGACTTTGACAGTGAGTCCCACACAAAGTTACAACAGGTTAAATAGGAAGTAAGTGCCACAAAACAGCAAACTAAAATAATAGCAATAACAACACAGTGTGTTTCAACTAAGAATAAAACGCCTTTGTGCCATATTGTGATGTCATACTTGTCAAGTCGAACCAGTTGGGTAGAGTGAACAAAACAAAAATTTACTAAAATATTTATTTACAAATACTGAGCAAAACAAAAATAAAATTATTCACCTTTCCATATTCTGGAGGTCAAATGCGAGCTTATCATTAAAAAATAAAGCTTTAATCATTTTGACATAGTTTCTGGGCCTTTCCGCCATGCGTTTTCTTTACTTTCAGGAATTGGTGCGAACAATGAAAATAAAATAGAAAAGTATGTTTAAGAAAACTAATTATGATTATAAATAATGAAATATTATATTTAAATTTGATGTGAGAAATGGTTAAACAAAGTAAAATAAACTGTTATTAATTTTGGATATTAAGTTTTCTTTGCAAAATATATTTGTCGAGTTAAATTTGCCTTATAGAGGTCATTGACTTTCCTATTCTTATTTGAAACACATAGTACGTAACAAGACAGGATACTAGTACGCGACGTTTAGATTGTCGGCGTGGGTAGATTGCATGAGATGCTTATTTACTGTTATTTTTACTACCAGTTCACCTTGAAGTGGATGCAATATACGCTATTATAACACAAAAATAGTATTTCGGTACAGGATACGCTCAATTTGTCATCTTTTGCATCGCAAGGTATACGACGCTGATAACTCGCCGGCTGACTTTCCACAAAGCCTCTGCATTATAAATAGCTACGTATATAACCTGTTTGAATCACAGGACCTAAATTATGCCTGCACTTTAAACCATTTCATTATTCATCACGTTATAAAACATTTGTACCATAATTTATAGACAAAGATAAAAATAAGTAAAAGTACAGTTATTATTCAAAGATTACAATAAAACTAGAACGAATGTAAAATTTGACTGGTATTTACCCTCCAAAATAATGTTCGATCCATGACCGTCGTTTATAGCACCGTTTATTCTATAATTCTTCTTTTTATTTACAACAAAAAGTTCTATTCTAATCTGCAAGCTTTGTAGTTAACTTAACATATCACGATATCACATACAAGTTGTCAGCCAATGGTGTCAGCCAGTGTCAGTATTGCCAACAACGCGGCGGCTAATCTCGCCCGTTTTTCACAGCTTAAGTAGCCTAATATAGCCGAATTTCAGTCAGTGGTAGCCTAATTATGTAGCCTAAAATATCGGTAAAAATGTAGTTTAAATTAATTAATTATTACCTACTTTACTTGCTTT